>CP125976.1:83973135-84442708 GCA_030063025.1 Avena longiglumis
AGTACTCTTTTCTCGTTCCGTGATATGTGATCCCTTGTGAGCCATTCACATGCTTGCAAGCTAATTGGATGACATTCCACCGAGAGGGCCCAGAGTATATCTATCCGTCATATGGATGGACAAATCCCACTCTTGATCCATGTGTCTCAGCAATACTTTCCTAACACTCAATGCCACCTTTATAGCCACCCGATTCACGGTGTGGTGTTTGATGTCATCAAAGCATCCATCCGGTAAAGGTGATATGCATGATCTCATGGTCGAAGGAATTAGGTTACTATGTATCAGAAAGCATATAGCAATTGAACTATTGAAATGGCTTGATCTTTATGCTACGCTTATCTATAGGAGTATGTCCACCATATCATTCTCCTAACGATATGATCTTGTTGTTGATAACATCTCAATGTTCATGATAGGTAAACCACAATCGTTTATCAACCAACAAGCTAGTGATGTATAGAGGCTATACTAGGGACTTCAAATTAAGTTTACAAATCACACAAGTATCAATGTTTCCTTGTTAATACTATTATAGCATGAATGTAAACATTTATCATAAACACAAAGATATAATAATAACTACATTTATTATTGCCTCTAGGGCATATCTCCATGATCTCCCACTTGCACTAGAGTCATCTAATCTAGATTACATGGTAATATACCGAACACCCATGGCGGTTTGGTGTTGGTCATGTTTGCCCTTGGGAGAGGTTTAGTCAACGGATCATACATTCAGATCATGTGTACTTTGCAAATCTTTATATCCCCATCCCGGATATGTTCTCGAATAGCTTAGAAACGTAGCTTGGTGTGCTTGACTTCTTGTGTGACCTTGGTTCTTGCGCATTGGCTATGGCGCCCATGTTATCTTGATGAATAGACATTGGGTCCGGTAGACTAGAACCACACCCGGTTGTGTAATGAACTCTTTCATCCATATCGCTTCTTGTGAAGCCTCCGGCGACCATGTATTCCGATTCGATTGAAGATCTCGCCACAACGCTTTGCTTTGCACTCCTCCGGCTAAGCGTTGTACCATTCAAAATAAATCATCCAGATTGTGATTTAGAATCATCCGGATCGGTGTTCCAACTAGCATCGGTGTAACTGCTAACAACGAGTCATTCATCACCTCCATAAGAAAGAACCATATCCTTAGTTCTTCTCAAGTACTTAAGGATGTTTTTGATCACGTCCAATGATCCACTCTGGATCACTTTGATATCTGCTAGTTAAACTAACGACATATGCAATGTCGGGTCTAGTACATAGCATGGCATACATTAGAGATCCTATGGGAGGCATAGGAGTCTTACTCATTCTTTCTCTATCTTCGCGATGTCGGACTTTGAGTTTTACTCAAGATCGCATTGGGCAACATGGGCAAGAACCCTTTCTTGCTTTCTTCCATTCCAAACCTCTTTAGAACTTTGTCCAAATATGTACTGTGACAATGATATTTGGCGTTTATCTATCTCTATAAATCTTTATGCCTAATATGTAAGTTTGCTTAAGATCCTTCATTGAAAAACTATTATTCAAATATTCCTTGACACTATTAAGAAGGTCTACATCATTCCCAATCAACAATATGTCATCCACATATAGTATTAAGAATGCCACAGAGCTCCGCTCACTTTCTTGTAAATACAAGCTTCTCCATAAGTTTGTATAAAACCAAAACTTTTGATCACCTTATCAAAATGTTGATTCCAACCGGGATGCTTGCTTCAATCCATAGATGGACCGTTGAAGTTTGCATACCTTGTTAGCATCTTTAGGATCGACAAAACCTTTGGGTTGCATCATATACAACTCTTCATCAATATCTCCATTGAGGAATCTTTTGACATCCATCGCCATATCTCATAATCATAATATGCAGCGATTGCTAACATAATCTTCTGACTTTAGCTTCTCTCGGTGAGAAAGTCTCATCGTAGTCAACTCCTTGAATTTGTCGAAACCCTTTTGCGACAAGTCGAGCTTTATAGATAGTAACATTACCATCAGCATCTGTTTTCTTCTTGAAGATCCATTTGTTCTCGACAGCCTTCCGGCCTTCCGGTAAGTCCACCAAGGTCCATACTTGGTTTTCATACATGGATCCAATCTCGGATTTCATGGCTTCTTGCCATTTATTGGAATCTAGGCTCATCATCGCTTCCTCATATGTCTCGGGGTCATCGGTGTTATCCACCAACATGACACTCATAACGGGATCATACCAATCTGGAGTGGTACGAGTTCTCGTTGACCTCCGAGGCTCTGTAGCAACTTCAACCGAAGTTTCATGATCATCATCATTAGCTTCCTCTCTAATTGGTGCAGGCACCACAGAACTTCTTCGGTCTTGCGCTACTCGCAATTCGAGAGAAGGTTTGACAACCTCGTCGAGTTCTACTTTCCTTCCAGTCACTTCTTCGAGAGAAATTCCTTCTCTAGAAAGGATCCATTCTTAACAACGAAGATTTTGCCCTCGGATCTATGATAGAAGGTATACAATAGTTTCCTTTGGGTATCCTATGAAGACGCATTTTTCGCTTTGGGTTCAAGCTTGTCCATTTGTAACTTCTTTACATAGGCCGCATCCCCAAACTTTAAGGAGCGACAATCTAGGTTTCTTACCAAACCATAATTCATACGGTGTCGTTTCAGCAGATTTAGATTGCCCTATTTAAAGTGAATGCGGCTGTTTCTAATGCATAACGCCAAAATGATAGCGGTAAATCTGTAAGTGGCATCATAGAGCGAACCATATCTAAGAGAGTTCGATTACGATGTTCGGACACACCATTACCTTTGTGGTGTTCCGGCGGTGTCAATCTGAAAGTATTCCGCATTTCTTCAAATGCTCGCCAAACTCGTAACTTAGATATTCACCTCCACGATCGTAAGCGTAGAAATTTAATCTTCTTGTTACGTTGATTCTCTACCTCACTTTGAAACTCCTTAAACTTCTCGAAAGTCTAGGACTTATGTTTCATGAAATAGATATACCCATATCTACTCAAGTCATCCGTGAAGGTAAGAACATAACGATAACCACCGGTGATGCTACACTCATTGGGCCACACACATCGGTATGTATGATTTCCAATAAGTCCGTAGCTCGCTCCATCATACCGTAAAATGGAGTCTTAGTCATTTTCCCATCGGACATGCTTCGCATCTTTCAAGTGATTCAAAATCAAGTGATTCAAAGTCCATCGAATGGAGTTTCTTCATACGCTTCACTCCAATGTGACCAAGGCGATAGTGCCACATATAGGTCGAATTATCGCTGATTTCAAACGTTTCGCCTCAATGTTGTTGATATGTGTATTTCCACTATCGAGATTCAATAAGAATAGACCATCTATCAAAGGTGCATGTGCATAAAACATATTACTCATATAAATCGAACAACCATTATTCTCGGACTTAAACAAGTAAGTCTACGCAATAAACAAGATCCCGATATAATGTTCATGCTCAACGCAGCACCAAATAACAATTATTTAAGTATAAAACTAATCGATGGTAGATGAAGGGGTAGCATGCCGATCGCGATCACATCAACCTTTGATCCGCTTCCGCGCGCATCGTCACCTCGTTCTTCGCTTCCGTTTGATATTGCGGCACTGTTTGAGGTTACAAATATGAGCAACCGAACCAGTATCAAATACCCAGGCTCTACTACGAGTACTAGTGAGATACACATCAATAACATGTATATCAGATATACCTTTCTTCTTTATGTTTCCGTTGTTCAGATCCGCCAAGTACTTTTGTCAATTCCGCTTCCAGTGACCTTCTCCCTTGTAAAAGCACTCAAGATCGGGCTTGGGTCCACCTTGGTCTTCTTCGGCGTGGTAACTTTCTTACCACCCTTCTTGAAGTGTCCCCTGCTTAGACTTGCCTTTCTTGAATTTGGTGGTCTTATTGACCAACAACACTTAGTGCTCTTTCTTGATCTCCACTGCGAGACTTTAACATAGCAACAGTTACGGCAGCGCTTGTTCATGTTACGCATGTTGTAGTTCATCACAAAGTTCTTGTAACTTGGTGGTAGTGATTGGAGGACAGTAAATCCCCAAAGCATTAGGAATCACTATACCCAAGCTTTGAAGTTTGTTTGCGTGCCCAGACATCTTAAGCACATGCTCACCGGTAGGCTGCCCTCTTCCATCTTGCGGTTAAAGAACTTTTCGGAAGCCTCATAGCTTTCAATTGCGCATGAGTCTCAAAAATCAATTTGAGATCCTCGACAATATCATATGGGTCTGAATTCTCAAACCTTTTACGAAGCTCGATTCCAAACCATACAAGATAGCACACTGAACTATGGAGTCTTGATTCTTCCGAGCGAGGTAAACATTCTTTACTTCATCGTGACATCAAGTGTGGGTCACCCAGTGCATCCGGACATAGGTCAAATTACCACCGGTGAGGACAATCCTCAAATGCGGAACCAATCATGAAGTTGCTTCCATTGTTTTCAACTTTTCTTTCTCTAGGAGCATTAAAATTGATGGTAGGGGCTGCCATTGATCTACAACATATTTGCAATAGTTTAGACTAAGTTTATGACAAATTGAGTTCAAATTAATAATGAAATTAAACTAGGTGAACTCCTCAAAACAACATCCCTCACATTGTTTTAGTGATCACACGAACCAAATCCACTACATCAACACCGATCATCACGAGAGTTGATATAGTTTCAATGGCTTAACAATCGTCATGTTCATCATATCTACTATATGATTCATGCTTTACCTTTCGGTGATCCGTGTTCGAGACCATGTTTGTACATGCTAGGCTCGTCAAGATCAAACCTTAGTTTCCATGAGCAAATCTGGCTTGCTCATGTTGTACACACTGCAGAATCTAACACCCGATCATCACGTGGTGCTTGAAACAACAAGCTTTAGCAAAGATGCTAACTAAGGGTGAACACTTTATGACTTGAAATTCATGTGCATGAGGATCATCTTATAATGCTACCGTAAATACACTAAGCAATACAAGATGCATAAAGGATTAACATCACATGCAATTCAATAATATGTGATATGATATGACCTTTCTTCTTTGTGCTTCGATCTCCATCTTCAAGCACGAACATGATCTCCATCATCACGGCATTGCATCAAGGTCAATGACGCTTCTCCATGGTTGTCATCCACGGTCTTCAACTATTACAACTACTTTGAATAGACACGGGTCTTAACATAAATTAAAGACAACCATCGGCTCTGCCGGTTGCCAACTTACAATAAGGAACATTGCATACATCAAATATAATCACAATCATGGCCATATCACATCATCAACACACCGCAAAACAAAGTTAGACGCCTCTACTTTCTTTGCATATTTTACGTGGTTTGGGGCTTTATATAAGTGTCGTTCTAACTTACGAACAAGAACCACAACATTGATACTAGCATTGTTGATCACCGTTGTAAATTGGATCTTAACTATGCTAGAGAAACAGCACCATAAAGCCACTTATGCAATACAAGTTGCATGTAAAGCGTGGAGCAAGTCTCATGAACGATGTCATGTAAGGTTAGCCCGCCGCTTCATCCCAACATACCGCAAGATGCAAAGTACACAAGAAGCAATCGACAATAAAAGCATCAACGCCCATGACCATTGTGTTCTACTCATGCAATGATCTACATATAGACACGGCTCATACCCTTGTAGGGTTTCGTGAGCATGGAAAACAAAATTTTTCTATCGCATACAAACAAACAAGCCAAGATCTATCTACTAGATTGTAGCAACGAGTCGATGGAATAACTTACCCTCGAAGATTCCAAAGTGTTTAACGAGAGCGGATTCTCGTGGGTGACGTAGTCGTACTCTTTCCGATCTCAAGATCGTGTGGACGATCCGTCCGGCGCTGCGTTCGCAAGGCTCCCATGATCGGTCCTGCGTTACATTTTCGACGAAGACCTTCCTCTCCCTTGTTCCAGTGACAGAGGTTGTAGCACTCTCCTCGCGATTCCTAAGACAATGGCGTGAAGTAGAGTAGAGGGAATCTCAAGGCTTGCCTTAAGCGAGTATGGTGGAGTATGAGAGAGCTCCTCGGCGATCTAGGGTTTAGACACCAAGGAGGAGGGATAGAGCCGGCTAGGGCTGGGGACCCCAAGTCGGCGGCTAGGGCAAAACCCTAGGTGGTGGCGGCTATGGAGGCTGCAGCTTTCTAGGGTTTGAGGTGAGGACTTGTGTGTCTAGAGGAGGAGCCCCGCCTCCTTGTATAGGTGGAGGCCGGGCCACATGGGAGGGAGAGGAGTCCTCCCCAACTCGGCTTGGAGGTGGGTCACGGTTGGAGGAGGACTCCTCCCCAACTTTCCCTCCTTCCTCTTTTCCTCTTTCAATTTTAGCCGTTTGACTTTTCAAACTAGCTATTTGACTTTTCAATTTAGGATTCAATTTAATCCTTTATTTGGAACAGCGAGGACACTTAGTACATGATGCAATCATTCCAATATGCAATGACACATTCATGTACCCCCCTCCTGGAGGACATTCCGAACCTTCTAGAACATTCGATGAAAACACGGAATCATTCCCGAACTCAAAACGGGACTTTCCTTATATGAATCTTATTCTCGGACCATTCCGGATCACCTCGTGATATCCCGGATCCCATCCGAGACTTCGAACAACATTCGGTCTCTTTCTCATAATACCATAACTACTCAAACAACGTCGAATCCTTAAGTGTGTCTCCCTGCGGTTCGTGAATTATGCGGACATGATCGAGACACTTCTCCAACAATAACCAATAGAGGAATAAAATTCATATTTCTACGATTACTTTGCGATCGAATGAACCACTTACATACCAATTTCCCTTGTCTCATGATAGTTTACTTATCCGAGGTTATGATCGCTGGTATCTCCGCATACCTAGTTCAACCTCGCTACCGATAAGTAATCTTTTCTCGCTCGTGATATGTGATCCCTTGTGAGCCGGTCACATGCTTGCAAGCTAATTGGATGACATTTCGAGGAGGGCCAGTATATCTATATCATATGGATGGACAAATCCCTCTTGATCCATGTGTCTCAACCAATACTTTCCGAACACTCAATGCCACCTTTATAGCCACCCGATTCGGTGTGGTGTTTGATGTCATCAAAGCATCCATCCGGTAAAGGTGATATGCATGATCTCATGGTCGAAGGAATTAGGTTACTATGTATCAGAAAGCATATAGCAATTGAACTATTGAAATGACTTGATCTTTATGCTACGCTTATCTATAGGAGTATGTCCACCATATCATTCTCCTAACGATATGATCTTGTTGTTGATAACATCTCAATGTTAATGATAGGGAAACCACAATCATTTATCAACCAACAAGCTAGTGATGTATAAAGGCTATACTAGGGACTTCAAATTAAGTTTACAAATCACACAAGTATCAATGTTTCCTTGTTAATACTATTATAGCATGAATGTAAACATTTATCATAAACACAAAGATATAATAATAACTACATTTATTATTGACTCTAGGGCATATCTCCAACACAAGGATGATTCTAAATCTCAGACAGGATACGTATATATTTTGAATGGAGGAGCTGTGAGATGGAGAAGCTGCAAGCAAAGCGTGATCGCGGGATCTATAGTAGAAGCGGAATACATGGTCGCAGAAGGCGTCAAGTGAAGGAGTTTGGATCAGAACTTCATCATCGATCTTGGCGTGGTTCCAAGTGCATTGACCCAGGAGATATTGTGTGACAACACTGGCGCCATAGCACTCGCTAAGGAACCAAGATATCATCCAAAGACCAAGCATATCAACCGCAAGTTTCATATAATCCGAGATTATATAGCAGATGGAGATCTGAAGATTAGCAAAGTACATACAGATCTGAATGTCGCAGATCCATTGACTAAACCTCTTCCACGTGTAAAACATGATCAACACCTCAGTGCCATGGGTGTGAGATTGTTGCCAAATGTAAACTAGATTATTGACTCTAGTGCAAGTGGGAGACTGTTGGAACCTCTCTTGATGTCTCGGATCCCATCCTAGACTCCGAACAAAAACTCATAAACCAATCATCCAATCTATCCTAGCGTCAAGACACGTTAAGTGTGTGACCCTGCGGGTTCGAGAATATGCAGACATGATCTTCTATCAATAATCAACAGCAGGGTCTGGAAACC
The DNA here is from genome assembly GCA_030063025.1 of Avena longiglumis. Taxonomy (NCBI): domain Eukaryota; kingdom Viridiplantae; phylum Streptophyta; class Magnoliopsida; order Poales; family Poaceae; genus Avena; species Avena longiglumis. Next base: position 83,981,327 of record CP125976.1, read on the forward strand.
CATATTGACTCCCACACATTCATCGATGATCATATCGGATGAACCATGATGCCAGGATTCAATAAATCCCATATATATATTCCCTTCGTCTCGCGATATTTTTACTTGCCCGAGATTTGATCGCTTGCATCGCCATACCTAGTTCAATCTCGTTCACAAAGAAGTACTTTACTGCTCCGTAATCCGAGATCACTTTGTGATTAACTCCTTAACCACATGCTTGCAAGCGGTGTTGATATCGATTCGAGTGGGCAAGTATATCTCTCCGACTTGGGAGGGACAAATCCCATCTCGATACATACAACCCAATGATACTTTCCGATCACCGAGAGACACCTTTATGATCACCCTCTCATAGGATGACTTTTGATGATCTCGAGCTTTCTTCCGATACCGTGGAGTTGTATTATCTCATGGTCTAAGGAATAAAATATTTGACATAAGAAAAGCTTCGCAAAACGAACACGATGACACGATCTAATTGCTTCGCTTAGTTTGTTCATCCATCATATCATTCTCCCAATGATATGATCTCATTATCAATTGACAACTCATGTCTATGGTTAGGAAACCTTAACCATCATTGTTCAATGATCTAGTCCATAGAGGCGCATTAGGGACACGGTGTTGTTGTTCACAAACCACACAAGTATTAAAGTTTCCGCTTAATACAATTCTAGCATGGAATATAAACATTATCATGAACAAGAATTATAATAATAACATCTTTATTATTGCCTCTAGGGTATAATTCCAACAACACAACGTTCCATGGCATCGTTCCAGGGAAGGGCATATTCCCCCTGGGAAAAATAGGGCTCGACGTCATCTTCGGGAACCGGACAACTTCCGGCAGGAGCTGAAAGAATATTTCTTAATCCCTAGTGTTTTGTGTGTTAGATAACAATACCAAGGATCATTTAATGTGTGTTGAAGTGTCGCAGCTCTATTTGAGAATAAAGGTAAAAGAACTCTGCCTTTGGGGCGGATAATCCGGCCCCACCAGGGGTGGATAATCCGCCCCTCCCTTTGCCCAAGCAGGCGCAAGCCCCAGAAGGGGGGCGGAATTTTGGCCGGATTTTCCGGCCACGCCGGATAATCCGCTTCTCAGGAGGGCCGGATAATCCGCTCCCCCTGCTCATCGCCAAGGCGCAAGCCCCAGAGAGGGGGCGGAGTTTTGGCCGGACTTTCTGGTCTGGCCGGATAATCCGCCCCTTAGGGGGGCCGGATTATCCGCCCCCCAAGATCTTAACCAAGTTTCACCAAGGCGCAAGCCCCAGGAGGCGGAGTTTTGCCGACTTTCTGGTGCGGCGGATAATCCGCCTCGGGGCCGGATTATCCGCCCCAAGATCTTAACAAGTTTCACCAAGGCTTCTGCGAGAGGCGGAGTTTCCCGAGAATCCGCCTGGGGCGGTTTTCCGGGACGGATAATCCGCCCAAAGTTGTCTGGCCCGATCTAGGGAGGGTATTTAAGCCAGCCATCCCCTCCTGCGTAACTCTGGATTCATCTCGAAAAGAACAGATCAGATCCGAAAGCTTCATCCAAGAGTGCTCCACCTAGATCCACCCAAAGGCCCCATCCCTTGGGGAATCAAGGAGGAGAACTCGATCTTCATCATCGAATCAAGCACTTCATCTCCTCTCCATTCATTTGAGAACCTCCGATCTAGTATTTCTTGCAAATATCTAGATCCTCGCTTTTTTATATTGATAAACCTTGTTCTTGTGGCAGCTTGTTGTCATCTCGAGCCCCAATTCGGTTGTGGGTGTGTGCCCGATAGTGTTGTAAAAGGCATCGGTTCCGCCTCAAGGGATCCAATCGGAGAAGGTGGATCAGCCTCGTGGCGAGATCCATCGGAGAATAGGGTGAGGCCTATTGTGGCGTGGTGGTCTTAGAACCGCCCACCCCTCCAACGCAGATGTACTTCCCTTAACAAGGAAGGAACTGCGGTAAAACAAATCCCTGTGTCTCTGCGTGCTCCACTACGGTTTCCTTGCTCCTCTTTTACGTGCTTAGTAGTTAGGGTTACATATAGGGAAATTCTCGTAGTTGCATATCTAGAGAATTTACTTTGTGTCAAGCCTAAAATTGAAAAGGTATTAAAAATTGGTTAGCACCTATTCACCCCCCCTCTAGGTGCCCATACGATCCATTTCAATTGGTATCAGAGCCTCGGCTCTTATTTCGGGCTTAACCGCCTAAGAGAAGTATGGGTTCCAAGGGAGATGGGAGTGATGCTCCGGAGGTAGTCACCATGAACGATCTCAAGACGTTGGAAACAACCTTGGTGAGTTCAATGGAGGCTAAGATGGAAGAGATGCGTCAATTGATAATGTCTCTCCACATCCGCAGATCACCTCCATCTAACTTCGAGGATACCACTCAGGTCCAAGGAAACGGGTAAAACTGTTTCCAAAGATAACGAAGTGGTAGGTGATGATACTAGTAAGAGCTCCTCCTCGAAAAAGGATAGCGGTAAGGATGGATACAATGAGGTTTCTCATGTGTATTCCCGTGATCCGCCTATTCCTCACCCACATATACATAATAGGGGTGATCCACTCAAACTGTCAGCTTCTACTTTCTCTCAATGGCAATTTTTGATGAAATCTCATGTGTGCAGTTCCTCCATAGAGTTGTGGAAGATCATCGAAAATGGTCTTCATGTTGTAAATCCTAACAATCTCACAAGGAGAGAAGTGGTCGATAGCCAACTCAATGCTCTGACTCTACACATGATACATCTTGGTGTGGGTGACAAAGACATGCCACACATTCAGCATCTTAGCACAGCTAAAGAAGCTTGGGATGCTCTCACCGAGCTCTTCATCGGAAATGAAAGTATGAGAAGGAATAGATATGATGCCTTGAGAAATGAAGCTGAAGGATTTTATATGCTGGATGGAGAAGACCACGAGGACATGTATAGGAGGCTCAAGGCAATAGCTACAACCTTCAGAAACCACGGTGCAGCTCATGTTGATGATGCTTGGATCAAGCGCAAGTATGTCAGTTCTCTTATGCCATTTGAGCCCACAGATTTGAAAAGTCTCCAAGGTAGGCATAATTATCACCTCATGTCATCCAATGAGGTAATGCAAGAAATGGCCGCCTTCAAAGTGGCTGCCAAGAATGCCGAATATGCTCGTGCTCGAGCTATGGGGATGCAAAAGGGGGTCAACATGGCCTTGAAGACTAGTGTGATTGGTCATGATGAATATGCGGTAGAAGGTCTAGACTGCCCCGAAGATATAAAAAGGATCCACGGACAATACTTGGCTCTTTATGCAAGAAACTTTTGGAAAGATCCAGCCAAGGCTAAAGCTGAACTAGATCGCAAGAGTGGAGCCTATGGAAGAAAAGAAAATGGTCCCAAGCTAAGAACATGCTTTAATTGTGGTGACCTGGCCGCATGCTGAGTGTTCATATCAAAGTAGAGAGGATAATGGAGGAAGACTCATTTTCAAGGACAAATCAAAAGCTCCACGTAAGAAACAGTTTGTAAAGAAGAATGCTCATTTCAAGAAGCAACCAAAGATTGTTCTAGTGGCTCAAGAAGAATATTCATCGGGGAGTGAAGATGAGGAAGAGGACGATAGCTCTCAAGAGGTGGCTGCTATAGCCACCACATCTATATCAACATCTTCTTCGACTCACCGAACGAAAACATCATCAACAAGAATGCTACTTGCCTCATGGCAAGAAGCTCCGAGGTAACTTCTTCTAACTCTTCTTTTCCCAAGGCTATGATAGACATGGATGATCCTGCTAGTCTTAAGGTTAAAGAAGAGATTATTGCTTTGGATTATTTCTATACTAACCTGCAAGGTGAGCACAAAGTTCGTTTTGAGGCTCTTATGGATCAGCAGGCCCAAAACGAAGCACTCCTCGAAGAAAAGGGCAGAATTGAAAGGGAGGATGCAATGGAAATTGCATCCCTAAAAATGCTCTTGAAGAAGAAGAAGCTCGGGTCTCTCTTGAAGAGAGGCTTGAGTCTATGGAAGAGTCACATGAAGAAATTGTGACTAAACTCATCAAGGAACGTGACAATGTTGTCACCAAGGCAAAAAAGTTAAAGAAGGAAAGGATTGACTTTGGGGCTGCTCATGATAGACTCTCCGAGGAATTGGAGAAACTTGAAAATGCTCACAAGGCGTTGAAAAACGAGTTCTCTATTCTCAATGAGTCACATGATCAGCTTCAAAGTCGATTGGCCGAATATGATACTCCTAGCTCGTCCAACTCAACATATAGTAACAATAAAAATGCTAGTGTGGAAAAGGAGTGATCAAGGACATCACTACAAAGGACAAAGGTGTGCTTGATGAAGTCCTTGGCAAGCAAAGGTCAAATCATGGTAAAGAGGGACTTGGGTATGTCACCAAGTCCAAGAAGAAGAAAACCAAGAAGAACAAGACAAAGAATGTGCAATTAAAGACAAGCACTGAGAAGGTTGTCACAAGACAAGACTAATAATATTGGTTTTGCGGTCTCACAATCCGAATTATGAACTCTTTTGTGATGACTATGGCGATGTTTATTCTTATTATGTTGGTCCTTTTGATGAATATATTGCTTGGTCTATTTGGGTCCCAAAGACCCTTGTTACTAACATGAAAGGACCCATTGAAAATGGGTACCTAAAACCAAGAAGTAATTTTCTTGCGGGCTATGCTTAGGTGGGTCGAAATGGGTCTTTGGATAGTGGCTGCACTAGTCATATGAGGAAGCAAGGAGATCATCACGGAGATGCGTCCAAATCTTGATAATATCACAGTCTCCTATGGTGATAAGTCTAAATCTCAGGTATTGGGTCTTGGCAAGGTTGTGGTTGCCCACGATATCTCTCTTGTGGATGTCATGCTTGTTGAGACCCTTGGCTACAATCTTCTTTCTGTTCGTGCCCTTGGCAAGATGGGTTTGCTGTTTTATCGATGATGATTTGGTGGTACTCTTGGAGCAAGTCTCTAAAGGTCGCTGCGTTGGATACGTCAAAAATGACCTGTATGTGGTGGACTTCTCGGGGAAAACCACTTCGGGTCCGATGTGTCTATTTGGAAAGGCCGACGTGGGCTGGCTATGGCATCGCCGTTTAGACCATGTCGACATGAGAACTTTGCAAAGTCTCCAAAAGGGTGGCCACATCCTTGTACTAAAAGACAATGTCTCTTTTGCCAAAGATCGTGTTTGCAGGGCTTGTGTTGAAGGAAAAATGCATGATTCTCCCCACAAGAGGAAGACTATTGTGTCATCAAAGAGGATCTTGGAATTACTTCATGTGGATTTATTTGGTCCTCCTTATCATGCAAGTCTTGGTGGGAAGAAATATTTCTTGGTCATCGTCGATGATTACTCAAGATACACATGGGTATATTTTTTCAAGCTGAAAAGTGAGACCCAACAAACTGTCATCGACTTTGCCAATGAAGTTCAACGTCAACACAATGTTCCCATCTTGGCAATTAGAAGTGACAACGGCTCAGAATTCAAGAACTACACTTTAAACGAGTTTCTTAGCGAAGAGGGGATTAGACACCAATATTCCGCTGCGTACACCCCTCAACAAAATGGTGTAGCCGAGAGGAAGAACCGGACTTTGATGGATATGGCAAGATCTATGCTAGCTGAATTCAAGTCTCCTTATAATTTTTGGGCTGAAGCCATATCCACTGCTTGTCACTCATCAAACCGGCTCTACCTTCGGAAGATCTTGGACAAGACCCCATATGAAATACTTACCGGTAACAAACCCAACATCTCATATTTCAGGGTATTCGGGTGTAAGTGTTTCTTTCTTATTAAAGGTGTCCGTTTGTCAAAATTTGAATCCAAGGATTTAGAAGGTATTTTTGTTGGTTACGGTGCCGAATCCCACACTTATAGAGTCTACAACAAGCTCACTGGGATTGTTGTAGAATCTTGTAGTGTGGAGTTCGATGAAAATAACGGCTCCTTTGTAGGGCAAGTTGATGTTTGTGATGCAGATGTTGAAATAACCCAAGATGCCATAAGAAGAATGGGCGTGGGATTTTTCCGCCCCATTGAGGAACCCCTTGTGGCGGATCGGGAAGGACAATGCTCCACACATGTGGAGCCCTCATCTACACAAGATCAACAAGCTCCTCCGTTGGAGACAATCACACCAACACCACAATCTGCTAAAGACCATATGTCCATTTGGACAAGTGGTAGTCCCAGGACTATCCGCCTCCAAGGGCGGACAATCCGCCAGCACTCCAACTCGTTCGGGGAATCCAAAGGAGAAATCAACATCTCGAAGCTCGGGCGGATTCTCCGGCCCTAGGGCGGAGTCGCCACTGGTCTCCAACTCCAACAGCTTTCTTAGGAAGATGGTTGGTACTTCACCTCCTGCAGGATAGTCGGCCCCTCCAAGGGCTTATTATCCGGCACAAGAAAATGTTCAACAACAATCTCCTGGCAGTAACGGTGACCAAGATCAAGGGAAGGGCAGTAATCAAGACAAGGATACAACTATTGAATCCACTCCTCCTAGAAACAATAATGACATTGAGGCTCGTCGCAAGGCTCGTGCTGATCGGAACCTTGAACTAAGAGGTCACACTCTTGACAAGGTTGTTGGTGATCTACGACGAAGGGTATCCACTAGAAGAGAGCTTGCAAGCTTTTGTGATCATCAAGCTCACATTTCCATGGTTGAACCGAAGAAGGTTTTTGATGCTCTTGAAGACCCCAATTGGGTTGTTGCAATGCATGAAGAATTAAACAACTTCGAACGCAACAAAGTTTGGAAGCTCGTAGAAAAGTCAAAGGATTGCCGCATTGTTATCGGCACCAAGTGGATCTTCAAGAACAAACAGGATGAAAATGGCATTGTTGTGAGGAATAAAGCACGACTCGTGGCTCAAGGATTCTCTCAAGTAGAAGGAATTGATTTTGGCGAGACCTACGCTCCTGTGGCTCGCCTTGAGTCCATCTGTATCCTTCTTGCATATGCAGCCCATCATAATTTTAAATTACAACAAATGGATGTTAAGAGCGCTTTCCTTAATGGTCCTCTACATGAGTTAGTATACGTCAAGCATCCCCCGGGGTTTGAGGACCCCAAATTTCCGAACCATGTCTACAAACTCGATAAGGCGCTCTATGGCCTTAAACAAGCCCCACGTGCGTGGTATGAGCACCTTAAAGAGCTTTTGCTAGACCGTGGGTTCGAAGTTGGGCAAATTGATCCCACTCTTTTTACTAAGAAGGTTAATAGGGAGCTTTTTGTATGCCAACTTTATGTAGATGACATTATTTTTGGCTCTACTAACCAAGCTTTTAACGATGAATTTTCGAAGCTTATGACTGACAGGTTTGAGATGTCCATGATGGGTGAGCTCAGGTTCTTTCTTGGATTTGAGATCAAACAACTTAGAGAGGGAACCTTTATTAATCAATCTAAGTACATCCAAGACATGCTTAAAAGGTTCAACATGACGGATCTCAATGGCGTTGCTACCCCAATGCAAACAAAGTGTCATCTTGAGCTCAATCCCAAGGGTAAAGACGTGGATCAAAAGGTATACCGATCCATGATCGGCTCTCTCCTTTACCTTTGCATCTAGGCCCGATATCGTGTTAAGTGTAGGAGTGTGTGCAAGGTACCAAGTCGCTCCTAAAGAAAGCCACTTAGTGGCGGTCAGCGAATCTTCCGATATTTGGTTCATTCCCCAAATTTTGGGTTATGGTATCCCAAGGGTTCAAGTTTCTCTCTATGTGGTTACATTGATTGATTGGGCTGGTGACAAAGATGATAGGAAATCAACCTCTGGTGCATGCCAATTCTTGGGCAGGTCTCTAGTGTGTTGGTCATCAAAAGCAATTGTATTTCACTCTCAACCACCAAATTTGAATATGTTCTTCTGCAAGTGCTTATACTCAATTGTTATGGATGAGGCACACTTTAAGGGAATATGGTGTCAATTGTGACAAAGTGCCTCTTTATGCGACAATGAAAGTGCTATCAAAATTGCTTACAATCCCGCAAACATACAAGAACAAAACATATAGAGATTCAAACCACTTTATTCGGGATCATGTTGCTCGTGGAGATATTGCTCTATCCTTTGTGAGCACGAAGAACCAACTTGCGATATTTTCACGAAGCCCCTTGATGAAGCAAGATTTTGTTATTTGAGGAATGAGCTAAATATCATAGATTCAGGGAGCTTGGCTTAACTACCCTTGCACACTCACTTGCTCTTATTCATTTATTTGGTTTAGATGTGGGCATAGACATAGGGGAGTGTGGTCCTAATTGATTGGGCCAACCTCCCCCATAATGCAAGCAAGTCAAATCATTTCCCTTAATATCATTTTGTGATATGTGGGTCATCGATGAGCATTGGTTTTGAACTCAAGATACATCTTCGCGGTGTCATGCCATGCGCTCCAACATGGTGGCTTCGGCCACCGCCCTCTTCCTCGAGAAGAGTTGGTTTTTCATGGGTCTCGTTGGATTTTCTTGCATATCTCATGTTCTTATGGAAAACACACTCAAATTTGGCTTTTGATTGATTTGATTCTTGCAAATTTGGGTGTGAATTCTGGGTGTCCAGGGGCGTTAGCATCGCTCTTCTTCCTTTTTGGCGTTTCGATGCCAAAGGGGGAGAAGTAGTTCTATTAGGTCTCGTGGATTTGCAAGGGTCGAGCACAAGCTCTTCGATTTTAGTCGTTTTTATTTGCTTGCTTGTGCCTTTTCTAGCGTGAACTTGTTTGCTATTTGTGATTGTCTATGTAAGACTATGCCACACTCCACTATGTTTGGTATTCTTGGATTTCTGGATTTATCTATTGTGGACCTCATGGATTTCTGGAATTGTGGAGCATATTTGATGGCATATGGATTCATGGGATTATCTATGTATGCTTTGGCTATATTCTCATCCCGGTGGTATGACCTTATTTCCCAAACCTTAAAGTAGTGTTCTCCCTAGTGTGTGTATTTGTATTCAAATGCAAATCCTTAATATGCACACATCTAGGGGGAACGTCTTTCATTATTTAAGGTGGCTTTTGCCGATTTTATTGCAAATCCTAGTATTGTCATCTAACACCAAAAAGGGGGAGATTGAAAGAACATTTCTTAATCCCTAGTGTTTTGTGTGTTAGATAACAATACCAAGGATCATTTAATGTGTGTTGAAGTGTTGCAGCTCTATTTGAGAATAAAGGGAAAAGAACTCTACCTTTGGGGCGGATAATCCGGCCCCACAGGCGGATAATCCGCCCCCAGCGGATAATCCGCCTCCCTTGCAAGCGCAAGCCCCGAGAGGCGGAATTTTGGCGATTTTCCGCCACGCCGCGATAATCCGCTGCTCGCCATGGCGCAAGCCCAGAGGCGGAGTTTTGGCGGACTTTCCGTCTGGCGGATAATCCGCCTCGGGCGGATTATCGCTCGGGGGCAATTATCCGCCCCAAGATCTTCACCAAGTTTCACCAAGGCGCAAGACGGAGAGGCGGAGTTTCCCGGAGAATCCGCCCTTAGGCGGAGTTTTCAGGCGGATAATCCGCCCCAAAGTTGTCTGTGGCCGGATCTGGGAGGGTATTTAAGCCAGCCATCCCCCTCCTGCCAGAACTCTGGATTCATCTCGAAAAAGAACAGATCAGATCTGAAAGCTTCATCCAAGAGTGCTCCACCTAGATCCACACAAAGGCCCCATCCCTTGGGAATCGAAGGAGGAGAACTCGATCTTCATCATCAGCAATCAAGCGCTTCATCTCCTCTCCATTCATTTAGAGAACCTCCGATCTAGTATTTCTTGCAAATATCTAGATCCTTGTTTTTGTTTATATTGATAAACCTTGTTCTTGTGGCAGCTTGTTGTCATCTCGGGAGCCCCCAATTCGGTTGTGGGTGTGTGTGCCCTGATAGTGTTGTAAAAGGCATCGGTTCCCGCCTCGAAGGGATCCAATAGTGGAGAAGGTGGATCAGGCCTCTCGTGGCGAGATCCATCGGAGAATAGGGTGAGGCCTATTGTGGCGTGGTGGTCTTGGAACCGCCCACCCCTCCAACGCAGATGTACTTCCCTTCACAAGGAAGGAACTGCGGTAAAACAAATCCCTGTGTCTCCACGTGCTCCACTACGGTTTCCTCGCTCCTCTTTTACGTGCTTAGTAGTTAGGGTTACATATAGGGAAATACTCGTAGTTGCATATCTAGAGAATTTACTTTGTGTAAAGCCTAAAATTGAAAAAGTATTAAAAATTGGTTAGCACCTATTCACCCCCCCTCTAGGTGCCCATACGATCCATTTCAGGAGCGACTCGAATTTGAAGTGGTGGACTGGCCATCACAATACCACGCCATACTTGGGCGTGTAGCATTCGCAAGGTTCCTGGCTGTCCCACACTACGCATACCTGCTACTCAAGATGCCAGGGCCGAAGGGCGTCATCACAGTCCATGGGAGCTTCACTCGATCGGACCACTGCGACAGGGATTTCAACAAAATCTCCCAGTCTTTCGTCATGCAAGACGAGCTCGTAAGGCTCCGTGAGGTGACGGACAATGGGGCACCCCCAGTCACAAGGAAAAACGCACCCGACATGTCTTTCGACTCCACCGTCAACACAAAGAAGGTGCAGGTCCATCCGATGGATGCCTCCAAGACGGCGATCGAGCGACCTCAGCCCAAGATAGGAAGGCGCTCGTCGAATTACTCCGTGGCTGGAAATCTGCACTGGTGTCCTGCGGACATGCCAGAGTTCGATTCGCCGAGCACGCACTCAATGTCTTTCGGACACCAAGCGGTCAGCAGTCCATCCGGAGGCTGAGCCACGAGCCGAAGCTATCGGCAAGGAAATCAATAGACTACTCGCTGCAGACTTCATCAGGGAAATCAAGGAAAGCGAGTGGCTTGCAAATACAGTGATGGTCCCAAAGAAGGACACGGACATCCTGCGGATGTGCGTTGACTTCACGTCACTAAACAAGCATTTCCCAAAGGACCACTTCCCTCTTCCTCGGATCGATCAGATCATCGATTCGACTGCAGGTTGTGAGAAACTCTCCTTCCTCGATGCCTGCTCAGGCTATAACCAGATTCGACTCAAGGTCGAATATCAGGAGAAAACGGTATTTATCACACCGTTTGGACTATTCTGCTACAACACAATGCCCTTCGGGCTAAAGAACGCAGGTGCTACGTACCAGCGATGCATGCAGGCCTGCCTCAAGGACCAGATCGGTCGCAACGTCCAAGTCTATGTTGACGACATAGTGATAAAAACCAAGGAGGCAAGAACACTTATCAACGATCTCCGCGAGACATTGACAACCTCGATCGCTACGGGATCATGCTCAACCCCAAAAAATGCGCCGCTCGGGTACTTCATCTCTCAGCGAGGGATCGAGGCGAACCCGAAGAAAATCAGAGCCATCATGGCGATGGAGAAGCCGAAAAACCTCAAAGGCGTCCGGAACTTCGCGGAGACGAATAAGCGGCTAAGCGATTCATCACCACATGGGCGAGAAGGCCTTACCATTCTACCATTGCTACGCAGCGAGATAAATTGAGTGGACGGAAGCCAACGAGGCATTCGAAAGCCTCAGCGGCTACTCTCCACCTCGCCCGTCTTGGTCACGCCAAAGAACGTGAGCCTGCTGCATACATATCAGCCACACACCGGTGGTCAAGCACCGTGCTAGTGGTCTTCGACCGAAGAAGGCAAGGCCCGGGGTCGGCCCAATCTACTACCTCCGAGGTAGACGCGTAACAAACCAGAGGTACCCTCACTACGAAGCTTCCTCTGGCGTGTTCATGACGGCTCGACGGCTGAGCCATTACTTCGAGCACCGGTGATGGTCGTCAGCGGCACCTGAGCAAAGATCTGAATAATCCGGAAGCCACGCGGCGTGGCCTGTGGGGCATCGAATCACCCTTGGACATCGTCTACGAAGCGACTCGCAATCAAATCTCAAGTCCTTAGGACTTCCTAGTACATTGGATGGAGCTTGGTGCGGACCCCGGATATATGTCGCGATCATGGACGATGCACTTGACGACTCAAGCGAAGCTGGAGGCGAGGCGGTCATCTTGACCTCGCAAGGCGACAAGATGAAGTATCGTCCGGATGAAATTCGAGCCTCCAACGAGGCGAATCTGAAGCTCAAATCAGCGGCATGAGGATGGCAAAGATATGCGGCGCAGCGCTGGTCATCTACGGTGACTCCAACCTCATCGTCAACAGACGATGAATGAGTGCGACGCACGCCGGAAAACATGATCGCGTCTTGCGCCTACAACGCCTCGAAGGAGAATTGATGGCTGCGAGCTTCAACACGTTGGAAGAAAGCAACGAGGAAGCCGACTTCGCCAACATCGGCTCCACTGCGCAAAAGTGCCACGGGTGTGTTCTCGAACAGATCTGCGTGCCATCCATCAAGCGGAAATTCCCAATGGATCACCCGAAGCGAGAACACTCGGGGCTCGCTGCCGAAGGACATGAAGGACCGAAAACTAAACGAGGTAGCCATGGTCAACCTAATGCAGGTCATGGCGATCGAAGAAACTTGGGCGCGACCATACCTCCGGTTCTTGTTAAGCGGAGAACGCACGGCAAACCGGATGCCGCGCATATCTCGTCGGTCAAAATGCTTCACCACCATCAATGGCAAGCTGTACAAGCACAGTATCACGGGTGTACTACAAAGGTGCGTCACCATCGGTGACGGGCAAGCCATCCTCCAAGACATACACGAGGGCATCTGCGGCCATCACGCAGGCAGCCGCTCCCTTGTCGCCAAAGCTCTACGAGCTGGATTCTACTGGCCAACGGCCATGAGCGACGCAAAGGACATCGTCCGAAGATGCAACGGATGCCATCGGTTCACCGACAAACCGCACGCACCCGGGTCAGAGCTCAGACCCATACCTATAGCTTGGCCTTTCGCTCAATGGGGCCTCAACATGATCGGCAAACTGCCAAAGTCCTCGAAAGGGGGACACGTTTATCTCCTGGTCGCAGGCGATAAATTCACCAAGTGGATCGAGGCCATGCCCGTCACCAACCAAAAGGAAAAACCGTCAAGTTCTTGAGTCCATTGTCTACAGGTTCGCGCATCGCAGCATCATCACCGACAATGGATCGAACTTTATCTCTAAGGAATTCCGGGACTTCTGCGAAGGCCTTGGGATCAACATCACGTCGCCTCGTTGGCGCACCCAGCGAACGCAGACAAGTAGAAAAAGGCCAGCGGCCTAATCGGCACCGACATCAAGAAGCGCCTCATGAGTCCACTCGAGCGGAGCCTAGACAAAGGCTACCATCCGTCTGTGGAGCTTACGGACGCCAAACAGCTCCACAGGCTACGCCGTTCTTCATGGTGCAGGAGCCGCCGTGCTACCAGCACGCCACAGGGCCCCGGTCGTCGCTTACAAGCGAATCAACGGCTGCACTCGAAGACGCTGTCGACACACTGGACAAGCAAGAGACATAGCGGCAGCTTCGATCGGTGTACCATGAGTCTCGCCTTCTACCACCCGCCCGCTATCAAGGTCCTAAATCGAAGGAGACCTCGTCTTGCGACTCAAGCAAGAGCGACCGACGAAATTCGAGTCACCATGGGAAGGACCCTACGTCATCACCGAATTCATCCCAGGTGGCGCCTACCGCCTCAAGCACGTGGAGTCTGGAGTCGCATACTCCAACCCATGGAACATCTCGCACTTGTGACGATTCTATCCCTAGCTATCTACACCCTTTACTTTCAATAAGGCTTTCAGCCAAGGCTATTCAGCCGAACAATGTACTTCCTCCATTACGATATAAATAAAGCTAAGTGTCTCGCCCCAAACTCCAGTTCATTATTGGCAACTTTACTTTATGCTACAAACGCATTCGGGGGCTCCCCCCACCTCACGATTTCATCGACTGAGGATCACGCGTGTACACCTGAGTAGCTGACAACGTCAGGCAAACGAAAAGGACACGCACTCAAACAAAGCACTGTGTGCTTACACAAACAAACCTTTACAACAAAGGGCACAATACGCCTAGTCGAAATATACAAATTTTACATCTATCTCTTTTTCAGGTACTACCTATTCTGAAGAACAACCTGAGCACTGCTCAAACAAATCGACACATTTAAGGCATCGCCTTATAATGCGTAATGTGGGCGCATGTCCCACTCATCACCATACGTCCAGGAGGTGGCCCGGCTGCCACAACAGTAAATCAACATCAGGTGCAGCCTCACAAGAGACAAAGCAGACTTCACTCCTGCGGCGAGCTGCTGATACCAACTCCTTGACATTGCTCACATTCAAACGACGGAAGACCCAAGGCTCGTCGCGGCATCAAAGGAAACATGGCGTGCGGCAAGAGGCAGCGACGTCAGACTTGGCGAAGCACTCGCGAAACTGGTGCACACGATCCTGCACCGTCGCGAGCCACAGCGGTCACGATCCATCGGAAGAAGCCACCGGCCTCCATGTCTGTTGAGTCAAGCAATTGACCCGAGCGACACGCTCCTTCTCCTCCCTCGGAGCAAGGTTCGCACATGCGACAATTGCACAAAATAAGAGCAAGGCGGCCAAGCTCATCAGAAGAAGCGAGCTACTCGAAACAAAGAACAACTTACATTGAAGCTGCTCGGACGGCGAACCAGTTCATCAAGTACTCCTCTGGCTGCACCACGATCGCCTTGGACTTCCAAACATCGGGCGTGACCTCGCCCAAGCAACTCCTTCTCAAGACTATGAACACGATCCGAAGAAAAGTGAGTTGCGAGGAAGCATCAAAGATGGGCCTTAGCGGCTACGGCGAGGTGTCAGCAATCGACACCGAAGGAACCTAGAACAGCGAGAAAGCAAAGGACACAAACATTCGAGACGGTGGTCGAGCACAACTCAGCAAATTCATTCAGCATAAAGGCCACTATGTGACACAAGAATTGTGTTGATCGAGATATTTACAAAAGCGGACTACAAAATATCCCGTCTAACGCCTAAGACGGCACCCCGAGTCGCCTCGAGACGGGCTTAGCCTCACGCCGCTCTGCGCATGATGCATACTCGAACTGACAAATCAATGAGCTTGGCCCATATCGCTTGCGGCGAGAAGCAGCAAAGGCTACCTCGGATCCATCTGCGATCGTCGGCATCCGGAGGTGATCTGGGCAGGTCGACTCGCTCCGGCCGCCAGCCATCATCGGCCTGACGGACGCCGATGCCCTTCGCTATGCGCCAGCCCGCAGCGCCGGTGACAAAGCCTCGCGAGCATCCACATCATCGAGGCCGCCCTTAGGTACAAGCTCCTTGTAGAAGCGGCCAGGACCTCCTTCGCCTTGGCAAGGAGTTGGCAGTGCGGTCTTTGATCTTCGCTGCGGTGAGCATCATCTACCGTGCTCTAGAGCGCTCGGTCAAACTTCGATGCTGCGTCATCGAGACAAAAAGGAAGACATGACGAAAAAGCGCAAAAAAGACAAGAAGAAAAGCAAATACAACACTCACCGAAACAGCCTTGGCAAAGCAGCCATGAGCTTGCCGCCACCTCCGTCTCAAGGCAAGCAATAATGCTCCTCCGGTCTGCGGCCTCTGCTGCAGACGCTCCTTAGCTTGACGCCTTGGTCAGCTCTAGCTCGAGGCGTTCTTCGCACAAGCGGCCTCGACCTTCTTCTCCGATTGACCAAGGATCTTCTTGAGAGCGTCGACCTCACGGAGAATTATTATGCTCCTCGCATTCAAAACAAGCAAACGTCGAGCAGGACGGAATAAATAAAGATGCACCAAAACAAATAAGTACCTTGAAGGCTGGAGGTTAACCGCTAGCACCAGCGCTCTGCACAGCAGCCTCCTCCACAAAAGGCTGCAGGAAAAGAAACACTGGTAAGAAAAAGGACTTGGGGACTGCGCCCAACATTAAGGAATAACGGCAACACTCGAACGCGAAGACACTCGGGGGCTTTTCCCCGAAGATTCGAAAAAAGAACAAGACACAAAATTTTTCAGACACCCGGGGGCTCCCCCCTTGGTACGAAGAAGAGGTACTTACATGCTCTGATAGCGACTTCGAAGGCTCGCTGGCGAAATTCGGCAACCACCTGCACCTCCTGCAACGAAGGATCCGGAGCGGCGCCCCCCGAAGTCGCCACCGTCTGAGGAGGAGGAGACGCAATTTTCGACTCCCCCATCATCTCCTGCGCACCATCGCTGGAGGAGTCGCGTGAGGAATGCCTGCATACGAAGCAATCAGCACAAGTGCAAAATCAAGAAGGAAAAAGGACAGTAGTATAAAAAGAAACTTACGAGCCCAGAGAGCTCAGGTCGAAGACAGGAGGAGTCCTTCGGGCTCTCTTCTCCTCTTTCTTCTCCTCCTTTTTCTCTTCCTTCTTTTCTTCCTTCTTCCGCTTCGCTGGCGGGTGCGGCGCTACAGCCCGCACAGGAATGGGAGAGGAAGAACCTCCATGCCCGTCATTATGACGATCAAGGCACAGAGGGTTTCTGGGAGTCAGAGGAGTCGAGGCATTCGAAGACTCGCTTGAGCTCCGTGATCGTTTGCGCGTATGGTCCTCACTCGACTCGTCGGCATCTTCGGCCGGAGATCGGCGATGGCGATTGGACACGGACTCCACCACTTCATTATCCAGGGCATTCGGATAATTTTCGGGCAATGGCGGCACCATGCCCGGCACCTTGAAGCTCTGCCAAACCAGAAGGGACTTTGTTAGCAAACAAAGGAAATAAATACGCAGTCGACAAAAAAAATCGCTACACGAATCTACTGCGGGCGTCCAACGTCGAAAAGCGGAGAGTTAGCGACTTCCGGATTTTCTCTCCGGCCTTGAACTTCAGCCGAAGGGTCTGTCAAGATCCCCTCGGAGATTTTCTCACCGAAACCCTCGTCGGATCACGGCGCCCGAATAAAGAAACATCGGGTGCGCCCTCGCTTGGAGAAGGCTGCTCACGCCAAGAAACGTCCGGATGATGTCCACGCTGTTCACTTCCTTCTCGGAATCACCGGAGATCCTCCACCCGACGGTAAGGGCCTCTATCTCCTCTGTCGCCATCCAAAATCTGGTTTTCCGATCTTTTGGCTCAATTATGGGAGGTCAATAGGAACAAGACCAAATCTTGCCCAGGCACTACACGAGTCGCGGATGTAAAACCATCGCCTCCTTGATCTTGGACAGATTTGGACATGGAAAAGGAAAATAAAAGAAGATTGGGACTAAGGAGATGATTACCCCCAATGGGATACACACCATCCGACAGATCGCCTCTTCACGGAATAAAGTTTCCGGAAGAGGCCAAAGTGCGGCTCAATGCCGAGCCAGCACTCGCAAAAAGTGATGAATCAAGCAATGTGGAGAAGCGAATTGGGAGAAAGATGATGAAGCTGGATGCCATAGAAAAAGAGCAGCCCATGGAGAAAGTTGTGGACTGGAAAGGAAAACCCACGCATAACGAAGGCAAGAAACATAACCCGATACGGGGGATTACCTCGTTGCCGGGGAGTCTGACGGCCTCCCTATCTTGTGGGATCGCACCCAAAGCTAAGCTATGGAGATCGCTCTCCCGCGTCTCTGATCACCACCAGCCACCGTCGGTGACACGGGTAGCGGTGGCGCCTTTCTTTCATCCGGCGGGGCTGGTCCCAACTGCAGATGACGATTTCTTCGGTTTCCCCATCGCGTTGCGGCGGCGCCGGCGGTGAAAGCATAGAAGAGAAGAGGGAAATGTGGAAGGAAATCCCAGCGCGCAGCAAGAATCGCTAGAGCACAAGGAGGCAGTGAAAACAAGAACTGATGCGGTGAAAACAAACCGCGGCTTTCCCCAATGATTATAACGACGAAGAAGGCGCATTGCAGTCCATCCGAAGACCTAACGCCAACGGATCGACCATACACATGTCGACATCACAACGAACCGTCGTTACCACGCCCGTCCACTATGCGCGGAAATCGAGGAGACGCCGTAATTATCTCACGCCGGCGTGACGGTCAATTCAAAGTCGCAAGTGGGACCCATGTTCGTCCGGGTCAAGTCATCTGGCGTGACGCTGAGGTCATTGATCGTCGCGATGTCATCAAAAGCTATACTAGCACCAACTACAATTCTTGGCTCCACAGCTAAGAGTACTCACTCGAATCTTGATTCGACTAAATACTGGGCTACTCCTATCGAGGCTGGCATAGAAAAGACTAATGAAGACAAATTATTTTTGAGTCCCGTCGAGTCTACGACTCCACTACGGACTCAGGCGCTACTCCATAGGGAGGATGGATTTAAGCATCCGAATTTTTGTGTCCCACGGACTTAACAACTGAACAATGTTTGAACTAAAGTCTCGCCGAGTCTCACGACTCGAGCAGACACTCGGGGCTACTCCCATAGGGGCGTTGGTCGCACCCTATGACATCTTCATCGCGATCTTTTTGAGTCAACTCGCCTTAACAAAACGCTTAGTGAGCGGTCTCCTTGCCACCACGCCTCCGCGGTGACAAACATTCGGATCTTGTCTGCGACACAAAGATAAGACCTACAGATATCATCCGATGGCACGGCAACGCCTGCATTGCGCTACCGCTAGTAAAACCAGCGCTAACAGGTGCGATGAAAAATCCCGACGGCGTTGGGTACATCAATTAAATTCACCGAATTCCACTCTTGTAAGTCCTCCGGCTGAGTCGAATTACACCAGATATGTTCGATTTGAGTTGAGGACTCGAACACGAGGAAGATCGTGTTGTTTCATCCTAAGACGTTAACTAACCTGATCCGTCGTGAGTCGAGCTGCGCATCAACAATCCCTACACATCTGTTAATACATAGTTGCACCGAAGGATTGAAGAGTCCTCGGAATCTACGATCTGATCACTCGAGCTATCGACATGGTTATACCCTCGGTATGTGACCTCGGCATACTGGTCCAGCCCAAGGAAGGCCCACAGCAGATGTACACTGGCCCATGAAGATTTTCGGGTGGCCAAGGCCCATGACGCCTTCGGATCCTTGGAGAGCAAGACTAGAGTAGATAGGAAATTCAAAGGGGTAAATCCCTAGAAATTGTAACCGACTAGGACTATGCCCGGGACCTGCCTAAGTCTATATAAAGGCCAGGAGGGCACGGTCTAGATCTCTCGACTCATACTTTCGCATACGCACCTCCACGCCAGATCGAATCTGCACACCCCTGTAACCTTCGGTTCCGCCGTAATCAAGAGCAGACAAGCAGGAGTAGGGTTTTCCCTCCAGGGGCCTGAACCTGGGTAAATCTCGTGTCCCCTGGTTGCTTGTCTGTTAACCGTTCCACGATCTCCAGCATCCCCATCTTCTCCAAAACCCAAGTCCATAACAATGGGCATTGACGAGTCGAAACCTCGTCACCGGTCGCTTTTTGTGAACTCCCTATGCCAGTGGCATCGCCTGCTATGACTGAGTAGTTGGACTGAGCGACGGTGTTAGGGTTATCATCGAGAGCAACACACTTTCTGATTGAGAAGAGAGCAAACTAGGGTATTCGTCGGCACTGCACCCGCTGCCATCTGCTGGTTGTGGTGGTGGAATCAATCATTGATGGCGACGATGACCATGCCACGACGATGACAATCATTGATGGCGGCGGCTATACCGTAGTTAAGTGTTGCGTCTGCAACTAGCCCTCCCGCCGAAGCTTCAAGGGTGGCACGTGGAGGGCGTCTACCCATAGTGATTATGTCGCGTTGTCGGGGGTTTTCGGCTGGAGGGCGGCGCGTGCGGTCGGGTTTGTGTTGATTCGGCGGCGGCGACAAGTAACATTACCGTGCAGAACTTGGAGGGCAGGCATGTGGTTCTGTTGACCAGGTTGTCTTGGAGCTCGAGCCACGTGAGCACTGGCGGCGCCATCTCGTACTACTTCTAGGTGGACACCCTAAGGATCGGGAATGCGAGCGGCATGGACATGCAGGCGCTCAGCATTGCAAAAGAGCACATACACATGCAACCGGCGTATCACCTTGTCCATCTTGGACCGAGAGAGATGATCATGAGAAAAAATGATATATGGCAAGGTGGGAAGCACTACGGAAAGATGACAAACGTAAGTCTGAGTTGGAGGCGAGGAGAGTCCAAATCAAGGAGAAGAAGGCAACAGCAGAGCTCATTGCCGAGGAGAACAAGATAACGTAAGTACGATTTGAAGGAGAGAAGAGTCCAAATCAAGGAGAAGAAGGCAATGACTGAGCTCATTGCCGAGTAGAACAAGTTCATGATGATGGATCCAAGAAAAATGGATTCATAACAATTTGTGTGATGGAAGTTAGCAAGAATGGAGATCTTGGAATAAAGAAAACAAACACTTTTAGGTGCTGGTGCTCCGGCTAGTGGTCGTGGATCGCCAAGTGGTCTTGGCGAGCCTCCAATGAGTGATGGTGGCAGTGGAGATGCCTATGGTGACCTCAACGTTGGTGGTGTTGTTTGTTGTGATAATCAAAGGCATGGTAAGACTACGGTGCAACTTGTTGGTCACTTTCGTTGATGGTCATTAGATCATGACAATTTAACATAAAACTATGAACTATTGCATTGATTGTTTGCCTATTGCATAAAAGCTATGCAAACCGAAATAAACGGTGCATGGTTTGTGCTTGCACAGAACAGAGTGTGCATTCCACGCGTAAAACAGATTTATGGGCGGGATAGAAGCTCGATCCGTCCTGTTCCTACCTAACGTAAACTATCCCGTAAAACCTGGGTTTTTTTTGGACAATCGGCAGGAGCTCTGCATTTTAATTAAGGAACGGGGAAAACCCAAATCAGTGTAAACATGCCTAAAAACATCTATAGAAAAATTACAACACAGCCTAATCGGTCTCCGCAGGGATAGATGACCCAAAGACCTCGAAAGCACGTGCACACCGGCTGATGTCCTCCCTGGTGATTTTCAAAACTTCAAGATAAGTGAGGCGTTTGTGGGTGAAGATCCTTCTGTTTCTTTCTTTCCAAACATTCCATAAGACGTAGAGCAAGCGACCACTAAGTTTGCGTTTCTGAATGGGCGTGCAGACGTCAATCAGATTGTCCCACCAATCGGATACAGAGGGAAAATCAGTGTCTGGGTTTCCACCATCGTCGTTTGCCCAGTTCTGGTTGAGGTTCCAAATTGCCATGGTGTAAGGGCAATCTTTACAGATGAAAGGATACAGATGTCGCCTAGAGGGGGGTGAATAGGCGATAAAAACTTTTCCTAGAGTGGATCAACAAAGGCGGAATAAAACTAGTGTTTACTTTGATAAGCACAACCTAGAACAACTAAGGTTCACCTATATGCACCAACAACTTATGCTAAGCAATACAAGCAACAAAGTGATAGAAAGGTATGTATTACTTCAAGCACGAAGGCTATCACAATGTAAAGTGCATAAGTAAATAGCTCGGGTATAGAGATAACCGAGGCACGCGGGGACAACGATATTTTACCGAGTTCCTCCCAACATGGAGTAATGTCGTTTGGAGAGGGGGTGGTATCAAACCACCAACGCCACAAAAGGCCTCCCTTATTCTCCGGTGAATCTCACCCTAATGGGATCGATCCACGCTTCCACTATCCGTGCACTTGTCGGTGGCAACCGAAACCTCTCACAAGGTTGGGACACTTCTCCACAACTTAATTGGAGGCTCCCAACAAATGCCACCAAGGCAACAATGCCACCAAGGCCACAACCTGCAACACCAACAAACTGTCTAGGGTTCCAAGAACCCAAGAGTAAAAAACTTCTCAACTTTCACTCACCAAATCCTCCGGGAAGAACTCAAACCGATGCACCAAATGCAATGGCAAGTACACAAGTAGTGCTCAAATCCTTCTCTCCCAAATTCCACCAAAGCAACAAAAACTTCTGGGGGAATAAGAGAGGAAGAACAATGGAGGAAATCCACAAAAGACTCCAAGATCTAGATCCCAAGATGTTCCCCTCACTTAGAGGAGAGATGGATTGGTGGGATTATAAATCTAGATCTCCTCTTTCAAAACCCTAAAGTATATGCAAGAATCAATGAAGGGATTTAAGGGGGAGCAAGCTCAAGAGGGTCAAGAATGGTGGAGAAAGCCTATCAAAGTCGAGCCCAGACATTGGGGAAGAAGGGGCCCTTTTTTATAGGCCCACAGATTTCTGACCGTTTTCTGCCCGTTGGGGAAAAGTCAGACCGGAGACTCCGGTCTATACCGGAGATTCCGGCCAATCTCCGGACCAGCCTCCGGACCGCCCATCTGAATGACCAGGGCCATCCATGACCCAACAAGACCGGAGACTCCGGTCTTCCAACACCGGAGACTCCGGGGTAGCCTTCGGACCTGGCTCCGAACCCCCCATACATTATGTCCCAGCCCTGATTCTAAGTCACCATCGGAGACAGTTCCGGAAACTCCGGACCACACCGGAGACTTCGGTCCATGCAGACCGGAGACTTCGGTCTCGACCAAATAAGAGGCAAACTTCAAATGGCGATATCTAGAGTTTGGAAACTCCGATGGACCCGAAACCAATTTTGTTGGAAAGAGGACAACAAGAGGTACCCAACAAAAAGTGAAAATATTGGATACCACCAGAGAACATTTCATGTATTATAAAGTGAGATACCTCTCTTGGTGAGAAACCGAAAAACCTCAAAGATCAAAAACGCAATATGATATAAAAGGGAAATCCGTTTTTTTATGAACTAGAGCTCGTTATGAATATTACCACAAGCTCTAGAATCTCATATGGATAAGATCCAAATAATGGAAGGTTTTACCTATCTCTAAAAGACAAACCGGTAAAACCTCCAAGATAAAAAACGCAATAAGATATAAAGGGGAAATCCGTTTTTGATGAACTAGGGCTTGTTATGAATATTACCACAAGCTCTAGAACCTCACATGGATAAGATCCAAATAACAACCAATAAAGGATGATGCAAAGTTTGCAAAGGTTTGAGCTCTCTCTGAACGATATGATCGAGTTACTCACTTGAGAGCCCCTCTTGATAGTACAGTTATCTATCCTATAAACCGATCTCCCCAACTAACATCCCAAGATCGGTAAGAAAGAAACCCTATCAAGATCATACCTTTGCCTTGCGCATATTCCACTTGATTATGATGTAGACGGTCTTGTCCTTCTCAAGATGGAACACCTTTCTT
Source organism: Avena longiglumis (assembly GCA_030063025.1). NCBI lineage: Eukaryota > Viridiplantae > Streptophyta > Magnoliopsida > Poales > Poaceae > Avena > Avena longiglumis. The sequence continues at coordinate 84,004,457 of CP125976.1, forward strand.
GATTGCTCTTGTACGCACTTGCTTGATGAAGACTTGCAAGTTACTGTTGCCTGCCAAAACTCACCGGCGAGCAGCGACGAGCAACACGAAGAGCCGGAGGCTCCAGGCTAAGGTGGCCGGTACCTCGGTACAGCAACGGCTCAAAACTCCGACACGTCTGGCTTGGTTCGAGGGCGTGCCACCTGACCTATACCTGGTCAGGAAGGTGAAGGATTGCTCCGATTGATTTCCTGCATGGTAAACAAGTATACGTAAAATTCGAGCCGTGACCGGCTCCCAGGTTTCCCCCTGAATCGGCTCCCAGAGCCGATTATCCCATGGTTCTGCATTAGATTTACGATAACATGGGGTTTTGCTTGATCATTACAAGTTAACTCGATCTACAACAGTTTAACGTTTTCACCACGTAACTGGAACGTCCTACACGTAATTGAGCCTGGTATATACAAAAGATGAAGAATACTAATCCTAGAGGAGGCCTAATAACCAACGTAAAGTCAATTACCGGAACAACTTCTCTAGAACGAGTAAACTACGTCCTTATGTACTACTGGATCGTTCAACCCGTTTTTAAGGCCTGGCTACGTAGATATTAAACTAAACCTTGGCGAGCAAGGCACAACTATAACAGATCGAATCAGCTAAATAAAGATCAAGCAAGATGCTACCCTTGCACTTGGGAAAAGGTGCAAAGGTAGCGAGGCAACTAGAGGTAGCAAGATTAAACGATTATAACGAAAAGCACCGATGCTAGCCTCAACAAATCTATGATAGTAGTGTTACTCGCCATCAACAAGGCTTGATGAGTAACACCAAACAACGATAAGTAAAAATCGCCTAGATCGCAAGATGCGATCTAAGCATGACACTTACCCGAAAGAAACCCTAGAAAGCAGGGGTGGCGATCGCCGAGATTGTGTTTGTTGTGAACGTGATTGTCCTCCTTTTCTCGATAACCTTAGGTACATATTTATAGTCCAGAGACTCTCTACTTTTGGAATAACTCTACAACTCTATCTTTACCTAAACTGAAACGGAACCTAAACTGAAACGAAACCTACTATGATACAAGATACACGGGCAATTTAGCCCAAATCCACGCACTAGGACGATCCAAAAACACGTTGGATATACACATCTTCCAAGCCCATCTTGATCACGGCCCATCTCCCTCCTTGGCCAAAATATGGCGATAACACATGCCCCCTGGTTTTGGCAATGATAATTCCAAAACCATTTTGCTGATGTTTTTTTTCTTCCCCCTCTTTTTTTTTCTGGCTTCCGTCGAAGACACCTCCAGCGAGAACACCCAGACCAACCGAGGAGAAATAGGCCCAACGGATTCTGAGAGGACCATCAGACCGAACCAGCCAGATTCACCACCATCGGCTTCCAGGAAAAGGTCGGCTCCTGAACTCGCCTCGAGCACCGAGGCGGGCCAATCATGGGTCCCAAGAGGCTCGAGGACCACAAGCTTCTTCGTCGAGCAGGAGGTTTCAAAATCACCACCCTACATACTCTTACCACTTGTTTCCTTTTGTCGCGATTTATCATCATTTACATCGGCTAAGAACACCTTTCATGCAGATTTACGGATGTTTTCGTGGGGAAGCTGAAGGCGACGGCGGATCTGGAATCCCGAAGGTGCAGATGAGACGGCTACCACTCGCCAAGCCTCCAGCGACCACACACAACCGATTGCCTCCTCATCGCTATCCTTCAATCTTAGGAGAGAATGCGTTTAGGTTCTTCTGCTCATCCTTACGTTTGGATGTATATTGACGCTTCGGCTGCGGAGTTGTGATATTTCAGGTTTCGACGACCTGAATCCATTGAACCAACTCCCTCGTTCTTCTTGATGATCCACGAGCCGTGGTTGTTCCACCCCAATTCCAGCGTCTTAAAGCCTCACGCCTCCCCATCGACGAGTTGATCGAGGGTTACGAGGAGGTGAAGCGCTCGGAAATAAGAGACCATCTCCCAAAGAGCCTTGCGGTGAAGCTTTGGCCAGACTGTCTTTCTACGGCCACGGGTGAAGTCGCTTCATGAGGATCAGCTACGCGCGCCCAAATCCTTCGAAGCTAATATCGCCGGATGTCGGCCTTTAACGAGAAAAAGGTGTCTCGGATGCCAAACGACACCTCATCGGTGCCGCCGAGCTCGCATCCTTGAAACGGAGTTGGAAGATCTTGAAGAGAAGGTCCGGCGACTAACAGCTCATCGCGACAAGGAAGAATCCATCGCCCGCTCCCAAGACGAGGAAAGCCTCAACGCCCAACCGAAGACCGATCTGGCAGATACGTGCCTGAGCAAGCGGTGGTGACGGCAAGGATGAAGATGACGGCTGAGATCGAGGTGGATCGTGTCCGTCGACGCCTCCGTGCCTTGAAGCATTTCTTCAAAGAGCTTGTATGTCGCACCTTTTGTAACATGTGTGAACCTCTAGAGTCGATGACCGTGCATCGGCTATATATTTTTTTATTCGCCGATTTCCAGCATCGCCCCCACATTTTTACCGCCCATCGTCTCACGTGCTTTTACTTGGCCGATTTCGTATCGCCCCCAAGTTTCACTGTCCATCATCCCACATGCTTGGGAAATATTTCTTGAGATGTTGACCGTTGACCGCCACTGGGAATTTCACGCCGTCCAGCTCCTCGAGCATGTATGCGTTTCCTCTAAAAACTTGATCGACCCTGTACGGCCCGTGCCAATTTGGAGACCATTTACCATATGTTGCATCCTTAGTCCCTAATGGCAACACAACTTCCCATACTAGATCACCAACGTGGAACTCCTTCGGCTTCACTTTCTTGTTATATGCACGAGCTACCTTGGCCTTGTTCTCTTTGATTTTCTCAAGTGACCACAGCCTGAGCTCGGTTAAATCCTCAACACTGTCACTCATCAGGGTTGCGTATTCTTCAGTTGTTAGATCGTTCTGAAAAGTGACACGTCTCGATCCATTGTAATTTCCCGAATCACACTTCTTGTCCATATACTAGATGGTATGGCGAGGTTTTAATCGCCCCATGGCATGACATGCGATAAGCCCACAATGCCTCGATAAAACCTCGTACAAGCGCCTAGGGTGCTCATCGACTTTTCTCTTGATCGACTTGATGAGGCTCGGTTGGATGCTTGCTTAACCATTCGCTGAGCATAGTATGGAGATGATCCGATCGACTTAATCCCGTGTCCTCGCAGTAACCTTCTAAACTCACGAGAAATAAAGACCGAACCTCCATCGGTCGTGATAGTTTGGGGAATCCGAACTGTGGATGACATGTTCTTTCACAAAGTTGATAACATCCTTTGAGTTCTTGATTTCATCGGACAGCCTCCACCCATTTAGTGAAATAATCATTGATGGCCAATATCCACATGTGGCCTTTACTTGATGGAGGATTGATTTTGCGATCATATCCATGCCCCAACCTCGGAATGGCCAAGGCTTGATGATGGGGTTCATTCTTGTGTGGTACCATCTGAATTTTCCCAAACTTGACATGCTTGACACCTTAGTAGTACTTGAAGCAGTCCTCAAGCATGGTGGGCCAATAAAACCACGATCGCCGATCAACCATTTCATCTTGTGAGCCGATTGGTGAGTTCCACAGCGCCGTGTACCTCGTGTAGGAGCCGATTGGCCTCTACCGTCCCTGCATTTGAGCAATAACCCTTCAAGAGTCTGTAAAACATGTCATCTCCAATAAGCACATACTTCATGGCCTTGTACCTTATCCGTTTAGGTGCCCCAGCGAATCCTTCAAGTAATTGAAGATATCGGCTCTCGATCGTCGACTTCCGAGGCTGCAGACGAACATCGGCTCCCTGCTATATCCTTGTAACTGAAGCCATTTGTGCAAGATCATTTGCCTCGATTCGACTGCTGGATCCGGTGAAGTTTATGTCGGAATCTGCGTCATCAGACTCACGGCGGTGACCATAATGGGAAGAGGACTCGCTCTCACACTTGTACCTTCGTGAGTTGGGAAATCACCAACTTGAGTCTCCAAAAATTTCCACTTCGCTTTCCGGCTAGGAGTAACTCCATTCCATGCGTACGCCTCGTACTCGGCGACATTGTTGGTGCGAGAGGTAGACAATCTGATGGAGAAGGAAAATGTTGCCCTGGCGACACGAGTAAAATGCCGATGCCGCAACCATCGCCGCAAACCGATTCGAAAAACATAGCCCACGCTCTTATAGACAATTGCTATGTTAGTGTTGATTCTTTCAGCGATAAGGTCGCCAACGTCCCTTAATCGCTTTCGGGTTGATACCGGATGTCAAACTCGATAATGCAAACATCCATTTTCCCGATGGCCTTTCAACATAGGAGCCGACAGATGTGCTTTATGACGTCGATTTGCATATGATGATGATCTCACGATAGCAAATGTGGCGCAACTTAGTGCGAGTGAAAACAGCAGAGGCACAACTTATCGATATCGATACCTTGTCTCTGCCCAAAGATCCTTCTGCTTATGTAAAATACGACTCGCTCCAGCCCATCATAAACTTGCACCACCACCGAGGCGATGGACGTGTCGGCTACTGACAAGTAAATGTAGAACGGTCTGTCCGGCTGGGGAGGAACCAACACTGGCGGCGTCATCAGATATTCTTTGATCTCGTCAAAGGCTCGTTGTTGTTCTGCCTCCGCTGAATTCCTCGTCGATTTAATTTTCACGGTCCCATGAACGGCTCTATTCTTCCCGATGATTGAGATGAATCTTCCGACGAAGTTGATCTTGTCGATGAGAGACGTAGTTCTTTCTTTGTAGTGGGTGGCTTCATTGTTCAGACCGCCTCGACTTTTCAGCCGATCTCAATTCCGCTCATGGACCAAAAACCCAAGAACTGACCGTCACTCCGAAGGCACACTTCTTTGGATTCATCCGTAGGTCAATTTTCTTGTTCGGTCCAGACGCTGTAGATCGTCCAAGTGTCCTTGCTGAAGCGACTTGACCACCACGTCCATCGATATAGATTTCTACCACTTGCCGATCGATCATGGAAAATATAATTCATGGCCCTTTGGTACGTGGCGCGGCATTCTTGATCCAAACGTCATGACTACATACTCAAACAACCCCACCGAACAGGACTCGAATGCTCTTGTGTATGTCTTACGGAGCCATAAAATTTGGTTGTAACCGCATTGCCATCCATGAAGCTCAAGATCTTATGACCAGCCGCGTTGATTAACGTCTACGCTAATGCGCCGGATACTCATCCTTTGGGGTAGCTCTGTTGAGATCCCGAAAATCTATGGCAACACGCCACCGGCCATCCTTTTTCTCTGCACGATACTAGAAATCCACTCAAAGATACCGCATGGCCTGATTAACTTGGTCCAACATTTTCTCGACCTCTTTCTTGACTTCTTCCGAATTTCGCCTTCATTTGCCGTGCTTCATTTGAAATGGCGAAATCCTTTTTAAGCGGAGTCGATGCTCAATGATGCTCTGTCTAACCTGCATCTACATGTAGTCCCAGTAAAGCGATCTGGATATTGTTTCAACAGGGCTATCATCGGGCCCCGCAGACCCGGACCTAACTCCTTGCTGATAAATATTGGTCGTGGCTTATCCCGTGACCAATGTCGATCTCTTCTAGTTCATCGATGTAAACCCATACCCTAGCTTTCCGTCACTGTCAAATCGATGCTAAACACAGGGCAAGCAGTAGGTGAGGACAACAAAAATAATTTGGGCCGATTGCCTGAATCGGCCCCCTTTTTGATTGCATTAGTCAAGGATGGTTTACACCTTATTGTTTTACAATGGCAGGGCATCTCCGCCACGACTACATGACCGCTTGTCGTATGATTGCTGCTTTTATTTTTGTGGCCGATCGCGAGGATCGGCCGTATCAATATGATCGTGGACTTTTCTACTCTGCCAGCCGATGGATAAGACCAGCCTCACCCCGCTTTTTGTAGCTTCAATGCGCCACAGCCGCCTAAACTGATTCCAGAGATCAGCTCTTGGTCTTCGCTTCCAGACGCTTCATGCCAGCTATGGAAATCTCGATAGAATCATCTGCATGGATGACCTCCACTTCATCTCCGCCCCATCAGACAGGCCGGTGCATCGTGGACGGAATGCGCAGTCATGCGAATCCAATCTCTTCCTAGCAAGACAGAGGTGCTTTTGCCGTCCACGAAAAATGACGTGAGTATGGTTTTCCTGCCCACCGCCGATCCACGCTCAAGACGCTTGCGCTCAAGACCGACCGCTGAAGTCGCTAACGTGACGTTGGTTTTGATCGATCTGCGGGAGCGCCCCAAACGTCGTAGCATGGAGTATGGCATGATATTGATCGCCGGTGTCCACCAACATCTTGCCGAGTTGCCCATTGATGTAACCTCGTAGGTATGTGGCTTTCGGATGTTTGTAACCCTTCTCACGTGGCTTCTCAAAGATAACCGGCCGTGGACCGCAATGAACTGCCACCGGTAGCTCATTGGTTCTTGGCGCAGAATTCGACGGAGTATGAACACCATATTTGTGCCACCGATGTCTGCATCGGCTTTTTACTGGTTTGGCGCCACTCTTTCCTTGTCGGTCTCCGCTTCTAAGGTCGCTTAACTTTGACGGCAGATCGGGCCGCTTTCTTTAAAGCGTGAGATATCGCGCTTCATCTTCCTCCGTTACGCATTGGCCGCACTCTACGCTTTTGGGTATGTCCGAGTCCGTCGACACCACCTTGACGGTGATATCTGTCTTCTTCCTTGTCATCCCTTGGCTTCTCGAGGTCCTTTGCTCGAGCGGACTCTGTGACGGCTACGAGGTGGAGAGGCCCAGACGTTTGAACACCGAACGGCCTCGTGTCCTCCTTCCGCTGTCCACATTCCGGCATTGTCGATTGTAGGTAATCGGCTCATTCCCAAAGCCAATATTTGAAGAAGGGACAATCCCAATGTTTGTCTGCGCTTCCTTTTTTGACGGTCCCCTAGCGAGGTGCTCATATCCCTCATCGTCTCGATCGCTACCGGCGCTGGTCATCTTGGACGCTCATACTTGTTAAGGAGATGCCCGGAATGTGGCTTCGATACCGCACCTCCTCACCTGTTCCTCTGTACCGTCATTGTGCCGGTCGCATGGACCAGCCTCCTTTCTTTCTTTTGCCCCGAGAGTGACCACCTTCCTCCTTGTACGTGTCATGGTGGTACCTGACCGCCATATTAACACCGAACGAAAAGTCCAGCTGACGCCTCGCGGAGCGACTGAGTTCTATCATGTTGACGCCGGGAAACGGGTTTGTGTCCACTTTCATGGCGAACTGCCCAAGGATCAGACGGCCTTGTTCTATCGCCATTTGGATTTGGCGACGTAGCTCTTTGCAATCATTGGTGGTGTGGGTGAACGAGTGATGCCACTTGCAAGATGGTCTCCGTTCATTTCGAGCCGTTAGATTTTATGGCCTTCGGTAACCTCACCGCTTTCTTCAAAGAAGAATCGAATATCCGCTCGGCTTTGCTCACATCAAGTCGAACCCTTCGCAGCCCTTCTTTGCTTTCACCCATTTGCAGGATACAGATGCCGAGCCCATTCACCACGGCCACCTCCTCGATCTTGTGTAGGATCATCTTCTTCTCAGACGACTGCATTGGACGCTTGAACTTTTCTTGGTATAACTCGTGGTGGCGCTGTTCATACATCGCCGGTTTAGGCCATGTGCCAATGAGTTGTACTCTACTTGAAAGCCGATCCTTGATGGGTGCCGAGAGACCCAACACCGCCACCGATCGCTTCCTTCTCGATTAAACGAGCCGAGTAACATCGGTTCTTGACGATCTTGAAGCGCTGGATGTACCGCCATGCTTTCCTCGCTTCGCCAGCACATGCCAGTCTGCAATGCCACCCAGGTAGCCTCTGAATGATATTGATGTGGAACCGCTCTTCCATTGCTTCAGTGCGAATCGAATCAGTGGCGCGAGGTGTACCACCCAAAAGCTGCCTCGCTGAGATCGCGAAAACCTTACGCCATCCGATCCGATGCCGAAATTATGCCTAGTGCGGTATCGGCCACGTGCTCGATCGAGCTCGACCCTTCCGACGCTAAACCTTGAGAACTCGGGAGCCGATACTTGGGTGGCGGAATCGATCAAACTCATTGGGGTACGGCTTTGAATAGCCGATTGTCCTCTTCTCGGTTTCGAACCGACTAGGCCCGAATCTCTCAAGATGGTACGGATTTGCTCCAATCGCTTGAGCTGCAGGGCTAGATTCTCATGACTTGTTCCTGGCATACTTGGCTAGCCACGCTGTTGTCGGCGTCCATCCTGCATATCGCCGCTCTAGAAACGCTCGCCTCAAGATCTCGCCCCAGAACCCCGCAGAAACTCGCGGTTTGCAATCTGTTGCGCGCCCTGTGTTATTGCGATCAAACGCGTAGGTGCATATATATCCGTGGGGATTTCCTTAGGTGGCTCAAACAGAATCGGCAATCGCTCGGGTCGCCTCCAACCTTGTAGACGACGACGCCGCCGCTCTGGCGCCTGGAGCTGCGAGTGAATGGCGGTGTGACCTGGTCGAGCGGTCTTTCTCCTGGTGAGTCCCTAAAGGCCCCGACGGAGAGTACTGATGTTTCATGATCTCACGAACTACGCGAACCGCGAATTCGAAAGCGTTCACGGGCTCTCGAATGGCGGCAGAATGAGCCACCATGTAGTTGACTTCATCGTCAGAGCTCAGTGCGTTCCTCCAAGGAACAAACAGATCCACCTCATCAAGAGCACCTCGGGAGAACCCTCCACTTGATGCCATGCTTACGGTCCTCTCAAAAGAGCCGGCGAGATCGGTCAAGAGATTCGATCTCGGCATACCGCCTTGTGTTTCAGCATTTCGTCAGACGCGGATCGGTCTGTGCATTCTCCATCGCAGCCGATGTTGATGTAGACGTTGTTGAAGGTCCCACTGGCGCGTAATGTGTTGCCTGCCAAAACTCACCGTGACAGCGACGAAAGCAACACGAAGAGCCGGAGGCTCCTGTAATCGGTGGGCTCGTCCCTGCAACGGCTCGCAAAACTCCCAAGACGCGCCCCGCTTGGTTCGAGATGCACCGACCTATACCGGTCGAAGGTGAAGGATTGCTCCGATTGATTTCGCATGGTAAACAAGTATCGTAAAATTCGAGCCGTGACCGGCTCCTGTGTTTCCCGAATCGCTCCCAGCCGATTATCTCATGGTTCTGCATTAGATTTACGATAACATGGGTTTTGCTTGATCATTACAAGTTAACTCGATCTACGACAGCTTTAACGTTTTCACCACGTAATCGGAACGCCCTACACGTAATTGAGCCCGGTATACAAAAGATGAAGAATACTAATCCTAGAGGAGGCCTAATAACCAACGAAAGTCAATTACGAACAACTTCTCTAGAACGAGTAAACTACGTCCTTATGTACTCTCGGATCGCTCAACCCGCTTTTAAGGCCCGCTACGTAGATATTAAACTAAACCTTGGCGAGCAAGGCACAACTATAACAGATCGAATCAGCTAAATAAAGATCAAGCAAGATGCTACCCTTGCACTTGGGAAAAGGTGCAAAAGTAGCGAGGCAACTAGAGGTAGCAAGATTAAACGATTATAACGAAAAGCACCGATGCTAGCCTCAACAAATCTATGATAGTAGTGTTACTCGCCATCAACAAGGCTTCAGTACGAGTAACACCAAACAACGATAGAATATCGCCTAGATCGCAAGATGCGATCTAGGCAGATGACACTTACCGAAAGAAACCCTAGAAACGAGGGTGGCGATGCGAGATTGTGTTTGTTGTGAACGTGATTGTCCTCCTTTCTCGATAACCTTAGGTACATATTTATAGTCCGAGACTCTCTACTTTTGGAATAACTCTACAACTCTATCTTTACCTAAACAAACGGAACCTAAACAAAACGAAACCTACTATGATACAAGATACACGCAATTTAGCCCAAATCCACGCACTAGGCCGATCCAACAACACGTTGAATATACACATCTTCCAAGCCCATCTTGATCACGGCCCATCTCCCTCCTTGGCCAAAATATGGCGATAACAGTTACTCCCCCATACAACATGGGGAAACCTTTACTTTGACCTTGTCTTCATCGATCCATGATCACCGAGGTTGGCAAGCTTTAAGCATGAGATCTTCATAGTTTTAACTCTCACATGACCAATCTGTGGATCACTCTTTGAACACCTTGGTCACCACTTGATCCTCTTCACTTTCTTCTTCTCCAAACCTTGGAGCCAACATATGGTTCAAGCATTGCTTATGGACAATTCCTACAAGTACAACTTGATACAAGCATTAGTCCATAGAGATTGTCATTAATTACCAAAACCACACATGGGGGCCCACATGTTCTTTCAGCAGAGGTGATCTGTCGTCTCAGGGGCAACATGACAAAGGGCGCAGATTGGATCGTGGTTCCATCCCCTGATGGCCAGGTTATCTGCCGTCAATAGCTTGCCGTGCAAGACCAACCACGCAAAGAGCTTGCATTTCGGCTCGGCGTGCGCATCCCAGATTTTCCGAGCTTGGAATAGGGTGGCTGCCATGGAATTGCGCGAGGTAGGTCGAGATCGCGCTATATGTTCCATCCACGGTCAGAGTCCAGCTTATGGTGTCCGCTTGTCCAGGAGGCAGCTGCATGTCGTTTACAAATCCCAGACCTCGAGATAATGGGCAAGTTGCGCAGGATTGTTGAGACGAGCAATGGATTGAATCCATCCCCCCACCCCCACCCCCAGGAGTTCCGTGGCCATGTTTCGGTACTTCCTGGTAGTGACTTTGTAGAGGTCTGGCGCCCAAAGTCAGATGGCCCTGTTTGTTCCAGTTGTTATGCGGAAGGAGGCAAAGTCGTCCCCAATGTTGATCTTAGTAGAAGCTCTGAACAGGGCCAAGTCCTTTCCGTTGCATGGAAGCTTTGAGCACGCCCATGTGCGTTGTGGGTCAGTTCATTGTAGCCATGGCCAGCATAGACGTAGCGCACGGCCCGTCCTACGTAGGTCAGGCATTCTGAGGCCTCCAAGATCCTTCGGCCTGCGTATGGTGGTCCAATTGACCAAAGCTTTCCCTTGCGCGACATGCTCTCCCTCATCTTCGGCCCAGAAGAAGTTTCTAGCAATACAAGTGATCTTGTTGCACGCCCATGGCTAAAACCTAGTTTCCGTAGCATGTAAACGTGTTTTACGGACACATGTTTACGTGGTCGGCTAGAGTCGTTTATACAGGACGTTTTGTTACGCCATTGAATTACGGACAGACGTGGAAGTACTCCCTTCGGTCCGATTTATTAGCACGCACGTAATTTAAGAATAACTTTGACTAATAATTTTAGTCAACAAATTTTATATAGTATGTCATTATTGGATTCTTCTTGAAAAATAGTTTTTAATTGTTGATTTTTGGGACATATATTACATATTTTATTAATCAAAATTGATGGTTAAATATTTATTTAAACTGTGTACCTGTCTAGTAGCTAGAGTTACTCCTGAAATAAACACGTGATCATCGAGCGGTTTACCTGTGCGTGTGCCTGAACCATCGCCACCTACTAGTAAGGTGTAAAACACACTACCTGTTTCGAAGCTGTCAGGTCAGGTGCGATCCATCCATCCCCAAAAGAAGAAGAATCGGGTTCCTTTCCTTCCAAACCCCGATCCCACGAGGGGAGAGTCCTGCCGGCAGGGATAAAATGATGAGGCGGGTAGCCTACTTGGCCACATCTCCAATCCGTATCGACTGCGACCTGTCATGTTCACGTGTCCCAAAGATACACGATATGGATTAGAGAGGTTACGCACGGATGATAATCCTGTAGCAGCAGCAGTGTTCTCATTGACATGAGACGCTCATCTCATCCTAATCACCTTTGTCTCACATGATTAAAATCTTCTCCCGTATGAGCGACTCTAAAGTGCAAAATCGCTTTGCGGATTGGTTCGACCGGCGATGTAGACGTGACACCCTCCATGTATCCAACTCGACAGCGCTCTCTCTGCATCATGATGGATCGGAACCTATCCAATGGAAGCCAGACAACGCCGGCAACAACTACGAACTACTCCGGTATTAGCTATGACGTAGTACGGCACTCACCGGTAGGAAACCGGCCTTTTGTTAAGGCCATTAGTTCTGGCTGTGGCTAAGGCTGGAAATAATGGCCCGACGGCTCGAATGCCCCAAATCATAGGTTACGGTATTCGCTAGACTCATCCCCTGTTAAGACACAAACCGACTAAAGGCTCGATTTCGTTCTTGCTGCGGGCACACGGTTTGTATCTTAAACCGGGACCCGTGGTCTGGCCCCATATATATATATGGCATAGCCCTTTCCCCTCTCAACTGTCTTTTTTTCTTTGGTGGGAGAGGTGGTGTTGTGCTATTTTTTTCTTGTTCATATGCACTAGAGGTGTTTGGTGAAATGTCCATTAGAGCGATGCGAGTTTAGGTCACACAAGACAGACATGATATGAGGTGCCCGAGCCACGCTTAAGTTTTCTTCTCTTTGTTTCCAAGTGTAATAAAAGGTTAGCAACTATTTTCTCGTTTATACCATGCGGTACTAATTTTAGCATAGTGATTATGCTGATATATATATTTGTGATACGATGAGCCATCCATGGATACAATGATCGACGCCTCGCCGCCTTAAGAGAAGGCGTGTATTCTTTCGACTTACCGAGGAGAACAAGCGACAGATGGTTTTATGTGTTGTCCATGTGTTGGTCAGGAATGAGAAGGCTCACACTTCGCAAGAGTCATTCAGAGCCACCGCTTGTCCGGTTTTATGTCCTACTGTAATGTTTGGACCAAACACGGAGAAAGAGGGTTGTGATGGAAGACGGCGATGAAGAAGAGAACGATAATGACAACTACCGATCTATGTTTCCTGAATACGCTGATACCGCAATGGAAGACAATGAAGAAGAAGGAGGTGAAGAATGGGAACCAAACCGGCCCGCTGATGATCTTGGTCGGGTCATTTCTGATGCAAAGCGAGACAGCGACACAGAAAAGGAGAGGTTGCAGTTTTTGTAGATGTTACAGGACCACAACAAATTGTTGTACCCAACTTGTGAAGATGGCCAGAAGAAGCTGGGTAGCACACTGGAATTGCTTAAGTGGAACGCAGAGACCGTTGTGACTGACTCGGGATTTGAGAAGTTGCTGGTACTCATGAAGAATTTGCTTCCAAGAAATAATGAATTGCCCGCCAGTACATACGAAGCAAAGAAGCTCGTCTGCCCTCTAGGATTAGATGCGCAGAAGATACATGCGTTCTCTAATGACTGCATCCTCTACATGTGAGAAGTACGAGAATTTGGATAAATGCCCGGTATGCACTTCATTGCGATATAATATCAGAAAATATGACCCTGGTGATGTTGATGGCCAGCCACCCAGGAAGAGGGTGATGACACACAAGTATAGGGGGTGTATCGTAGTACTTTCGATAAAGTGTCGATCCCAACGAGGAGCAGAAGGTGCTGAACAGTGGTATGGAGCAGGAAATCCCTGTGAATACTTAGCAAACGGATTTTTAGTGGTTTTCTGACAAGGCAACAAAACAAAGAGCAAGTAACAAAGGTAACGAAAAAACGGAGCAAGTGGCCCAATCCTTTCTTAGCAAAGGACAAGCCGGTGGAAATACTTATAAGGACCAAACGTTCTCGAGGACACATGGGAATTCTGTCAAGTGCTTTTTCTTCAAATAGCTAAGTACTCTTCTCTGATGTTGTAATTTTTGTGTGTGTGAACCTGTGCTAACATACCGACCTTACTTGGACTAATACATACTTGTGATTAAACCCCCTGCAAACATCCGTCACTACAGGAAAGTAATTAAGATATAAATCTAACCACATCCTTAAACTTTGAGATCCTACGCTCCCTTGTGCAAAGGTGTACTAACGGGGGTCAGGTTTCTGTCACTCCGGCTACCCTACAATTAGTAGCCAAATACACAATGCATCCCCCTAGGCCCATAAATGGAGAAGTGTCATGTAGTCGACGTTCACATGACACCACTAGAAGAATAGCACCACAACTTAAATACTAAACCATTGAATAATAACTCAACACGGATTCACTACTAACATCATGATTTCTCCCATGTCCTCAAGAACACAACGAACTACTCATAAGACATCATATGGATCAAGATCAAAGATGATATGGTAATGGATAACAATCTGAATATAAACAATAATCCAATGGTTCCACTCACAAGCATCAACTACAATAGTAATTAACACCGGAAAAGTTTCCCCTAAGAACTAAAGCAACATCCAACACAATTGTTACAATGGGACGGAGTGGTGATGATGGTGCTGGTGGAGATGATGGTATGGATGATGATGATCTCGATGAAGCCTAGCTTGATGATGGTGTTGATGGTGATGGTCTCCCCTCTCTGGGAAGGAATTCCCCCGACAGAAATCTGTCTACCGAAGAGATCTTTCTCTCTTGGTGTTTTCCGCCCCCCAGAGGCGGCGGAAATCTATCTGTGGTCGCTCCCTGAGACTTCGGGTTCCATAGGAAAGATATAGGCGAAGGGGGAGAGTCGGAGGCCGGGCAGGTGGGCCACACTGCGCCTAGGCTGCCTAGGTGCCCGTGCCTAGGGGAGTGTGGGCCCCCTGCAGCCCCTCTTCGCTCCTCCTTCTAGCTCCCTCATTCTTCTGGCAAAATAATATGTTTCCATATTTTTCTGGTATTTTTCCGATCTTCACGAAATTGCATCGAAACGCCTTCTTTATCATCAGAATCCAGACTCCGGCAGTTCATCCTCCAAGAATCATCCAACATGCATAAACAGATGAAAAACCATAAGTAATACCTCATAATAAGACAAATATCAATGAATAGAGGTAAATTATGATATAGAATGGTGATGCAAATTGTCAGACGTGTCGAGGGTTCCTGCCAAGGTGATGTGATATGCTCCTATAATACCATGATTGAAACGTTTGTTCAGAAACAAAGAGCATGCCAAGCTGTTGCGATGGCACATGAAAGAACGTAAGAAAGACAGGATGTTGAGGCACCCCGCTGATGGTCGACAGTGGAGAAAAATCGAGAGAGACTTCCCGGACTTTGCTGGTGACACAAGAAACTTATGGTTTGGTATAAGTACAGATGGCATGAATCCTTTTGGGGAGCAGAGCTGCAGTCACGGCACCTGGCCCGTGACTCGATGTATCTACATCCTTCCTCCTTGGTTGTGCATGAAGCGGAAGTTCATTATGATGCAGTTGCTCATCCAAGGCGGCAACCTTAAAACGACATTGATGTTTACCTAAGGCCATTGGTTGATGAACTTTTACAATTGTGGGCGAACCAGGTTTACGTGTGTGTGATGAGCACAAACAGGAGCCATTCGACCTACGAGCGTTGCTGTTCATAACCATCAATGATTGGCCTGCTCTTAGTAACATCTCGTGACATTTAACAAGGGATATAATGCATGCACACACTGCTTAGATGAGACTGAAAGTATATATCTGGATAAATCTAGGAAGAATGTGTACCCGATAATCGTCGTTTCTTACTTGAGACATCCTTAAGGAAAAAAGGCAAGCATTTCGATGGCGAGGCGTATCACGGAAGCCCCGCCTCAACTCGGTGTCATGTATTTGGTATGGTCAAGGATTTAAATGTAATATTTGTAAAGGGTTCCGAAGGACAACCTGTTCTGAAAGACGCCGACGGACGCGCACCCATGTGGAAGAAGAAATCTATATTTTGGGAGCTACCCTATTGGGAAGTCCATGAGGTCCGCTCTGCAATCGACGTGATGCACCTGACGAAGAATCTTTGCATGAATATTCTAGGCTTCTTGGGACTGTATGGGAATTCAAAAGATACACCAGAAGCACGGGAGGACCAGCAACATCATAAAGGACGAGACAGCAAGCATCCAGGGCAGTTTCAAGGGCCTGCCAGCTACGCTCTTACCAAGGAAGAGAAGGAAATCTTTTTTGAAGTCCTTTTCAGTATCAAGGTCGTGTCTGGCTTCTCGTCTAACATAAAGGGAATAGTAAATATGAAAGAGAACAAATTCCAAAACCTAAAGTCCCATGACTTCCACGTGCTTATGACGCAATTGCTTCCGGTTGCATTGAGGGGGATTCTAGCGGAAAATGTTCGACTGGCCATTGTGAAGGTATGTGCATTCCTCAATGAAATTTCTCAGAAGGTAATCAATCCATAAAGTCTATCAGGGTTACAGATTGATGTGGTCCAATGTCTGGTCAGCTTCAAGTTGTTGTACCCTCCATCTTTCTTCAATATTATGACGCACCTCCTAGTTCACCTAGTCGAAGAGATTAGAATTCTCGGTCCTGTGTTTCTACACAATATGTTCCCCTTCGAAAGGTTTATGAGAGTCTTAAAGAAACATGTTCATAATCGTGCTAGGCTATAAGGAAGCATCTCCAAGGTCTATGGAACAGAGGAGGTCATTGAGTTTTGTGTTACTTTCTTCCTGACCTTAAGCCGATTGGTGTTCCTGAATCTCGGTATGAGGGGAGGCTGACTGGAAAAGGCACACTAGGAAGGAAAACAATGGTATGTATGGACAAGGATTCTTTCAATAAATCACACTACACAGTTCTACAACATTCCACCTTGGTGGCTCCGTATATCGAGAAACACAAGATTATTATACGCTCGGAAAACTCGGGGAAGCCTGACTCCTCGATTAAAGTGGAACACGAGGACATTTTCGGCAGTTGGTTGCAGAAACATCTCATGAATAACAACACTGTTAAACATCAGTTATACTTGTTGGCGCGGTTACCATCTTTGACTATATGTACTTTCCAAGGGTACGAGATAAATGGTAATACATTTTACACGATCGTCCAAGATAAAAAGAGCACCAACCAAAACACTGGTGTCCGTTTTGATGCAACAGATGACAATGGGCAGAAGGACACATATTATGGGTACATAGAGGAGATATGGGAACTTGAGTATGAACCTACTTTTAAGGTCCCTTTGTTTCGGTGCAAATGGGTCAAGATCACAGGAGGCGGGGTACATGTAGACGAAAAGTATGACATGACAACAGTGGATCTCAACAATCTTGCGTACATGGACGAAACATTCGTCCTAGCCAACGATGTGGCTCAGGTTTTCTATGTGAAGGACATGTCTACGAAACCGAGAAAAAGAAATCAGCAAAAGAATACATCATCCGATGAGCCAAAGCGCCACATAGTTCTTTCAGGGAAAAGAAACATCGTGGGAGTGGATGACAAGACCGATATGTCAGAAGATTATAATAAGTTTCATGAATCCCTCCCTTCAAAGTGAAAGCTGACCCAAGCCTCCTGCTAAATGATGAAGATTCTCCATGGCTACGACGCAGAAGAAAACAACAACACTAGATAGGGATGTTGGTGATCTATGTAATATATTAAACCTTTTATGTAATCATATTGTGAAACATATTGTAAATAGAGGGAAAGGCCTATCAATAGAGGGTTCATCTTTAGTCCGCAACTGAAGGGATTGCGACAGGCTAGGCCGGGCAACACTAATGATAGGGGTGAGTGTCGACATTATGTCGTGTGGCTTGTACCTTGTCCCGGATGGTGTCGTCAACCGGGACTAAATATGAACCTTTAGTCCCGGTTGGAGACACCAACCGGGACAAAACACGAGTGAACACTAATAATAGGGGTGTGTCGACATTATGTCGTGGGTGTCGACACTATGCTGAGCTGCTTGTACTATAAATAGGCCAGTCCTCCAGCCAGTTTGAGGCATCTCCAAGATCGATGGTTTGCGAGAGCAGGGACACCACTACGACCAGCTTGAGGGAGATGCCGCCGGAGCCCAGTCCTCCGGCATCTCCAACAAGCTGCCATAGAGGCATTCCCTAATATGTGAAACTAGCTAGTTAGCTCCCAGACGTATTGATCTAGTTAGAGAAGTTACAAGCTGCAAGATGGTGTGCGAAATCAGGGACACCACTACGGCCAGTTTCAGGGAGATGCCGCCGGAGCCCAGTCCTTCGGCATCTCCAAGAAACTGGTCATAGAGGCACTCCCTATTATGTGACCACACGTGTTTAGAGATCGGATCTTCATGGTAAGTACAAATCGGGACAACATCTTCATAGTTTGGGAAAGTCGTAGTATGAATCAGAACTAAAGGCCCCCCTTTAGTCCCGGTCTAACCACAAAACGGGACTAACACTCAAGACATTTATTAATATTTAAAAACTGAGACTACGGAATCGGGACTAAAGGCCCCCTTTAGTCCCGGTCCAACCACAAATCGGGACTAACACTCAATACATTTATTAATATTAAAAACCGGGACAAACCGGGACTAGCTAACACTTAGGACTAAAGCTGCCCCTTTAGTCATAATCATGCCTAGTCCTATAGTACGCAACTTCAGGGTCTTCTTCGTTATCGTCATCATCATCGTCATCGTCACCTGCCACTCCGGGGATCCTCAGCCCAACCATGGCATATACCGTGGGCACCTACCACTCCGGCCTCAGATTCATGGAGGGTGGGGGAGGGGCCTTCTTGTGGCTCTATGGCGGGTGTACTTGTGGGCACCGCAGGCGAGGATGGTCTCCCCCGGTGATGTAGCGCATCACACTGATGATAGTATGGTTTGCCCACCACAGACGGCGACCGGCTTCATTGTGGTTCACCGGGGGCGGGCCATCACCATTGTACCTGGCGAGCTCCCTTTCCCCGTCGGTTAGCGAAGAAGGCATTACAGGTGTCATAGTTGTCGGGATCCCTCTGGGGATCCAACCACTGCTTCGGCGTTAGCTCGTGGTAGAAGTGGTTCGTGATGGCCGCTTGTCGGGCGGAGCCTTGATGCATAGGAGGGATAGGAACCCTCTGGCCAAAGATCCACTGACGGGCCGATAGCCCGGTGTGGGAAAGGGTATCTTGAGGCGATAGCCTCTCGAGGGTCGAATGGCCCGAGGCGTTCCATTTCGTGAGAGGAATGTGTGGATGTGTGCATAACCATGGCGCGGTCGGCCTATATATAGATGGAAAGGGTGGGAAAACATGGCGGAAAGCGGTGGCAAATGGTGGGAAGTATCTTTAGTCTTAGTGGATACAATCGGGACTAAAAACTCAGTTCAGAAGAAAGGGCAGAAAAACTTGGCGGGAAGCGGTTAAAAATGGCGGGAAATATCTTTAGTCCCTGTTAGTGGATACAACCGGGACTAAAGCTTATTCAGATAAAGGATTTGGATTAATTATTCAAATTCAAGAATTTTTCATGTTGAAAGTTTAGTGAGATTCAAAAATATGCAAAAAATAATAGTTAGTGCATTTTTAAATTGATAATGGCAAAATGGTTAATAATTTGACTATTTAAATAAATATTTTATAAAACAAAAAATGGATTTGGATTAATTATTCAAATTAAAGAACTTTTCATGTTGAAAGTTTAGTGAGATTCAAAAATATGCAAAAAATAATAGTTGATGCATTTTTAAATTGATAATGGCGAAATGGTTAATAATTTGACTATTTAAAATAATTATTTTATAAAACATAAAATGGATTTGGATTAATTATTCAAATTCAAGAACTTCTCATGTTGAAAGTTTTCTCAAATTCATAAGTATGCAAAAAAGTATAATTTAAATGTTTTAAATGATATATTCGAAAATTTGAAAAAAAAAAGCCACAACATGCGCAAATTTGGGCCTTTAGTCCTGTCCCAGGTTACCATCCGGGACTAAAGGGTCCGCCCAGCCAAATGAACGCTTTCCTCTAGTCGGTGCGTGGCACCAGGATTAGGACCCTTTAGTTCTACCGGTGCCACGACCGACTAGAGGGGTATAATTGAGGTTTTCCTCGGTCGTTCCACGACCGGAGAAGTGGAGGCCATAGAGACGACGAAACGCCGCTAGGCTTCCCTCCGCGAACTACGACGAACCTCCATGCCCGCCGTGCCTCCCTCTCTCCGCCGGCCTGTCGCCAATGCCGAGCCCGCCACTGCGTTCTCGCCCACGCCCGCCTCGAGCTTTGACGAAGCGCGCCATAGCCGCTTAACTCCGACGGCGCCAGCATGAGGTCATACGACTCACGCCGCCAGGCCACCACCGGGTTTAGGGTTTATTTGTTAAGTTCAAATAAATATTGTGTGCATTTTACAGGAACTATGGATCCACCTAGTCCAATCCGCAGAGACCTATATTCGGAACACTTGCTCGAGGATATGATTCACGATGCCAATGAGGGAACTCTATGAGAGCCTGGCGCATGGTTCAATAGGATTGATATGAAACCCATACCAACAAGTTGCAACTTCTTTTCCGGAAGCTCATTCGAAAATAACTCTAAGGTTAAGCGTGCTTGGCCTATAGCAATTCTAGGATGGGTGACCGACCGGGAAGTGGGTAAACGGTGCGCATTTGCAGTGAGGACAAAGTCGCAGAAAAGACTAGTGTTGATGCAGGGCTAGTCTAGAGATCCTATTGAGCTGCCGGCGAAGTAATGCCGGTCCCGAGGCCGGGTGTTACAAATTGGTAACAGAGCCGACCCTCGCGGTTAAGCAGGCGTCGGGACATGTGGCGCATGGCGATGCGTCTGGAGGACACGATGGCACATGTGCGGCTGGGCCGACGACGTGTGCCAAGAGGGACGTTCGGCTTAGGTTGATCGACGAGGACGCCGATCTTCTAAGGGTGGGTGTATGTGAGAGCTCGCATGGTTCAATAGGATTGATAGGAAACCCATACCAACAAGTTGCAACTTCTTTCCTAAGCTCATTCGAAAAGAACTCTAAGGTTAAGCATGCTTGGCCTATAGCAATTCTAGGATGGGTGAATCGGAAGTGGTAACTGCGCACGAGTGAGGACAAAGTGCGCAGAAAAGACTAGTGTTGGTCTGTGGGGCTAGTCTAGAGATCCTATTGAGCTGCCAGAAGTGACAGCCGTCGGTCCGGAGTGGCCGGGGGTGTTACAATCTCCCTCGTGGTATCTGAACTCATCCGGTGAGGGAGAGGAGACCAACAGACAAGAGGAAGAAGCCCATGGACGCGTAGCGTAGACCGACGAGGTATATATATATGATGTCCGATGATCGTCACTAGATGTACCTAGTTGTATGTATATTATGTTGACGAATGTTTCTTCTCTTAGGCCTCTACATCGAGCAAGAAAACCAAGCGCGGCCCAGCCAAAAAGTTTCCCCAGGGTACTGTTTATGAAATTGCAGAGGTTTCGGGAGATGGCGAACCATTGGAACCAAAAAAAACAAAACAAATATTGTACAACAATGCGGAGTTGTTGCTAGAGATTGCACCCTGATCACTGTTCGAGAGTGGAATAAGCCCAAAGAGGCGGAATGGAGTGATGTGTATATCGACGATAGATTCAAACATCAACTATTTACTGATCTAATGGCACATTTCAAGCTGCCAGAATGTGACACTGATGACAAGACGACTGAAATGAGAAAGAAAGTCAAGCAATTTGCACCGAAGAAGATGGCCGAACTATTCAAAAAATGGAAGAAGTCATTATGGCAACAGTATCAGAAG
Source organism: Avena longiglumis (assembly GCA_030063025.1). NCBI lineage: Eukaryota > Viridiplantae > Streptophyta > Magnoliopsida > Poales > Poaceae > Avena > Avena longiglumis. Next base: position 84,026,015 of record CP125976.1, read on the forward strand.
GACAAGAAAACCCCATTATTCGAAGGCTATCTAGCGAAGCAGCAGCCTTACTGGGATGCATTTGTGGAGTACAGAGGGTCAGGAGTTGCATAGAAGTATGAAAAAAACAAGATAAATGCTGCAAAGAAGATAACATGGGGACAGGGGGCTACGCGGCTGCCATGCCTAAGTGGGATGCAAAAGAGAAAGAGCTTCATGCTAAAGGGATCATTCCATAACCAATTCGCGAAGAATGGGATTTGAGGGCAAGAAATTGGTTCCTTGGGCATGGAAGTGTAGGGGTTCGTAGCATGGAAAACAAAATTTTTCTATCGCATACAAACAAACAAACAAACAAGCCAAGATCTATCTACTAGATTGTAGCAACGAGTCGATGGTATAACTTACCCTCGAAGATTCCAAAGCGGTTAACGAGAGCAGATTCTCGTGGGTGATGTAGTCGTACTCTTTCCGGTCTCAAGATCGCCAGAGACGATCCTTCCAGCCACGCTCCTAGCGCCCCAATGGGTCACACGTTCGGTGACTGACGAAGACCTTCCTCTCCCTTGTTCCAAAGAGGCCGGAGGTTGTAGCACTCTCCTCGCGATTCCTGAAGACAACGGCGTGGTACCTAAGTAGAGGAAATCCCAGGCTTCCGCTTTAAGCAAGTGCAGTATGGTGGAGCTTATGAGAGAGGCTATTAGTGGTCTAGTAATTAGACACACCAATTAGAAGGCTCTAAACCAATTAGAAGGCTCTAAACATGGCTAAAGCAATTAGAAGCTCTAAACCAAAACGGCTCTAAACCGGAGATCTAGAGTAGAAAGTTATATGTCTCTAGGAGGAGCCCCGCCTCCTTTTATGGGAGGGGGTCATGGCCAGTGAGGGAGGGAGTCCCTCCCAACTCGCCTTGGCTGGGCGCCCGGAGGAGTCCAACTCCTCCTCCAGGTTGGTTCCAACCTCTTGCTTGTTTCCCACAGTTTCTTGTTTTGGCTTGACTTTCAAACTGACATTTGACTTTTCGCTTTTAGGATTCAATTTAACTTTTATTTGGGACAGCAAGAACACTTAGTACATGATGCAATCATTCCATTAAGTAATGACACATTCATGTACCCTTCCCCGGAGTCTTGGGACAATCCGAACCTTCTAGAACATTCCCGATGAAAACACCTAATCATTCCCAACTCAAACGGGACTTTCCTTATATGAATCTTATTCTCCGGACCATTAGGATCACCTCGTGATATCCGGATCCCATCCGAGACTCAACAACATTCGGTCTCTTTCTCATAATACCATAACTACTCAAACAACGTCGAATCCTTATGTGTCTCCACGGTTCGTGAATTATGCGGACATGATCGAGACACTTCTCCAAACAATAACCAATAGAGGAATCTGAAATTCATATGGCTCTACATATTTCTACGATTACTTTGATCGAATGAACCACTTACATACGATACCAATTTCCTTTGTCTCACGATATGTTACTTATCCGAGGTTATGATCGCTCAGATCTCGCATACCTAGTTCAACCTCGCATCGATAAGTACTCTTTTCTCGTTCCGTGATATGTGATCCCTTGTGACCAAGTCACATGCTTGCAAGCTAATTGGATGACATTCCACCGAGAGGGCCCAGTATATCTATCCGTCATGAGGATGGACAAATCCCACTTGATCCATGTGTTTCAACCAATACTTTCCAACACTTAATGCCACCTTTATAGCCACCCGATTCACGGTGTGGTGTTTGATGTCATCAAAGCATCCATCCGTAAAGGTGATATGCATGATCTCATGGTCAAGGAATTAGGTTACTATGTATCGTAAAGCATATAGCAATTGAACTATTGAAATGACTTGATATTTATGCTACGCTTATCTATAGGAGTATGTCCATCACATCATTCTCCTAATGATATGATCCTGTTGTTAATAACATCTCTATGTTCATGATCAGAAACCATGATCATATATTAACCAACAAGCTAGTTTAACAAGAGGTTTTACTAGGGACTCTTATTTTAGTTTACAAATCACACAAGTATTAATGTTTCGTTAATACAATTATAGCATGGTATGTAAACATTTATCATAAGTGTGAAGATATGATAATAACCACTTTATTATTGCCTCTTGGGCATATCTCCAACAGTCTCCACTTGCACTAGAGTCAATAATCTAGTTTCAAACCTTGTGTATATAACACCTATGGCTTTCCTGTTGTATGTACACGATTGCTAGTGGTCAATTGATCTCGGATCCGACACTTCCAGTCCGTGTAATTGCATGTATTTGCCTCTACGCATCACTCATTCTCTAATGAGATGGCTTTGTATAATTTTGGTCTTTCGTGTGACCTTTAGTTCTTTGGGGTTAAAACATGTTGATAATATTGTCGCACAATATATCTTCATAGTATTATCCCATCGTGAACTACACCTAGTTTGATAACAAACTACTTGACACAAATGCCTCTTTGTCGCTAAAATAGCGGTCATATACTTAGCCTTTGTTGTAGTATCTCACAATGTCTTAACTTTGGAACTCATCCAAATCCATTATGGAACTCACTTTCCATTATATTGTGCCACCTTTAGTTTTAGATTGAGATAAACTTAATTTGTACTTTGTGACAAAACTAGTATCAATGTAGTACTTTTACAATGAACTAACCATCTATTTGTCACTTCTACAAATAATATACTCTTAGTTCTTCCAAAAGATCATAAGAATATCCTTACTATTGTCCAATGATCATCTTACGAATCATTCTGGTATATGCTCATAACATTTAGAGCATAGGACATATCTGGATTTGTACATATCACAGTATGATTGATATAAATACTCTTTGTGATTTCATACATCAAGTATCAATCTATACTTGATTATTTGTTTCACTTTACCAAATGTCAATACACTTGAATATATCATCAACATTGAACTTATTCAATCCTTTCTGTGTGACAAGAACCTCTCTTGTAGTTTCTATATTGAACTCATTCAATATCTTGTCTATGTACTCGGCACAACCATATTAGCGTCTATTGATGCTAAATATTTGGTTTTGCCTAAGTCTTTCATCGAGATGAAATTCTTATCTTGTGTTAATAAAAGATACATCACTTCCAATCAACAATATGTCTCCTACATAATGTATTAGAAATATGTCTTAGCGCCCCACTTAATTTCTTGCAAATGCAAGCATCTTCATTGTCTCGATGAAATTAAACTCTTTTAACAGTTTCATCATAGTGAAGATTCCAACTCCGCTATGCTTACTTTAACCATTGAAGTTCGCATATGCTTTTAGCATCCTTTGAATTAACAAAACCCTATGGACCGTGTTATGCACATGTCCTGGGTAACGATTCTATTAGAAGAACTTGTTTTGTTTATTCTACTACCATATAACAAAATTATATGTAGTGGTTGCTACATTAATCCGTCTAGACTAAATATCACTATGAAAGATCAAATCTTATCATAGTCAACATTTGAACATTGTTGTGAACTCTTTCCCAACATGTCAACTATTTCATAGATGTAAAACATCCATGTCTATTTCTTTATAGATCCAAACACAACTGTAAGGTCTTACACCTTTCTTGAGGGTCCTTCAAGTTCCAACCTTGATTTTTCGTATGGAACTATCACGGATTTTATGGCTTTCAAGCCATTAGACGGAGTCAGGGCCCATCATCGCTTCTTTGCATGTAGTCGGTTCATTATTCTCAAATAATGTTTCAACCCTCAAATCTTGGTATTTGATTGTTTACCCGACATACTTGTTTCAATAGGAACTTAGATCTCCGTGATCACAACCTTTGAGGCACGTGAGCCATGAGCATTGTTCGCCTCCGGAACACTTTTCGGCGTTAACTCGCATATAGCTAAGGTTCTTTCAACCTTATCAAAGTTCTATTGTCCTCCCACTTAACTTTTCAAAAAATTCCTTCTTAAAGAAACTTGACGTTCTAAGCGACAAACACTTTTGTCTCCTGTGTTATGGAGAAATACTTAACAAAGACAGATTCATCCGACTTTGGTTGCAAACATCTTTCTTATGTATAGCATACCAATGTTTAAGAAAGGACTACTTGGGTTTTATCCCAAACCATAACCTTATATGGTGTCATTTCAACGGATTATGATGAAGCTCTTTTCAGTGGAAAAACGGTAATCTCTAAAGCTTTTAATCTTTAAAATACAATGGCAATTTTATGAATTACACCTTTGATCTCACCATGTCAAACAAGGTTTAATTACATATCTCGAATGCTCCATACTCTTATGGTGTTTTAGGAAATGCAAATCCACTAACGATTCCTTAAATCTTAGGTATTATGCTAAACTCGTAACTCAAATATCTTCCTTTATGATCTTTATCATAAACTGTTTATATTCTTGTTACAATGATTTTGCACTTCATCTTGAAAGTCTTTGAACTTTTCAAATGTTTCATACTTCATCCTTATTAAGTAAATATTCATATATTCACTCAAATTTTCGGAGAAAGCATATGAAGTTGAAATCCATCGCTCTTGACTACATAATGGACTTCATACAACAATATGTACAAATTCCAATAAGCTAGTCTTTTGTTCCCTTTGGCCTATGAACGAAGTTTTAATTATCTCTAGGAAAGTTTCACAAGTCATTTGATCAAAATCAAAAGACTCCAAAATTCCATACATATGGAGTTTCTTCATGTTTTCTTTCCAATATAATTTAAACGGCGATGTCACTTCCTAAGTGATCTTTTCAATCAATTTGTCTTTCGACATCTTTAGCATTAGCTTTATGGATGTGGTTTTTCCAACGAGATTTGTGAATCATCCATCTTTTATGGATTACGGCAATTATTTGAACAACCCTTTTGTTCTCATAACACCTGATAAAACAAATCTTGAAGGCAAGCTTTGATGTTTAACGAGCAACACAATAACCCTTTATTTGTTCTCGATGAACATCATCATATATTCTTTTGCTAATTACTTAGGCCACTGTAGTTCATGAATTCTGTTGTTTTGTATGACAATTTATACCAACAAATTCAGTATCAAATACTTAAGAACCACATTATTTAATAAGCAAAGAATATAGCCATAACATGTATATCATCTATATACTTAAATTGAATAATTCTAATCTTTTCTTTTCTGCCATATATTTATGAGATTCTCTTTCAGTATTTCCTATTCTGTTTGAAAGAATCTATCAACATCAACAGTGGAGTCATACATATGACATATAGTCCAAAGCGTGTATAGTTAAATACCAATGTCTTTGGACTTGCACTTTGAAGTAGATCACCATCATCAAATGTTTGGTGTTCTTTCAAATTCCTTTCTTTAGTAATCTCTTGGTGTAGTAAACATTTTACCTATATCAAATATTCACCCTTAACATGGAATCGTCCATGATCAAGCTACTTTTAGCTTATAACGATGAATTATGAGTATAATGTTGCTATCCAAAACCTTTTGGAGGATCAGGACAACGAGTGTCTCCAACCTTTTGCAAATTCTCATCAAATATGAGAACATGACTTTTGCCATATTATACTCTATCATGTTGCAACCAAAACTTTGTTTCAGATATCACAATATCTTCCACACATCATGGTTTCGAAATAACTCTTTCAGATCCTATATAACCTGGATATTAAGAGAATTCTTTGAATATCAAGAATCATGGAGACAAACATGATACTCATATACTAACTCTTGGAATTGTCACTCTTGATTTAATACCAATTATTAAACTTCATGGAGTAAGGAACTTCTTGAAAGTTTGCAATAGGACTTTTAAACTTTATATTAACACTTCAAAACAATACGATACCGGTTCAGAAAGTAAATTAACCAGAATTATATAGTTATATCATCTCAATTATAACTAAGCGTACGGTGGTAAACGGATGCCAATGACTACAACAACTATGCAAATTCACTTTGATTTAGTTTATGATAAATTGAGTTCTAATTAATAATCAAATTAAACTAGGTGAACTCCCACCAAAACAATATCCCTCACATTGTTTTAGTGATCACGAACCAAATCCACCACATCAAAACCGATCATCACGAGAGTTGATGTAGCTTCAATGGCGAACAATCAACATGTTCATCATATCTACTATATGACTCATGCTCTACCTTTCGGTAATCCGTGTTCCCGAGGCCATGTCCGTACATGCTAGGCTCACAAGATCAAACCTTAGTTTCGCATGAGCAAATGGCTTACTCACGTTGTATACACTTTGAGCGTAATCTAACACACCCGATCATCACGTGGTGCTTGAAACAACAAGCTTTAGCAACGGTGCTAACTAAGGGTGAACACTTTAAGACTTGAAATTCATGTGCATGAGGGATCATCTTATAATGCTACCGTCGTCTACTAAGCAATACAAGATGCATAAAGGATTAACATCACATGCAATTCATAATATGTGATATGATATGGCCTTTCTACTTGTGCTTCCGATCTCCATCTTCAAGCACGAACATGATCTCCATCATCACCGGCATTGCATCAAGGTCAATGACGCTTCTCCATGGTTGTCGTCCACCGGCTTCAACTATTACAACTACTTTGAATAGACACGCTGGTCTTAATATAAATTAAAACAACCATATGGCTCACCGCGGTTGCCGACTTACAATAAGGAACATTGCATACATCATATATAATCACAATCATGGCCATATCACATCACTGCACACCCCTGCAAAACAAAGTTAGACGCCTCTACTTTCTTTGCATGTTTTACGTGGCTTGGGGATGTTAATAAGTGTCGTTCTAACTTACGAACAAGAACCACAACATTAATACTAGTATTGTCAATCACCCGTTGTAAATTGGATCTTAACTATGCTAGGAGAAACAGGCACCCGCAAAGCCACTTATGCAATACAAGTTACATGTCAAGCGTGGAGCAAGTCTCATGAACGATGTCATGTAAGGTTAGCCCGGGCCGCTTCATCCCAACATACCGCAAGATACAAAGTACACAAGAAGCAATCGATAATAAAAGCATCAACGCCCACAATGACCATTGTGTTCTACTCGTGCAACAGATCTACATATAGACACGGCTCTGATACCACTGTAGGGATTCGTATCATGGAAAACAAAATTTTTCTATCGCATACAAACAAACAAACAAGCCAAGATCTATCTACTAGATTGTAGCAACGAGTCGATGGTATAACTTACCCTCGAAGATTCCAAAGCGGTTAACGAGAGCAGATTCTCGTGGGTGATGTAGTCGTACTCTTTCCGATCTCAAGATCGCGTAGACGATCCTTCGGTATACGTTAAAGCGGCGCTCGCATGATCGGTCACACGTTAACTCGGCGAAGACCTTCCTATCCCTTGTTCCAGAAAATGGAGGTTGTAGCACTCTCGCGATTCCGGAAAGACAACGAATGGTACCGGAAGTAGAGGGAAATCCGCAGGCTTCGCTTTTGCAAGTAGTATGGTGGAGCTTATGAGAGAGGCTATTAGTGGTCTAGTAATTAGACACACCAATTAGAAGGCTCTAAACCAATTAGAAGGCTCTAAACCGCTGGCTAAAGCAATTAGAAGCTCTAAACCAAAACGGCTCTAAACCGGAGATCTAGAGTAGAAAGTTATATGTCTCTAGGAGGAGCCCTGCCCCTCCTTTTATGGGAGGGGGGTCATGGCGCGCCAGGGGAGGGAGGGAGTCCCTCCCCAACTCGGCCTTGGGCTGGGCGCCGGCCTGGAGGAGTCCAACTCCTCCTCCAGGTTGGTTCCAACTCCTCTTGCTTGTTTCCCACAGTTTCTTGTTTTGGCAGTTTGACTTTCAAACTGGACATTTGACTTTTCTGTTTTAGGATTCAATTTAATCCTTTATTTGGGACAGCAAGAACACTTAGTACATGATGCAATCATTCCATTAAGTAATGACACATTCATGTACCCCTCCCCGGAGTCTTGGGACAATCCGAACCTTCTAGAACATTCGATGAAAACAGGGAATCATTCCCGAACTCCAAACGGGACTTTCCTTATATGAATCTTATTCTCCTGACCATTCCGGATCACCGTGATATCCGGATCCCATCCGAGACTCGAACAACATTCGGTCTCTTTCTCATAATACCATAACTACTCAAACAACGTCGAATCCTTAAGTGTGTCTCCCTACGGTTCGTGAATTATGCGACATGATCGAGACACTTCTCCAAACAATAACCAATAGAGGAATCTGGAAATTCATATGGCTCCCATATTTCTACGATTACTTTGCGATCGAATGAACCACTTACATACGATACCAATTTCCCTTTGTCTCACGATATGTTACTTATCCGAGGTTATGATCGTCGGTATCTACGCATACCTAGTTCAACCTCATCGATAAGTACTCTTTTCTCGTTCCGTGATATGTGATCCCTTGTGACCAAGTCACATGCTTGCAAGCTAATTGGATGACATTCCACCGAGAGGGCCAGAGTATATCTATCCGTCATGAGGATGGACAAATCCCACTTGATCCATGTGTTTCAACCAATACTTTCCAACACTTAATGCCACCTTTATAGCCACCCGATTCACGGTGTGGTGTTTGATGTCATCAAAGCATCCATCCGTAAAGGTGATATGCATGATCTCATGGTCAAAGGATTTAGGTTAATATGTATTTTAAAGCTTATAGCAAACGAACTATTGAAATGACTTGATCTTTATGCTACGCTTATCTATAGGAGTATGTCCATCACATCATTCTCCTAATGATATGATCCTGTTGTTAATAACATCTCTATGTTCATGATCAGGAAACCATGATCATATATTAACCAACAAGCTAGTTTAACAAGAGGTTTTACTAGGGACTCTTATTTTAGTTTACAAATCACACAAGTATTAATGTTTCCGGTTAATACAATTATAGCATGGTATGTAAACATTTATCATAAGTGTGAAGATATGATAATAACCACTTTATTATTGCCTCTTGGGCATATCTCCAACAGGAAGTACATATGACGAACTTACAGGGGACCTTGTTTGCAGTGACGGGATAAAGGTACCCAGGAGTGCATGGCTAAAAGTGGTGAAAGATATTAAAGATGGAATAAAATAGTTTCATCCCGATAGAGAAAAAGACTTGCTGACCTTGGTCCTCGGGAATCGTGAACATACAGGACGAGTCCGAGGCCTTGACGGGAGTTTCACGTGGGAGACTTGGTTTTCTAAGGACCAAGGTACCTATAGAAGCCGAGCAAGAGAAAAGCTGCAACAGGAGGAGGATGACACATACAAGTTCAACCAGCTACTAGCAAGACTTGACAAGCAGCAACAGCAAATCGACGAACTTAGAGGAATAGCGCGCTTGCAAGATCCTCCACTCGATATTACCGCCAACCCATCTCAACGGAGAAGCAGCGTGGCTGATTCAGAGGTCCCGTCTAACGATGCATCCTATACAGATGGCGGTCTCGTCTACCCCGTGGATGGAATTAAGGAGCAGATACCTTGTGAGCTCCATAATAAATTGAAGAACGTATCTGTGAAGGTGACTGTCGGATCGACTTTGCCTTGTCCGCCTGACGCACGTTGGCATGGTCGTGAGATTCCACCTGGCTGTGATAAAGTCGGGATGGATCAAATCGTAAAGGAGTGGGAGTCAATGGAGCTTGACATCCCTGGACCTGAAGGTGAGATCACACTCGGAGAAGTACTTGGTGGGATCATTCTATGGGACAAGAACAACATACGGTATCCAGGCTCGGCCCCAAGGATAACACTACCGCCTCCGATTCGCAGGTCTCCTTCACCTCCATCACCTACAAAAAGCCCACCCCATGATGACTACGACCACCACATCCCGAGTCCATCTTCATCTCCAACGCAGCTCGGTCTCGCCGCTAAGGACAACAAGAGGAAGCGTTCGTCGGTGAGTACTAAAGGACGCTGACAAAAACGGAAAATGTCGCCTCCCAACAAAGGTGCCTCATAAGAATCTTCCCATCGACCTTACGATCATCTTGATGCAGAATCTGCGGCGATAGCAAAGGCCAAGTGGCGCATTTTGAGAAGAAGAAACCTGAGCCTGCTCCGGTATAAAACGAGAAGCAAAAGGCATATGCAATTAATTTTTTGAACACAAAATCGTAATATAAGCTGCACCATAAGCTAGATGACTATCTACGCACACTTCAGAAAGAAGTGGCGAAGAGCAAATCAAGCAAATCAAGTGCAAGCGGTAAAAATCAGCAAACACAGTAAGCGGGACCAAAATTGCAATCAAGAAAACCAGACGTTCCTTCTGGACAACAGGCCAAACAAACGATCGCACCCCTCAAGGTAGTTTGAAACGTTCTCCTCGCACAACCCGTGAGACATGTCAATAGCTATGGAGTTGGCACAAGATGGAAATTAGTCTTGATGAACTTAGGCCCCAACTCGACCTTCTACCCAAGATGCCAATAGCCCCTAAATATGTCGCATGAGGATTTGGTCACCAAAGAGAGGCTGAAAGAACTGCCAACACAAATGTAGAATCTCCATCAATGGTACTTTCGGCGGTCATAAAGCAAGGAGAATATTTATCGTAGCCAATGTCCCACGTGAGTACTACTTTAGACCGAAGAGGTCCATATTGAGTTTCAGAACTGTTCCGATTATACCATCTCGACGCTCGGACAAATCCATCCTCACCGCTATTGTCTCTAAGTTGTTCAATTCATTGTCTACATGTTCGGTTTTAGGTTGTTCATTTGAACATGTAATTATCCTTATTATGCAGAATGAAAATGCTGGAATGTAAAGAAAAAGAATCTATAATATTGGGTTCATTGATCCGGATAAAGTAGCCACGCTAAGGATAACCCCGAGGAGGAGGAAAACATTCTAAGGTTTCTCTTTGGAGCAAAATTTTTGTGACCACATACTGTTTTCTTACAATTTCAGAGGGTCTTACTGTTGATTAGTCGATGCTAATAAGTGTAACTGATGAGTTCTTGATGTATATATAAATGTTTGCAGCTTTCATCGATTACGCTAGACATTCAACTTGATAAGGTAAGCGTTGATGTCATGGACTCATCAAAGAGAACTGAATATTTCCGCAGCATGCGTGACATGCTTGAAGTAAGTTTCGCTATATCGGTCTCTTCGTTGATTTCCTAGGATATCGGTGATAAATAACTTATTCATTCATTTTCGTCAGCAGAGTTTGGATCCGGTTCAAACGCGAGGTTACGGGTGTATTTAATGAGAAGTCGACGTTTAAGGCGGTTTCGCTAAGTACGTGATATGTTCGCATCTCTTTACTTCTAGTTTCAATACAATAATAATGCTAGATTATTATTTTGATTGAATTCTATTCTCGTAAAAGCGCGAGGCAGCCAACAGGGTCGAATCTATATGGATTCTACGATGCGAGTTCATTCGCACGTTTACCACCGAACACAATGATTATAGAGTCGACGTAAGCAATGCATTCACACCATCATTTTATTGCCGTCACCTTTTGTCATCATGATTGATATTCATATCGATCTCCTTTTCTTATATATAGTTCGAGAGAATGCGATCAACTACTACCAGAGCAACGTACTAGCAATTGCGGAGGAGCTTGTAGATTTATTTTTAAATAGATCATAGACGATGCCGAAAAATTTAGTGTAAATAGGCGCCGAAGAATTTAGTGTAAATAAGCGCTACTGATCTCCATGTAATCAAACATACGTGCTCTAGTCCCGGTATTTTGTGATCTCCATGTAAGTATGTAAATTATATATATTTGTATGTTCGATATCGTAATACAAGTTATCTTATATATGCACGACTGTGTACGATATATATGTGATGGCGTAGAAATATTTAAAAACTATGATGAAATGAAAAATAAGTAAATAAAAAAATCTCTATCACGACAGAGAAAGGGCACAAAATGTTGTCGCCACAAAGAACCACTAGTCCAAGGTAATGCTCTGTCGTGGCAAAGAAAAAACGCAAAATGCTGTCACGGCAGAGACCCACTAGTTCCGGACCTTAACACCAACCGGGACTAGTGTGGGGTGCACCCTGAGTGCGCACGGGCAGCCCCGTAGACATCCACTAGTTCCGATTGGTAACTGTACCGGGACTAATGGTGAGCCTCTAGTCTCACTTGATTAGTCCCAATTTCACAACCAGTACTAAAGGCCCTTATGGACCAAGACTAGAGACCTTGTTTCCAGATTGTTTCTTCTTAATTCAGATTGCGAGGGTGGAGGTCATCTTCTTAGGTAACGAGATCTCTCGCGGACGCCGATCATGAAACCTCGTCGTTCGGATTCCTACAAAATTCCCGATGAACGATTGCTCGAGTCGAGTTGCACTAATTGGTTCTTAATTAATTATATTTGGCTTAGAGATAAGCTGGGTAGTACGTACTGTGCTGAAAGCAAGCAAAGTAGTGCTCGCTTTTCTTCTTATCCACAAGCATCATTTCGGCAGCGCAGCCATAGAGCGATCGACAGGTCCTAATCACCTTTGTCTCACATGATTAAAATCTTCTCCTTCCGCAGCCGCAGTCTTATACAATTGCTCATGATATTCGTCTCGGACTAGTGCGCCCCGCTACGTATCGACGGCTCTTCTTTTCGGTAAAGGTGCAGCAATCAATCAGAGGGTATATAGTTTAACTGTGAAGAAAGATCGGCCTAGATCCGCCTGAGTCCACCGAGCTAGTATTGAAGTAGTGGTAAAGATAAAGATAACTCGAATAGTTTTCTGGACGAAGCATCTTTTTCCAGGTTTAGTCGTGCACGTGGCTGTTTTTTTTTTTCCTTTCTAGGTTTAGTCCTGTTGTAGAGTGAAGAGTGAAGATTCTGCTGAAAGATATATACTATTACCACGAGTGTGACGTAAATCTCCTCGGTAGAGTAGGAGAGAACTAGGAGACGGGAACGCGATGTAGTACTCCGTAATTTGTATCACTCTCCAGACTTCCGCAGGCAGCGCGAGACGTCTTTGTTCCGGTCGAACAGGACAACACCAAGAACAGCGAACCACCGCCGTGCTCAGAACGGGAGGATAATCGGCGGCGACTGTTCCGCGCTCGCGGCTTACCCGGCGCGACGGTTCTTTCGCGTTCGCTAACGCCGAAACACGACAGCGGTGCCGGTGGGCGCTGGCCGGACGCACGCTCCGTGCCGTTCGCGCTCCGGCGCACGCCGTTTGTCCCGCTCGCTGTCCGGTGCTGCGATGAACGACGCGTCGCTTCGCTTTGGGTTTTATATGGGCTCAGTAACCGAGCAAGGCATCTACGTCGGCACGACCCCTTTATCAGCACGATCTAAACGATCCGATTTTATATGTGGATCAGACGATGAATAATTTTGAATCGTGGTCTAATCCGTTCGATCAGAGGCCTGGTCAGAATTTTCATCTCTATGGACATTTTAGCATAAAATACACAGACAAATATACAATTTAAAGCAAATAAACTAGATTAGATAACCAAATTAAAATAGTGTTTGCATATGAATAGTTCACATTCACATGGTTCGATAAAAACAACCAAACGTCATTCAAATTATAAGAAACAAATAAGTGATTAACAGTTTTGGTTTTCCGCACGAGTCCATATATGCTCAATCAAATATAGTTGAAGCCGGTCATGGGTGTGCCTGTGACTCAAATTTTTATGCACATACATGAAATCTTCCAAGACGCTAGACCTGACTCTGGCTCAAGAAATTGATTCTGAAAATCCCAGCCTTGGTCGAACATGCTGGTATCACGTTCGTCCCCCGACAATCATATTGTGCATGATCACACAAGCAGCCATCACATCCCACATCCTCTCCGTGCTCCAGGTTCTAGCAAGGTATCGAATAATAGCATACCTTGACTGAAGCACATCAATACTCGCTCCACATTTCCTAGCCGCCTCCTGCTCTTTCGCAAACCTCCTGCTTTTCTTATCTCCAGGGTTGTGGATTGTCTTCACAAAGGTGAACCAGAAGGAATATATATCGCCAGCTAGATAGTAACCTAATTTATAAGGATTGCCATTGATCTTATAAGAAACCCGTGGGGTATAGCATTCTGCCAGCCTAGCAAACACCGAAGACCGCTGCAACACATTGATATCATTGTTTGATCGAGCCATGCCAAAAAAAGAGTGCCAAATCCAGAGTTAGTGTGATGCAACAACCTCTAGCATGGCGGTGCACCCCTCTGCATGCCCTTTTGAACTGTCTTTGCCAACCAAAAGGACAGCTTTTCCACCGCCAATACATGCAGTCGATGTTGTCAAGCATCCCAGGAAACCCCTACTCTCGTTGATGGAAAAATGTGGGTAGTGTCTTCGGTGTTTGGCTCTCTCGGGTAAACTTTGCCAAACACCAAAATAATTGCGCTGCAAAATCAGTACATGGCATGTGGACTCGCTAATACGCATGTAGTCGTTGAGGTAGATCACCGGGCACTTCATATGCAAGCTAGCGAAGGGCAATGGAACATTTCTGATAAAAGAAGAAGTCAATCTTACCGGTACAATCGTACTTGGCCTTGAAGTAGTCATCGTACTCTCTCGACCCATTGAGAATGTCCAAGAACAGGTTCCTAGATATCTGATAGCGGTGACGAAATACATTCTCTTTAAAGACCGAATCAGTTGGGTGGAAGTAGTCATTGTAAAGGCGCAGGTGGCCAGCTTCTCGGTCGCGTTTATGGTTGGCTTCACACCGCTTCGCCGAGCCACCTCTACGTTGCGGGAGGAAGTACTGGTTGTGCACCATCTGTGCAGTGGCCAGCAGAACTCCGGTCTCACCGTCAGACTCCTCTTCGAATGACGACTCGACGAAATTCTTGTAGAAGAACTCGATTGAATGCTACCCATCTGTTAAAATATACGGCTATCAATGGCCATGCCAACGCCCGCACGGACCATAAAACCTAGAAATGATCGACGAACGTACCTTAAGCGCGGTCAGGCAAAAGACCGAGCAGGGCGGGCGCGACGCACCCCGCGTCTAGTACACAGGGGGAGGCCGGGCAGCGGGATGGACACGCTCAACTTCGGCAACACGCGTGGCCTGCGGCGCTGCTCGATATTGCGGGGGCGATGGCGACAGCAACGGTGTGCCTGTTCTAGCCGTGAATATGAAGGATGAAAATTTGGAAAAGGAGAGTGTCTCTTGTGTTACTGACCAGAAGGATCGAACGAACTAGGAAAAGACACAGAAGAACAAGCGGTTTGTCCGGACAACCGTGACCGACGCACCGGACGGACGCGCGGTCAGTCTAGGCGGACCGATTCGGATGTGTTTGAATCGTGTGGGTCGTACTGGTAGAGATAGCTAACGTATCCGTGTCGGTATACCCGGGCGCGGTTTGATCGACCGGTACGGTCGTCCGGCCTTGGCCGCTATTGTCTGCATGCAAGGACTTTGAAGTTTGAACGTGTATACGCGTACGTACAAAGTTAGTGTTGTTGCTGTACTGTAATTGATGGTAGTAGCCAAGAAGGTATTGAGGCGTACGTTTGGTGGTTGCCACTTTAACGCGCTCGTTTGGTCATTTCGTGGCGTGATGGCAATGACGCGTTGCAGCATCAATGCGAGTGGTTTTCATCAACACTGGTCCGTGTCAGCTTCATCCTTCAGTGTACTGCTCAGTTAGGGCATATGCGCGCGGAGAACAGGCGCGTGCCGATGAGGAGAGGCAGGTGCGAGCGCTCTCTCCCGCCGTTCCACAACAATGGAGAACCACGTATGCCAGCCTTATATCGAGCAAGGCGTGGCACTGGCGAAGCTGGGAGCGATAGTGAAGGGGGCGATGGACGAGGCGAAGTCCTCGTCGGCAGCGGCGGAGGGAGTGTATAGGGCAAAGAGGAACTAATATAACGTCGTTTCAGCCCTAAACAAAGATCATTTATGTCCATGAGAAGGCTTCTTCTGCGTCAGGTAGCGACACAGATGCACCATGCAGTCGTAGAGGCAAGGATGGTGGCGGCGAGAGCGAGGGATCAAGCCAACTTTGACGCTGTGAAGTGTATGTAGCTTTTATTTTCATGAACAAGATGTATGGCTACTAATTCTATCTATACAAATCAAGTTTTATTTATAAAAATGCTTGGGGGTGATCGTTGGGAGGGGGTGCTGGTGCGAGCAACCCACCCAAAATTGTTGGCATGTTAGTTAGATGCCCCTAAACAGCTGTCGGCGCACTTCCCAACCACCCTTTGGAGGGTCTGTGGAGATGCTCTTAGATGATCGCGACAAACCCTAGGCATGGACAGTCCGGTCCGACCTAGGTCAAAAAAGAGCCCAATGGGCTTTTCTAATTTTGGGCGAGCTTGGGACTGAAATTGTTAATGATGGCGGCCGAGCTGTGGGACTAAAAATCTATATTTTTAGGGAAGACCCGGTCCGACAGCCCGATATACCTTGTCTTGCGCGGGCCAGTCCTGGGACAAAATATAAGGCCCAACGATCGGGCTCAGGCCAGGATTTTTCTCACGATGCTTTTTCTGCCTAGCCCGAAGCTCGGTCTAGTTGGAGAAATGCCCATGTATGATTATAGCTGAGCATGGAAAACCCGACCCGAAAAAAGCCCAGCAGTCTGGGTTAGGTATAGGCCAAATTTTGAGGCTGGACATCTGGGCCGGGCTCAGGCCTGGGATTTATGTGTGGGCTTTTCGGCCTGGCCCGAAGCCCGGCCCAAGAAACGTCCAGGTATAGGGCTATGATCGTGACACCGTCAAAAAACCTAGGTTAACGTTAAACCCGTCAACGAACGACCGAGTCCCCGTCCGGGCCGGGGCAACCAAACCCAGGCCATGGACCACCTGCAAGCAAAACGCGCCGCTCCTTCCTGGTTACCCTGACGTATACTTTCCCCATTTTCCTCCCACTACGACCTCCCCCACCGCAGCCCCCAGATCGGCAGATCCATCCTCTCTCCCATCCACCCGCATGGCCAGCGCCTCCCCACGCATCCCGGGGGCAGCCTCCTAGCATGGGCCAGTCCCCCTCCTCCCCCCTCTCCAAATCCTCCTCCAGCCCTCCCCCGCCGCTGCGCCGCAGGTCGCTCTCCTCCTCCATGGCGCCGCCCATGCCCGTCCCGCCGACGGGGGGCGCCTCCTCCTCCTTCGCGCCGCCGCCGCCAACGCGGGACCACACGCAGGACCTCCCCGACGAGATCCTCACGCTCGTCTTCGCCTCGCTCACACCCGCCGAGCGCAACGCCTGCTCCCTCACCTGCGCGCGCTGGAAGGAGGTCGACGCCGCCACGCGCCACCGCCTCTCCTCGACGCGCGCGCCATGCTGGGCTACGCCGCGCCGGCCATATTCGGCGCTTCACCGCCGTCACCAAGCTCGCGCTCCGCGCCGCGCGCGGCTCCGGCGCCGACAGCCTAAACGACGGCGGGGCCGCCGCGGTCGCCTCCACGCTGCCCTCGGACCGCCTCGCCAGGCTCAAGCTCAGGGGCCTCAGGCAGCTCTCTGACGCCGGCCTTGGCTCCCTCGCGGCTGCAGCGCCCGCGCTCCGCAAGCTCTCCGTCGCGTCCTGCACCTTCGGGCCCAAGGCCTTCGTGGCCGTGCTCCAGTCGTGCCCCCTCCTCGAGGACCTCTCCGTCAAGCGCCTCCGCGGCCTTCCGGACACCTCTGGCGCCGGGACTGCCATCACCGAGGAGATCCTGTTCCCGCCCGCCTCGTCGCTGCGCTCGGTGTGCCTCAAGGATCTATACAGCGCCCTCTGCTTCGTGCCGCTGATTGCCTCCTCGCCCAACCTTCGCTCCCTCAAGATCCTGCGGTGCTCAGGTGCTTGGGACCTGCCATTGGAGGTCATAGCTGCCCGTGCGCCTGGCCTTGTTGAGATCCACCTTGAGAAGCTACAGGTCGGTGACCGTGGGCTAGCTGCTGTCTCGGCCTGTACCAACCTGGAGGTGCTCTTCCTTGTCAAGACCCCTGAGTGCACCGACGAAGGCATAATCAGTGTTGCGCAGAACTGCCACAAACTACGCAAGCTACATATTGATGGCTGGCGCACAAACCGGATCGGCGACCGCGGGCTCATGGCTGTTGCACGAGGATGCCCAGACCTTCAGGAGCTTGTCTTGATAGGGGTCAACCCCACCGTGCAGAGCCTCCGGATGCTTGGTGACCACTGCCGCGTATTGGAGCGTCTCGCACTCTGTGGCTGCGAGACTGTGGGTGATACCGAGATTATTTGCCTGGCTGAGCGCTGTGCTGCTCTCAAGAAGCTTTGCATCAAGGGATGCCCAGTCTCAGACCGTGGGATGGGAGCACTGAATGGGGGTTGCCCTAGCTTGGTCAAGGTGAAGTTGAAGAGGTGCCGTGGAGTATCGTATGAATGCGTCGAGCAACTGAAGATTGTCAGGGGGGATTCGTTCTCGATCAGCTTGGATATTGTATTGGAGCATGATGCAGGGACCGTAACTGGAAATGGTGTGCAAGAGACTGGACAAGCACAGGTAACTGAGCTAACTGGACAGATGGC
Source organism: Avena longiglumis (assembly GCA_030063025.1). Classification (NCBI taxonomy): domain Eukaryota; kingdom Viridiplantae; phylum Streptophyta; class Magnoliopsida; order Poales; family Poaceae; genus Avena; species Avena longiglumis. The sequence continues at coordinate 84,044,500 of CP125976.1, forward strand.
GGCCATGGCCATGGACCTTCCTACGAGTGCTGCCGGTGCTCAATCTTTCACGACGAATAGTAGGATGCGGAGCGTCATGTCGGCACTTAGAAGGAGGTTTGGCAATCCACCACCTATGTGATGTGGGATGGAAATCGATGAACTCCTTTGCTGTTTTATGGTTTCTAGTCTCATATTCATGTTCCTTAGCTTATTACATTTTATATCCAGCCCACGCAAAAATATCTCCGTTATGGACAATTCTGTGTTTTACTGGCGAGCTGATAGCATCACCAGTATTTGCTCCCGTGCCGTGATCCTAAATTGCTCTAGTATAGTTCCGCTGATGATGATAAGCATGCTTCCTTGCGTATACACAGACCTATTTGTTTGCTTGTAAACATGAACTTAAAAATTATTACCTTCACCCAAACACATAGGCATGTTTAGATGACAGCGTACACCATTGGCACATGGTGTGCAACTGTGCACAATAGTCTTGAGTTAGGTTTGACACAGGAACATGCATAGTTGAAATTGTTATTCAGTTTGTCCAACTTGTTATCCATAAAATATGCATATGAAATGGTGTATCGTGAACAGCAAAGATAACGCATACGTTAAACCAAGCGCTGTTTTTCTGCTATTATTTGACAAAGGTATTGGATAGCGATATGTAGTTGTTGCTTGGAAGTCTAATTAGCAGCGATAGTGATAATTCCCATGGTGAAGGGTTTCATTTAATGTAAGTGGTAGGCGTGTATCTTTGCCCTGCATGTAATTGGATTGGTTCGAGTCTAAGTCATCTCGACCGATTCATAATAACCCTTCTAGAAACAAAGTACTAAAAGTCAGCTATTATTTATGATCTTCTGTTTGAAATGATAGTATTGAGTATGTGCTTTTGTAGATACTTTTCAGGTCTAGTGTTTACACTGTGAGCATTTTGTTAGTTGCTGTCACATGACTCGGTTGTTGGTGCTCAGAATTAACACATGACTGCATTACGTGACATGTGGGCAGCGTGATAATTTTAAACGTACCTGTAGATTTATCGTTTCAGTAGCTGTCAAGGTGCCGCTCTGTCAGGTAGACATCACAACCAGCTCAAATGAAATAAGGTTATGAAACTGAGGTAGTCTGGCATATTTCAGCTTCTCCTGTCCGCCTTTCTAATGCTCCTACCTGGTCTGGGAGTAGTAGATATTTGTTGTGCTTTTGCCTAGTCCTTGAGAAGATTATTAGTACTACTAGTAGCTTTCAGTGGCAGGTGTAGTGTGAAGTCTTGCACACGCGTTGCAGGTTAGTAGACTTGGACCTTAGACATTCTTCTCCAAGACTTACTCAATGAATCTTCTCTTGTAGGTCAATTCTACACCTTTTTTAGATGCTTCATTTCCTTGCCATTGCTCAGTGAGGCTAGTAAGCTTAACAGTAAGTTTTTGTTTGGGACATAAAGACGGGTCTCTGTGTTTTCAGTACTGATTCAAACTGGCATGGAAGTATGGAACTGATAGAAGTACTAAAGTTGCCAATACTCCTTTGATCTGTTCAGCCGTGTAGAAGACCATCAGACAGAGAAGGGGTCAGAAAAACCTCTTTATTTAACTCAAACAAAATATATCCGGGCTAGTTGGTCAAACCAGGACATCTGCATTTTTAATACTCCTTAGAGCGCACCATTCGTAGCAGCTGACAGTATAAAATACTCCTTTGGAATGATGCCAGGCTTGTTCCAGGAAACTCTCCCAGGAACACGAGCGCCCATATCGTGGACGATCGACTCGATCGATTGCTGGCACTGTGAGAACTTGCTGTGCCTCGTGACATTCATTAATCCAGAACGTGAAGCGTGTCGGTTCTTTTGTCTGCTTCTATTAATTTTTTCCCTGTTCATTTTGCTTTGGATGCTCCTCTTCTGCACGGAAAACTGGGGTAGGTTTGCCCTTAACCCTGTCGTTGTCCGTGCCCGGGGAGCTCTGCATCCGTTCAACTCTTGTCTTCCCGGGCATGACTGCAGTTATATCTCTCCGCAGAGTACTACTCCACTACTAATGCAGTAGTATTTCCACTTTTGAATTCTACCATCTCATCGTTTCAGATTTCAAAAACATGGAACTAAGAGCAAGGTTAATAATATAGCCAGCAGCTGGCTACAAGGACATGCCATGTCATCTAAAAGTCATCATATAGCCAACCCATATAATAGATAAGCTATTAGTTGGCTCTTAACTAGACATTAATTAATATTTAATTATTTAATACATGTATGCTATTGGCTTTAGGCTACATGCAAGCCTCCTTTTCTTGATTCTTGCTATAAATGGCTACAACATAAGAAACTCTTCTCTTTCCTCCTTTCTCTCTCCTCCAACTAGTACTTTTGATGATGTGTGAAGTACTATAGCCTGCTGACTAGGCTTATTATACTTGCTCTAACAGCATTGCAGCGGTCGCTTTCATCTCGGCTTGCATTATTTCCGAGATCCGTTTCTACAGTTCAGCCAGTCTTATCATATGGATATGCATCATGGAGCCTTTTTTTTTTGGTTTATAATGCGTTATGGAGCTAGATAGAAAACTCACCGGACGTGTTCGTTGAATCGTATTATGGAGCATATGTAGATGTTCCCTTGCTCTGTTTCGTTGATCCTTCCTTATCGCGTGCCTCATTATCGTCCTTGATGAGATATTTCGCTGTCTCTTGATATTCTGCACTTGGCGTTCGTGGCTGCGGAAGAGGACGACATTTGCTCTGCAATTAAAGACGTCGCGGTATGTCCAGTTTAAAAATCAAGCGTGGCTGCTCACGCAGGTGTGCTCAGTGCTCCTGGCAAATATATTCTCGCTTCACGCTAGCAACTTCCTTGGTCTCTGACATGCTATCTGTGGTAGTAAAACGTTGCGAGCCCAATCTTCAGGTGCTTGCTTATCTGATGACGACTTCCCCGATCGGGCGGCCCCAAGCGGCATGGCCGTGTGTCGTGTGCTGCACTGTCCAGGATGACAGTCCTGTCCATGTACGCAGCGCACCAGATAATTATCCTGACGAGAAAACTGATGCCGAAAGCTGACGGTAGCGAAGACGTGACAAAGTTGGGTGTCGAGGTCACGTGAGTGACGTCTTCTTCAACCAAGTCTCAACCACCCAGAATCTCTCTCTGTCTCGCTTGGTCATGCACGGTTCTGGGTTTGGTACAAATTCGGTGGAGTAGTAGGTAGGATAGGATGTACTCCCTCGGTTTAGAAATATAACATATTTTAGCTTTGTAAAATAAACTCGTATCTAGTTCTCTTTTAGTGTAGAGGTTTACTCTGAACCTGTATGAACCTATATATTAAAATACGTCTAGATACATTCGATTCGTAAAGCTAAAACGGCCTTATATTTTTGAACCGAGGGATTTCTAATTATTTATCCGTGAAGTCATGACGTTAGAGATTACCAAACCGAAAATGGAAGTTCCACGCCAAAATGATACCCCCTCCGTTTCATAATACAAGTTTTTTTAGCAAACTAAAACAATTTACTAGAAAAACTTATATTATGGAACAGAGATAGTAGTATATATATACATGACAATGCCAAGTGATCTGATTCCCATTAATGTGGAAAAGGATGTAGCTCAGGCCTTTGCTCAAACCCTAAGTTGTATGTTGGGGAATTTTCCTCTGAAATATTTAGGGGTTCATTTACACTATGCTAAACTTAGAAAAGAAGATCTACAACCTATTGTAGACAAGACTTTGAAAAAAAGCAGCAGGGTGGAGAGGGAAGCTGCTGAATAATGCCAAACTAGTAGGAGTGTGTTGGCTATCATTCCTCTTTACCTCATGAGTGTTATTAAATTCCTTAAGTGGGCTATAACTTTGATAAAAATTCCTAAATGGCCCATTGTTTGTGGGATGATTATGACGGGCACCATAAGTACCATCTAGCTAACTGGGGTTTGGTGTCTCAGAAAAAGGAGTTTAGGAGGCTAGGTATTCCAGACTCATCTGTGATGAATAGATGCCTCCTAGCTTCCTGGGTTAAAATGTACCAGCTAGATGACAATAAATTGTGGAAGAAGATTATTGATCTTAAGTATGATGTTAATCATCCCAATATCTTTGCTTGTTCTAATGTTAGAGTCCCCCCTTTCTGGAAAGGAGTGATGTGGGATGCTAAAGCAGCACATATGGGCAACCAATGGAAGGTGGGGAATGGTAAGAAAGTAATATTTGGGAAGATCACTGGTTTGGGTGTTGTAGTCTTGCCATTCAGTATTGGGACATTTATGTTATTCTGAATGAGCAGAATTCATGCATAACTGAGGTGTGGGATGGGGATTTATGTAATTCTGAATGAGCAGAATTCATGCATAACTGAGGTGTGGGATGCGGAATCTCTTAAATTTACCTTTAGAAGATGCTTTGATCAAAAACTAATGATCCAGTGGTATGATTGCTCAAACTCTACAACTTATTGTAGAGGATGACTCCCTTGTGTGGAAACTGGAGCCTAATGGTCAATATAGTGTAAAGTCTTTATATGCAGTTTTGAATTTTAAGGTCATGTTCAAGCAATGTGGGGATTGACCCCTCCCCCCAAATTCATTTCTTTCTTTGGCTCCTAGCTCATAACATGATACTCACTAGAAACAATCTTGTTTAAAGGAAAAATGTTGATGATCTGACTTCCCTTTTTTGTAATGAGACTGAAGCCCGCAATCATCTCTTTTTTGATTGTGTTGTTGCGACGACTTCTTGGAAAGGGATTATTAGTATAACTGGTTTGACAGTCAGTTTGATGTCTTTTGATAGCATAGTTGTTAAATGAAAAAACAATAAGCTCTTTAGAGTTGAAAATGTGGTGTATGCGACAATACTTTGGGGTATATGGAACGTGAGGAATGACTTATGTTTCAACCGTTCTATATGGCCTTGAATGCAGGAACTCTAGAGGAGATGTGCCTATAACCTTGCTTAGTGGAGCATTTTTGTTGGCAGGGGAGGAAGAGAAAAGCTGGACAGAGTAGTGACCAAGATGGGATCTTTGGCGCGTGCTCCACTTCTGCTGCTATGGACAAATCCTGGCTGAATATGGAGAAAGGGATGGTGACACAGTCGATGGTGTCATTCTAGAACCTCGCTCGTTGGGAGGGGAAATATTGGAGGACTTGGAAGATCACTGCAGAAGAACTGGCGAGGACCTAGGTGCTAAAGCATTGATGCTAGTTGGAGATGACGAGCAATAAGAGTGGTGCTTTTCTCTAACTGGTTTCAGTTTCTCTAGCCGTTTTTGTTGTAGTAGTGTGTATGTAATTTGGTGGATACCTGAACTGTGCCGCGCGTGTGTTTGGAGGTAGTAGCCTCGGGTATGTGTGTGGTCTGGCCGGAGTTGTTAGCATAAAATTACCAGTTTGATAGCTAAATTCTGGAAATTTATCAGTTTACGTTTTCGTAGTAAAAATCTACCATATTTTCAATCAGTTTTCTCAAATCGTACTAAAACCGCATTAACCGCTTTGAAATTTCCATTAAAAAAAATCTACCACTTTGAAATTTCCATTTTTATGGAGATCACACTTACAAAATCGCTGACTTGAAATAAATACAGGCTTTGACTCAGATAGTAGTTGTCGAGGACTTTTACTGTACCCTTGAGTTAATACTGATCTTCCATTTTTCTAGATCTAACGACCGAGATTTGCACGTACTCCACCACAAGTCCATGGAGTACTAACACAAAATATTAGGGAGTACCTTAACTACAGGGGCAAAATTAATCGTAACTGCAGGTTGTTAGATAGATCTCAAACGTGAACGGTCCCAACGGCCCGTCACGCCCCTATCCGCGCCCTGATCGGGGGCGCCCAACCTTATCTGGTTGGTGGGCCCCTGTCGCCAGCGCTATATAAAGAGGTGGGGAGCCGACAGCACGCCACACGAGGTTAGCCGTGCCCTAGCCGCCCCACCTACAAACCCTATCCGATCTAGGCTAAGCGTTGCGCCGACGGGAAGCTCCACCGCCGCCACACTCACCCCCTTTCCACCCATGGCCAATGACGGAGGTTCTAGCTCCGGCACTAGCTCGGGCATTCCCTCTGGCTCGTGTCTGCCGAGCTAGGGAGCAGGTAGATCTCATCTCGGTTCTCTTTCTCCCTCTCTCTCTCTCTCTGTTCTCGATCTACAAAGGTGATGTATAGTGCTACTGTTAGATCTAGACTAGATCCTTTTGTTAAGGTGGTATTAACATTGTAGGGTTTCGTAGCATGGAAAACAAAAAATTTCTACCGCATACAAACAAACAAGCCAAGATCTATCTACTAGATTGTAGCAATAAGTCGATGGAATAACTCACCCTCGAAGATTCCAAAGTGTTTAACGAGAGCGGATTCTCGTGGGTGATGTAGTCGTACTCTTCCCGATCTCAAGATCGCGTAGACGATCATTCCAAGCTGCTTTCGTTTGGCTTCCGCAATCGGTCACACGTTCGGTACTTTCGAAGACCTTCCTCTCCCTTGTTCCAGCAGACAATGGAGGTTGTAGCACTCTCCTCGTGATTCGCAAAGACAACAGTGGTACCTAAGGAGAGGAGATCTCGCAGGGCTTCGCCTTAAGCCGGAGCGAGTATGGTGGACTATGAGAGAGATCCTCGGCGATCTAGGGTTTAGACACACCAAGGAGGAGGTGCTAGGGCCGGCGGCTAGGGCTTGGGGATTGCCCAAGTCGGCGGCTAGGGGAGCCCTAGGCGGCTGCTACAGGAGGTGGCGACGCCGGGCTAGGGTTTTGGGGTGGAGAACTTGTGTGCTAGGAGGGGAGCCTTGCCCCTCCTCTTATAGGAGGGAGACGCCGACCAAGGGGAGGGGAATCACTCCCCAAATCGGATCCCAAGTGGGCCGGTGGTGGAGGAGGGACTCCTCCCCAACTCGGTTTCCACCTCCCTCTCCACTTCCCAAAAATAGCCGTTTGACTTTCAAATTGGCGTTTGACTTTTCAAACAAGGATTTGATTAAACCCTCTATTTTGTTCAGCGATGACACTTAGTACATGATGCAATCATACCAACTTGATATAACACATTCATGTACCCTTCCCCTCCGGAGTGCCGGACATTCCGGAACTTTCTAGAACATTCTCGATGAAAACACCGGAACCATTCCCCAACTCTGAAACAGGACTTTCCTTATATGAATCTTATTCTCCGGACCATTCCGGATTTCCTCGTGATATCCCGAATCCCATTCGAGACTCCGAACAACATTCTGTCTCTTTATCATCATTCCATAACTACTCAAACAACGTCGAATCCTTAAGTGTGTCTCCCTACGGTTCGTGAATTATGCGGACATGATCGAGACACTTCTCCGAACAATAACCAATAGAGGAATCTGGAAATTCATATGGCTCCACATATTTCTACGATTACTTTGATCGAATGAACCACTTACATACGATACCAATTTCCCTTTGTCTCACGATAGTTTACTTATCCGAGGTTATGATCGTCGATATCTCGCATACCTAGTTCAACCTCATTACCGATAAGTACTCTTTTCTCGTTCCGTGATATGTGATCCCTTGTGAGCCAGTCACATGCTTGTAAGCTAATTGAATGATATATCACTGAGAGGGCCCAGAGTATATCTATCCGTCATATGGATGGACAAATCCCACTCTTGATCCATGTGCCTCAACCAATACTTTCCAACACTCAATGCCACCTTTATAGCCACCCACGGTGGTGTTTGATGTCATCAAAGCATCCATCCGTAAAGGTGATATGCATGATCTCATGGTCGAAGGAATTAGGTTACTATGTATCAGAAAGCATATAGCAATTGAACTATTAAAATGACTTGATCTTTATGCTACGCTTATCTATAGGAGTATGTCCACCATATCATTCTCCTAACGATATGATCTTGTTGTTAATAACATCTCAATGTTCATGATAGGGAAACCACAATCATTTATTAACCAACAAGCTAGTGATGTATAGAGGCTTTACTAGGGACTTCAAATTAAGTTTACAAATCACACAAGTATCAATGTTTCCTTGTTAATACTATTATAGCATGAATGTAAACATTTATCATAAACACAAAGATATAATAATAACTACATTTATTAATGCCTCTAGGGCATATCTCCAACAGTCTCCCAATTGCACTAGAGTCATCTAATCTAGATTACATGGTAATATACCGAACACCCATGGCAGTTTGGTGCTGGTCATGTTTTGTCCTCGGGAGAGGTTTAGTCAACGGATCCGCCACATTCAGATCTGTGTGTACTTTGCAAATCTTTATGTCCCCATCTTGGACATGTTCTCGAATAGCGTGAAAACGTAGCTTGATGTGCTTCAGCTTCTTGTGTGACCTTGGTTCTTGCGCATTGGCTATGGCGCCCATGTTATCACAGTAGATAGACATTGGGTCCAGCACACTAGGAACCACACCCAGCTGTGTAATGAACTCTTTCATCCATATCGCTTCTTGTGAAGCCTCCGAAGCAGCCATATATTCCGATTCAGTTGAAGATCTCGCCACAACGCTTTGCTTTGCACTCCTCTAGCTAACTTCTGCACCATTCAAAATAAATACGTATCCAGATTGTGATTTAGAATCATCCGGATCGGTGTTCCAACTAGCATCAGTGTAACCATTAATAACGAGCTGTTCATCACCTCCATAAGAAAGAACCATATCCTTAGTTCTTCTCAAGTACTTAAGGATGTTTTTTGATCATTGTCCAATGATCCACTGGATCACTTTGATATCTGCTAGTTAAACTAACAAGATATGCAATGTCGGGTCTAGTACATAGCATGGCATACATTAGAGATCCTATGGCTGAGGCATAGGAGTCTTACTCATCCTTTCTATCTTCTTCGCGATGTCGGACTTTGAGTTTTACTCAAGGTCGTATTGGTAAACATGGGCAAGAACCCTTTCTTTCTATCTTCCATTCCAAACCTCTTTAGAACTTTGTCCAAATATGTACTTTGTGACAATGATATTTGGCGTCTTGATCTATCTCTATAAATCTTTATGCCTAATATGTAAGCTGCTTCGCCAAGATCTTTCATTGAAAAACTATTATTCAAATATTCCTTGACACTATTAAGAAGGTCTACATCATTCCCAATCAACAATATGTCATCTACATATAGTATTAAGAATGCTACAGAGCTCCCACTCACTTTCTTGTAAATACAAGCTTCTCCATAAGTTTGTATAAAACCAAAACTTTTGATCACCTTATCAAAACGTTGATTCCAACTTCGGGATGCTTGCTTCAATCCATAGATGGACCGTTGAAGTTTGCATACCTTGTTAGCATCTTTAGGATCGACAAAAACTTTGGGTTTTATCATATACAACTCTTCATCAATGTCTCCATTGAGGAATGCTGTTTTGACATCCATCTGCCATATCTCATAATCATAATATGCAGCGATTGCTAACATAATCCTCACAGACTTTAGCTTCGCTACTGGTGAGAAAGTCTCATCGTAGTCAACTCCTTGAATTTGTCAAAACCCCTTTAGGACAAGTCGAGCTTTATAGACAGTAACATTACCATCAGCATCTGTTTTCTTCTTGAAAATCCATTTGTTCTCGATAGCCTTCCGGCCATCCGGTAAGTCCACCAAAGTCCATACTTGGTTTTCGTACATGGATCGAGTCTCGGATTTCATGGCTTCTTTCCATTTGTTGGAATCTGGGCTCATCATCGCTTCCTCATATGTCTCAGGGTCATCGGTGTTGTCCACCAACATGACACTCATAACGGGATCATACCAATATGGAGTGGTATGAGTTCTCGTTGACCTGCGAGGCTCTATAGCAACTACAACTGAAGTTTCATGATCATCATCATTAGCTTCCTCTCTTATTGGTGCAGGCACCACAGGAACTTCTTCCGGTGTTGTGCTACTCGCAATTTCGAGAGAAGGTTCGACAACCTCGTCGAGTTCTACTTTCCTTCCAGTCACTTCTTTCGAGAGAAATTCCTTCTCTAGAAAGGATCCATTCTTGGCAACAAAGATTTTGCCTTCGGGTCTATGATAGAAGGTATACCCAATAGTTTCCTTCGGGTATCCTATGAAGACGCATTTTTCCGCTTTGGGTTCAAACTTGTTCGGCTGTAACTTCTTTACATAGGCTTCGCAACCCCAAACTTTAAGGAACGACAATCTAGGTTTCTTCCCAAACCATAATTCATACGGTGTCGTTTCAACGGATTTAGATGGTGCCCTATTTAAAGTGAATGTGGCTGTTTCTAATGCATAACCCCAAAATGATAGCGGTAAATCTGTAAGTGACATCATAGAACAACCATATCTAAGAGAGTTTGATTACAACGTTCGGACACACCATTACGCTGTGGTGTTCCCGGCGGTGTCAATTGTGAAAGTATTCCGCATTTCTTAAAATGCTCGCCAAACTCGTAACTTATATATTCACCTCCATGATCAGAACGTAGAAATTTAATCTTCTTGTTACGTTGATTCTCTACCTCACTTTGAAATTCCTTAAACTTCTCGAAAGTTTCGGATTTATGTTTCATGAAATAGATATACCCATATCTACTCAAGTCATTCGTGAAGGTAAGAACATAATGATAACCACCGCGCGAAGCTATACTCATTGGACCACACACATCGGTATGTATGATTTCCAATAAGTCCGTAGCTCGCTCCATCATACCAGAAAATGGAGTCTTAGTCATTTTACCCATCAGACATGCTTCGCATCTTTCAAGTGATTCGAAATCAAGTGATTCAAGAAGTCCATCGGAATGGAGTTTCTTCATACGCTTCACTCCAATGTGACCAAGACGATAGTGCCACATATAGGTCGAGTTATCGCTCGATTTCAAATGTATAGCCTCAATGTTATTAATATGTGTATTTCCACTATCGAGATTCAATAAGAATAGACCATCTATCAAAGGTGCATGTGCATAAAACATATTACTCATATAAATCGAACAACCATTATTCTCAGACTTAAACAAGTAACTGTCTCGCAATAAACAAGATCCCGATATAATGTTCATGCTTAACGCAGGCACCAAATAAGAATTATTTAAGTATAAAACTAATCCCGATGGTAGATGAAGGGGTAGCGTGCCGACCGCGATCACATCAACCTTTGATCCGTTTTCCACGCGCATCGTCACCTTATTCTTCGCTAGCTTCCGTTTATTCGCAAAGACCTGCTTCGAGTTACAAATATGAGCAACCGAACCAAGATCAAATACCTGGCACTACTACAGTACTAGTGAGATACACATCAATAACATGTATATCAGATATACCTTTCTTCTTGATGTTGCCGTTCTTCAAATCCGCCAAGTACTTTGGGCAATTCCGCTTCCAGTGACCTTCTCCCTTGCAGTAAAAGCACTCAGTATCAGGCTTAGGTCCAGCCTTGGTCTTCTTCATTGGCGTGGTAACTTTCTTACCATCCTTCTTGAAGTGTCCCTTATGCTTAGACTTGCCTTTATTGAATTTGGTGGTCTTATTGACCAACAACACTTGGTGCTCTTTCTTGATCTCCACTTCTGTAGATTTCAACATGGCAAAGATTTCTGGCAACGTCTTGTTCATGTTTTGCATGTTGTAGTTCATCACAAAGTTCTTGTAACTTGGTGGTAGTGATTGGAGGACGCGGTAAATCCCCAAAGCATTAGGAATCACTATACCCAAGCTTTGAAGTTTGTTTGCGTCCCCAGACATCTTAAGCACATGCTCACTAACGGAGCTGCCCTCTTCCATCTTGCAGTTAAAGAACTTTTCAGAAGCCTCATAGCTTTCAATTGCCGCATGAGTCTCAAAGATCAATTTGAGATCCTCGACAATATCATATGGGTCTGAATTCTCAAACCTTTTCTGAAGCTCCGATTCTAAACCATACAAGATAGCACACTGAACTGTGGAGTACTGAGTCTTCCGAGTGAGTTAAACATTCTTTACTTCATCGGCAGCATCAACTGCAGGTGGGTCACCCAGCGGTGCATCCAGCACATAGGTCAAATTACCAGCTATGAGGACAATCCTCAAATTGCCGAACCAATCCGCGAAGTTGATTCCATTGTTTTTCAACTTTTCTTTCTCTAGGAATGCATTAAAATTGATGGTAGGGGCTGCCATTGATCTACAACATATTTGCAATAGTTTAGACTAATTTTATGACAAATTGAGTTCTGATTAATAATAAAATTAATCTAGGTGAACTCCCACTCAAAAAAATATCCCTCACATTGTTTTAGTGATCACACGAACCAAATCCACCACATCAACACCGATCATCACGAGAGTTTATATAGTTTCAATGGCGAACAATCGACATGTTCATCATATCTACTATATGATTCATGCTTTACCTTTCGGTGATCCGCGTTCCGAGACCATGTCTGTACATGCTAGGCTCGTCAAGATTAAACCTTAGCTTCCGCATGAGCAAATCTGGCTTGCTCACGTTGTATACACTTGCGGAATCTAACACACCCGATCATCACGTGGTGCTTCGAAACAACAAGCTTTAGCAACGGTGCTTACTAAGGGTGAACACTTTAGAACTTGAAATTCATGTGCATGAGGGATCATATTATAATGCTACCGTCGTTAACTAAGCAATAAAAGATGCATAAAGGATTAAAATCACATGCAATTCATAATATGTGATATGATATGGCCTTTCTTATTTGTGCTTCTGATCTCCATCTTCAAGCACAAACATGATCTCCATCATCACCGGCATTGCATCAAAGTCAATGACGCTTCTCCATGGTTGTCGTCCACCGGCTTCAACTATTACAACTACTTTGAATAGACACGCGGGTCTTAACATAAATTAAATACAACCATATGGCTCCTGCCGGTTGCCAACTTACAATAAGGAACATTGCATACATCAAATATAATCACAATCATGGCCATATCACATCACTGCACACCCCTGCAAAACAAAGTTAGACGCCTCTACTTTCTTTGCATGTTTTACGTGGTTTGGGTCTTTCAATAAGTATCGTTCTAACTTACGAACAAGAACCACAACATTGATACTAGTATTGTCAACCACCCGTTGTAAATTGAATCTTAACTATGCTAGGAGAAACAGGCACCCGCAAAGCCACTTATGCAATACAAGTTGCATGTCAAGCGTGGAGCAAGTCTCACGAACGATGTCATGTAAGGTTAGCCCGGGCCGCTTCATCCCAACATACCGCAAGATGCAAAGTGCATAAGAAGCAATCGACAATAAAAGCATCAACGCCCACAATGACCATTGTGTTCTACTCGTGCAACAGATCTACATATAGACACGGCTCTGATACCATTGTAGGGTTTCGTAGCATGGAAAAAAAAATTCTACCGCTTACAAACAAACAAGCCAAGATCTATCTACTAGATTGTAGCAACAAGTCGATGGAATAACTCACCCTCGAAGATTCCAAAGTGTTTAACGAGAGCGGATTCTCGTGGGTGATGTAGCATTACTCTTCCGATCTCAAGATCGCAGAGACGATCCTTCCGGCTGCTCCGGCAGCGCCCGCAATCGGTCACACGTTCGGTCGACGAAGACCTTCCTCTCACTTGTTCCAAAGAGGCAGCGGAGGTTGTAGAACTCTCCTCGTGATTACGGCAAAGACAACGCATGGTACCTAAGTAGAGGGAGATCTCGCAGGGCTTCGCCTTAAGCCGGAGCGAGTATGGTGGACTATGAGAGAGCTCCTCGGCGATCTAGGGTTTAGATACACCAAGGAGGAGGTGCTAGGGCCGGCGGCTAGGGCTTGGGGCTTGCCCAAGTCGGCGGCTAGGGGAGCCCTAGGCGGCGGCTAAAGGAGGTGGCGGCGCCGGGCTAGGGTTTTGGGGTGGAGAACTTGTGTGCTAGGAGGGGAGCCTTGCCCCTCCTCTTATAGGAGGGAGGCACCGGCCAAGGGGAGGGGAATCCCTCCCCAACTCGGATCCCAAGTGGGCCGGCGGTGGAGGAGGGACTCCTCCCCAACTCGGTTTCCACCTCCCTCTCCACTTCCCAAAAATAGCCGTTTGACTTTCAAATTGGTGTTTGACTTTTCAAACAAGGATTTGATTAAACCCTCTATTTTGTTCAGCGATGACACTTAGTACATGATGCAATCATACCAACTTGATATAACACATTCATGTACCCTTCCCCTCCGGAGTGCCGGACATTCCGGAACTTTCTAGAACATTCCCGATGAAAACACCGGAACCATTCCCCAACTCCGAAACAGGACTTTCCTTATATGAATCTTATTCTCCGGACCATTCCGGATCTCCTCGTGATATCCCGAATCCCATTCGAGACTCCGAACAACATTCGGTCTCTTTCTCATCATTCCATAACTACTCAAACAACGTCGAATCCTTAAGTGTGTCTCCCTACGGTTCGTGAATTATGCGGACATGATCGAGACACTTCTCCGAACAATAACCAATAGAGGAATCTGGAAATTCATATGGCTCCCACATATTTCTACGATTACTTTGTGATCGAATGAACCACTTACATACGATACCAATTTCCCTTTGTCTCACGATAGTTTACTTATCCGAGGTTATGATCGTCGGTATCTCTGCATACCTAGTTCAACCTCGTTACTGATAAGTACTCTTTTATCGTTCCCATGATATGTGATCCCTTGTGAGCCAGTCACATGCTTGCAAGCTAATTGGATGACATTTCACGGAGAGGGCCCAGAGTATATCTATCCGTCATATGGATGGACAAATCCCACTCTTGGTCCATGTGTCTCAACCAATACTTTCCGAACACTCAATGCCACCTTTATAGCCACCCAGTTACGGTGTAGTGTTTGATGTCATCAAAGCATCCATCCGGTAAAGGTGATATGCATGATCTCATGGTCGAAGGAATTATGTTACTATGTATTAGAAAGCATATAGCAATTGAACTATTAAAATGACTTGATCTTTATGCTACGCCTATCTATAGGAGTATGTCCACCATATCATTCTCCTAACGATATGATCTTGTTGTTAATAACATCTCAATGTTCATGATAGGGAAACCACAATCATTTATTAACCAACAAGCTAGTGATGTATAGAGGCTTTACTAGGGACTTCAATTTTAAGTTTACAAATCACACAAGTATTAATGTTTCCTTGTTAATACTATTATAGCATGAATGTAAACATTTATCATAAACACAAAGATATAATAATAACTACATTTATTAATGCCTCTAGGTCATATCTCCAACAAACATTGGTATCAGAGCAAGTTTTAGTTGCTAGATTTTTCAGTGCATTTGTAGAAAGCAAGAGTCCAAAAGAAAAGAAATAGATCTAAAGTGCGCCTGCCCTATGGCCACGCCGTTCCTCTCGATCTAGATGGGCATCCATAGTGGAGACATCTAGAAGAAGAACATACCCTTCGGGGCAAAGCAAAACCCCAGATCTAAAACCCCAAAAGATCCCGAACTCAAGTTTTAACCCCATAGATCCCCCAAAGAAAAGTCAATCAAAAGAAAAGGGTTCACTTCGGCCGTCGCCGGGATAGTTTCTGCCCCACACCTCGGCCACTTGACGACGGTGCACCCACCCTCGGGTGGATGCACACACCGGCAAGGAGCAAGGGGAGGGGCCGCCGTTTTTTCCCTATGGACAAAGTAACAAAAAAAGGGAGCGAAAAGGCTCCACCGCCACCCCTCTTGACGGTGGTGCGCCCACCCTTGGGTGGACGCACCGCCGGCAAGGAGGTCCCGGGGGGCCATGGCTCGGAGCAAGCAAAGGAGGGAGGGGCGCAAGGCGCCTCGTGCTTTCAGGCGGGCCACGCTGGAGGCAGGCGGGAGGCGCCGCCACCTCGCCTCGCCCGACTCACGCGCATGCGCCCGCCAGGAGGAGGGAGAGGCGCGCCGTCGCGGCCACCTCGCCTCGCCTCGGCCTCGCAGCCTGAGCCTGAGGAGAGGGCGCGCGAGGGCGGCCGTCTCACCTCGGTTTGTGGCTGGGCCTCCGGAGCGAGGGAGGGATCGCCGTGGCGCCCGCCTCGCCTCGGCATCGCGACGCCGCCATCGCGGATGCATGCGTGCGAGCCGCCCGAGCGTGGTGGGACGCGCCGCCGCCTTGAGCCGACCTTGGGTGCGGCAGCGTGGGACGTGCGCCGCCATGGGGAGGCGGGTGGGGAGAATGGTCTAGGTTCATGGTGCGATGGCCTTTAAACCACCGAGACGCGCGGACCGCCGTCCGATCTTGGGTGATCGGAATGGACGGTCCAAATTGCTCTTCAGCGGCGTCTGCTGGGGCTAGCTGGGCTAGCCGTGGCGGCAGCGGTAGCCGTTCTGGCGTCGGCCGTCGTGGTGGATAGCCATTGGCCAGAAGCCGCCAGGAAAGGCCCAGTAGGGCGTTTTCCCACCATTTTTTCTGTTTTTTATTTTACACAGCTATTTTAATTGTTATGCTTAGTTTTAAGCATATTTTTAAACATAGTTTTTTCTAGTCCTTTATTTCAGAGAATATTTGACTAGAGAATATGAAAAGGCAGAATTTTTTCTGTAAAGTTTAAAGTTAATGAATTCATTATTAAGTTTCCGCTGCAAATAGATGGTTTAAATTGCAATAATGCAATAAAAGTTGTTTAAATTTTGTTATAAAGATGTGACAAAGTAATTAAAGATGATTATGTCTCATGTTATTAATTGACCAACGTTATTAATAAACATGACCATGATCGTTTTCATTGAGTGTTAAAGGTGCATTTAACTTTATTTCTACCCAACGGTGATGTAATTTTAAATAGCATAAACAATTGCATGCATAATTTATACCAACGTTGAATTAATGCATACAGTTGTTTTCTTTGGTGATCTCACATCTTTTATGGTTTTCAGGAGGTCTCAACCTCATGGCCTGTTTGAAGGACATCCCGCTGCTGCGGGGGGACAACTACTCCGAATAGAGGAAAAAGGTCGATTTGGCGTTGGTATGCGCCGAAGTGGATTGGGTGGTTGACACCAAGCAACCAGTCAAGCCCGTTGACCCAGTCAGGGGAGATGCTGAGGAAAGTGCTGAGTTTGAGAAAAGGAAGAGGAACCATGCTCCATTGGAGCTGGCCTACTCGATTGATAACCAGAAATGGGTGAATGCCAACAAGAAGTGTTTGGCCTTCGTAAAGAACACAATTGAGAACGCGATAGTGGGCTCAATTGGAGAGTGTGCTACCGTGGGCGAATACCTCGCCAAGATAAAGAACCAGTTTACTGGCTCTTCAAAGATGTATCACGACCACTATTAAAAGCGGTGGTGAAAAGTACAGGGGACCCCACGAATAAGAGAGCACATCTTGAGGATGTCAAACATGGCGTGAGCTCAAGCCCATGGATGAGGACCTCGAGCTAAAGCCAAGACTCTTGGTGCACCTAGTGATGGCCTCCTTCCAGACCTTCGAAAATTTTGATAAACTATAATATGTCCCTGAAAGTGGGACATAGAAAAGACCATTGGGATGTGCTCCCAAGAGGAGGAAAGGTGAAGGCCCTTCACGGCGTTCCATGAACTTCGTGAAGGACAATAGGAAGAGAAGCTTCACAACAGCAACCATGGTGGCTCACCCTCCAAGCCACATGGAAAGGGTCCAATGCAAGACCAAGCATCACCGGTCCACCCACAGGGGAAAAGACGGTGCCATCACTGTAAAAGCCTGGCCACTACAAGAAGGATTTTGTTGGTGAAGTACATCATGGCCAAAAATGGTAAAGATATAGTTTCTTTTGTTAATGAATCTCTGTATGAAAAGTTTACTAGATCTACTTGGTGGATTGATTCTGGTGCAACTGTTCATGTTGCCAACTCTTTACAGGGGTTCCATTCGACAAGGATCACACCAAAAAGAGAAAGACTCATTGAAGTGGCGAATGGGATAGAAGCAGAAGTGGAGGCCATTGGTGACGTCCCTCTGGAGCTGGCTGATGGCTCTTTCCTTTTGCTCAAAGATTTTCTTTTTGTTCCCTCGATACATAGAAATTTAATAAGTGTTTCATGTTTGGACAAATATTCTTATGAATGTTATTTTGGAAATGGCAAGTGTGCCATTTGGTTGAAAGATATTTGTGTAGGTGTTGCTACCTTATATGATAAGTTATATTTATTATCCTTGCATGAGAAAGTATTTTCTGTGTGTGATGTGAATGAAAAGGTTCCCTTGTCGAACAAAGAACAAAAGAAAATAAAGCGAACTCTTGACTCATCGAAACTATGGCACTGCAGACTAGGCCATATTTCGAGGGGAAGAATAGAAAGCCTCGTTAAAAATGACATTCTTCCTCCGTTAGAGTTCTCCGACATAGAACAATTCATAGATTGCATTAAAGGAAAGTATGTCAAACAAATTAAAAAGGGTGCAAACCGAAGCATAGCTACACTAGAAATAATCCACACGGATATTTGTGGACCGTTTCCGGTGAAAAGTGTGGATGGCTATGATTCATTCATAACATTCACGGATGATCACTCCCGGTATGGTTATATTTATCCAATTAAAGAAAGATCAAGCATTGGATAAATTTAAAATTTTCAAAGTGAAGTAGAAAATCAGCATGATAAAAGAATTAAAATAGTTCGGTCCGATCGTGGGGGGAGTAATACTCGGCATACTCCATATGTTCAAGTACGGGACCCTTTGCAAGGTTCACGCAAGAAAATGGAATAGCCCGAAGATTCTATGCTTGCGAACCTCAAAACGGATGGTGAAAGGCGCAACCGTACCCTTATGGATATGGTGCGCAACATGATGAGCTATTCCACCCTCCCATTGGGATTGTGGATGGAGGCGCTTAAAACCGCCATTCACATTCTCAACAGAGTACCAAGCAAGTCGGCGCCCAAAACACCGTATGAATTGTGGACAGGCAGAGTCCCCTCTCTGCACCACTTGAGGGTCTGGGGGAGCCCAGCTGAGGCAAAAGTTTTCAATCCAAACATTGCAAAGTTAGACTCCAAAACAGTATCTTGCCATTTCATTGGCTATCCAGATAAGTCAAAAGGCTATCGTTTCTACTGTCCTGACAGATACACAAAGTTTGTAGAAACAAGACATGCAGTCTTCTTGGAGGACGAATTGATGAGGGGGACCACGGTAGCTAGGAAAATTGATCTTGAGGAGAAAAGGGTGCATGCACCTAATCCCAAGACTCAGGAGCCATTTTTATCGCTACCTGTTGTGCCACCATCTACAACCCCTGAGGTTGTGGTGCCGACACCTGTTGTGACTCCACACGTGACAACAATGGGCGAAAGTTCAGAACCTATCCATCAGGAGCCACCTGAACCCATTGTTGCGCACGAAAGGGAGCCAGAACAGCCACCTAGTGTAAATGTGCCTGAACCCGAGGCAAGAAATGAGCAAGAGTCTGATGAACTCATACGGTCTAAAAGAGAACGAAGACCAGCCATTTCCAAAGAAATCTACAAAGTTTACAATGTAGTTCATATGGAGGGCGATCCTACCTCATATGAAGAAGCCATGAGTAGCCCTCACTCAGCCAAGTGGGTAGAGGCAATGGAAGATGAAATGAAATCGAGGAGTTCCAACAATGTTTGGGACTTAGAGGAAATTCCCAAAGGAGCCAAAACAGTAGGATGCAAATGGGTCTACAAAACAAAGTATGACTCCAATGGGAATGTAGAAAAGTACAAAGCTAGACTCGTGGCAAAAGGCTTTACGCAAAGAGAAGGCGTAGATTACAATGAGACTTTTTCTCCGGTCTCATGTAAGGAATCCTTCAGAATCATCATGTCACTAGTTGCACATTTTGATTAGAGTTACATCAAATGGATGTCAAGACGGCATTTCTAAATGGAGATTTAGAAGAAAATGTTTACATGAAACAACCCAAGGGTTTTTTCATGGAGGGGAAGGAACATATGGGATGACGTCTAAAGAAATCCATTTATGGGTTAAAGCAAGCCTCTAGGCAGTGGTATTTAAAGTTTAATGATACCATTAAAAGATTTGTATTGAAAGAAAATGTTGAGGACAACTGCATTTATGCAAAGTTCAAAAGTGGGAAATATATTTTCCTAATTTTTTATGTGGATGACATTCGCTTGCCGTGATGATGTTAGTCTACTACTAGAGACAAAGAAGTTCTTGTCATCAAACTTTGACATGAAAGACCTTGGTGAAGCCTCTTATGTTTTGGGCATAGAAATTCACCGAGATGTAAAGAATGGAGTGTTAGGATCATGAAGCGTGTGAAAATATTTTAAAGAAATACAATATGCATGCGAGTAATTCAACACACCTTCCATAGTCAAGGCGATAGTTTTGGGAAATCCCAATGTCCGAAGAATCAATATGAGATCGATCAAATGAAGTCGATTACCATATGCTTCGACATTTGGAAGCTTATAGTATGCACAAGTGTGCACTCGCCTGACTTAGCATTTATCACCGGGTACTGTAGATAACAAGAGAATCCGCATGAAACCTTTGGAAGATGGTAAAGAAAGCTTTGCGTTATGTGCAAGGCACAAAAGGCCTCATGCTTACATATAGAAGATCTGATTCCCTAGAGATAAAAGGGTATTCATATGCAGATTTTGTGGGAGATAAAGACGACCGAAAGTCCACGACAGGGTATGTATTTACTCTCGCAGGAGGTGCTATTTTGTGGAGAAGCGCCAAACAGTCGATAGTTGCATCATCTATGATGTATGCAGAATTTATAACATGTTATGAGGCCATGGGACAGACGTTATGGTTAAAGAAATTCTTACCCGACTTGAAAGTGGTTGACTGCATCAGCAGGCCACTAAAGATATACTGTGACAACGAGCCCACAATATTCTATGCTCACAACAACAAGTCGAGTAATGCTACAAAGTCTATAGATATAAATTATTATGTTGTGAAGGACAAAGTCCAGGATCAAACTATAAGACTTGAGCATATAAGGACAAAGGATATGCTTGCGGATCCGCTAACGAAAGTCTTACCACCCAATGTGTTCAAGGAACATATAGCAGGCATGGGTTTAACGGGAAGCCTATGATTCCTGGACTATAGAGGCCCAAAAGTAACATGATTTGTTTCAGAACATGAAGGTATATAGTGGCTGTCTGATTCTATCGGCAATTGAGCTGAGACAATGAAACATGCTCTATGTATCGTTCTGTGATGGAATAAGTAAAGAACAAGGTTAAAAGTAAAGTCGAGATCTAGGGGGAGAATGTTAGATAGATCTCAAACGTGAACGGGCCCAACGCCCGCCACGCTTCTATCGGGCGCCTGACGGGCGCACTTATCGGTTGGTGGGCCCTGCCGCCTTATATAAAGAGAGGTGGGAGCCGTGACGCCTCACGAGGTTAGCCGTGCCCTAGCCGCCCCTACAAACCCTATCCGATCTAGGCTAAGCTACGCCACGACGGAAGCTCCACCGCCACACTCACCCCTTTCCACCCATGGCCAATGACGGAGGTTCTAGCTCGGCACTCCTTCCAGGCATTCCCTGCAGCCGAGCCGTGAGCAGTAGAGCTCATCTCGGTTCTCTTTCTCCCTCTCTCTCTCTCTGTTCTCGATCTACAAAGGTGATGTATAGTGCTACTGTTAGATCTAGACTAGATCCTTTTGTAAAGGTGGTATTAACACAGGCATTTGTCATCTGGGTGTATGTTGGGATATCCGCCGGAGCTAGTGCCGCGGCTGGCTACAAACTACCGGCGGCGACAGTTGGTCTACTACCGGGCCGGGAGGGAAGAGATCAGGAGTAATTAATTGATGATTACCTTCCTTATCATCATGAAGGTGAATATATGTCATTAATTAGTTTCGGGATCAGAGAAGGCAGGCATGGCCGCGGGCACGACGAGCCTATAGAGATGGCCGTTCATAAGGATTATTAGTTAGACTAGTCACAATGGGAAGTATCATATAGTAGTATCATGCATATGATACTAGTATAGATACCATTTTCACAATGCATAGTATTATAGTAGTATTATAGTCTTAGTGTATTTATTATTTTGTAAAATCTCAATATAAATTTGTGTGCAAGATTTATTTGGGATTATTTTTTCTACTTCTATGTGCTATGATACCGTATCTACCTATGATACCAACACAATCTCTTTCATCATTAATTGCAATGACACATAAGCATTTTACATGCATGTGGTGCATGATACTACCTATGATACCCCATTGGGGCTAGTCTTAAAGCTCATCGGATCGAGCGGCACATCGCCGTACGTTTATAGATAGATGTGGTCCTGCTCTGCATGGCAACAGTCTTGACAGCACCATCAATCGATTGTACCAAGTTCATGGTACTAGAACTTGTTGCATGTGCGCAGTTCCAAGTTCTCCGCCGCCATTCTTGGGTGTGTCTGCTCTTGTGGTTGGGGAAGAGATGGTGACGAAGAGATAGGATAAAATGTCCAAAGTATCCTAAAAATCAACGGCCAGATTTAATAGGTACTCCCCCATGCTCTAAGGAGTATCGGGTACAGTAATATTTCTAGTACAATATTAGCTTTATGTGACTATAGTAAAAGAGTCGCTGGTAGGATAGTGCCCCACGAAATAGCGATTTCACGACTCTACTTCATCCGTTTTAAATAGCTAAGTGCTAAAAAGTGCTCGAAGGCTCGTTAGCCTCTCCGAGCCTCCGCTCTGTGGCCGTCGGATGGCGTCGATCATGTCTCCGCGCATATATCGTTCCGACATCCTAACACCTAGGTCCACCTGGCACGTGTCTTCCACCTCCTGTACTCCCCGTCTCCCCACGATCTAAATCCCATCAACCATAACATCCCTGACCGCACCATTCGTTATGCTCCTCGGCGAGCTTGCCCTGCCGCGGTCCGACTCACCGGCGTGCTCGCCCCGCCGTGTCCGGGCACCAGCATGCTCCGCCCAGATGAAGCCCGGCTCACCGGTGGCGCGCACGGCGCACCAGTGCGCTCGCCCTGCTAGCCCCTATCCCCCGTCGCGGCCCTACTCGACGGCAGGCACAGCTCCTTCTCCCCGGTGAGCTCGGCCTCCCGCGCCGCTTTTCGAAGCAGAGCTCGTGATACAGGAGCGTCGGCGTCTGCAACCGGCTTAGCTCCTCGCGGTGGCACGGACGATTGAGCTGGCCGTGAAGGCCAACAGCCAGCGCGCGACTACGGCTTCAGCGGCCACGGCTCCGACGGCCTGCGCGCTGCCTCGTTGCTCCTGTAGGCTGAACACCTGCGGTATTTGGGGGAAACTATCCATGCGAAAACGAACGAGAGATGAAAAATAGCCTTATCCCTTTCCATGTTTTGCTTCAAGGTCCCCGCGTTTGAATGATTTACCAAATCATAGTAACTCTACAGCATGCAAGTATGATGTGCATGCTGCCTATGTGCTTCGCTGCCTGTGCGCAACTTAGTGTAGGACAACTAGTACTAAAAAATGTTTAGATACATTCTCTTCATAAATTTAAAATATATCTTATATTTTTAAATATAGGAAGTAGTAGATAAAATTCGGTTCTAGAAAATTTGGATTCAGAAATTTTAAAGGCCTAGTCGAACAATATATACGACTAATCTAGTGAGAAAATTAGCTCGCCAAAAAGCATCTCCAGGCGTTAGAGCCTCCCAACGACATCACCGGATGAAAAAAGAGCCCCTAGCCACATCTCCGACGGTATTTTGCCTCTGGGAGAGAAGTTTCCTAGTTGTTCCCCCGCTACTTCCTATTTTTCTTTTTTCTATGTATTTGTCCTCGCCCGCTGACCATAGAGCTAAGTCATGTGTATGTGCTAAGTTGCATACCCACTACTGCGAAGTTGTATACCCTAGTGCTAAGTTGCATAAAACATCTGTGAAGTTGGCTACCTCTACACCAGAGGGGCAAGTTGTATGCCTAGTGGTGCTAAATTGTATAGCCATTTATGCTAAGTTGTAGACATACTGACGATAAATTGCACATGCATACTATTGTTAATGCGTATACCCACTATTATTAAATAGTTGCATACCTACTATTTTTTCCTAAGTTGTATACTGATTAGGGCTAAATTGCACCCATTGGTCAACATAGTTGTATATAGAACATGCAGAGTTGCGTATCCATTAGGGTTAAGTAAATTGTTGAGTTGGCATCCCTCCATCTGGGCATGGTCGGTCTCAAAGCGAAATCCTCTTAGGTTCCTTGCATATTGCGTTGCGCCTCGTGTCATGCTCGTGGCATCGACCAATCCACGTTGATTGCGGTGGAGTTGTACCTTGTGGGCGGGCTTCCAAGAAGATAACAAGTTGGTTCTTCGTAGATTTGCAAGTTGTATTTTGCCGGCAGGTCTTATTAGTCTCGCATATGAGCTAACTTGTATTTTAAATAAATTTTCCTATCACACATTTGTTAAATATTTTTTTTCTAGATAGTAAATTATAGCTTTAAATATGTGATAAGTTGCATACCAATTACATGTAAGTTGTATATCCTAGTGTTAAGTTGTATACCCAGTTTGTTCTCCTTGTTCTTCGGCTAGTGGTCATCTACTCAAGATATGATGTCGGTGACGTTAGGCTACCACAACGGGTGGCGTCGAGGCAAGTGCCACGACGGGCGATGGAAGCGTCGTGATCCCGTCGAGGAGGATGGATGCTCCAGTTGCAAGGCTTGCAACCCATTGTGGAAGGTTACAAATTAAATACAACCAACAACAACTCTTCATAGGAGTGCATCAACTATAGCCTACATAAAATGCAATCCCATTTTGGGATAGATTATAAAGTTGTGCATCGTTATCGTGAACTTGTCTATGTTTGGTCCTAAGTTGCCTAACAATAGTGTTAAGTCGTCTAGCATCACTTTTGTGAAGTTGTGTACTATTGTCGTAAAGTTTTCTAATGCTGCTACAAAGTTAAATACTATTTTGTATAAAGTTGTATTTTCATTGCTACTAAATTGTCCACCTCAGAAAACAAGTTAGCAACGATATTACTAGTAGTGCAAAGTTGCGGGTCTCAAAATTATGAAGTTGCTGGCTATTCGTTGCTAAGTGAGTATTTCAGAAATTAAGTTGGCTACAAAATACAAAAAATACTGTAAGCAACTATTTATACAAAGTTGTTTTCTTCACAATACTAAGTTGCTTTTTTCACAACACCAAGTTGTTTTTTGAAAAAAAAAGTTGGTCGAAACATATATAAATGGGGTCTAGTTTTGAAGATCTTATTGCAAGAGGCCTAACGATAAAGAAAGATCATAATTCCGATAAACAGTTTAAGAGCTATGACTTTTTTAGTTTTCAAATTAAATGCACATATAGACTTCGTACGTTGGATTTCCTATTTTAGGGTGAGGGCTGTTTTAGACTAATCAGCCTCCGGAGGCTCTCTAGCCGTATCCTTTAAAATATAAGATATTTTAGGTTTATGAAAAAAATGTATCTAGAGATTCATTCCAAACCTAAATGAATCTATATACTAAAAATAGTCTAAATACATTTGCTTCACAAAGCTAAAACATATTATATTTTGAACTGAGAAAGTATATCTGTTTCAGTACAACTGTCGGGGCTGTACGTCCGACTAGGAAAGCTTGTGGTGTTTTGGTTCTGCCAATCGATAGTTTATTTTTTTTTCGAAATGGAATCGATAGTTTATTACCTTGCGGATTGTTGTTCGGTGGTTCGAGATGATGATATCCAGTGAATTTTGTTCATGGATCCTTCCGTCTTAATCTTTTGCACTCCCTTTTTTTTCATCGACAACGCAATGACAACTTGCCCAGTAACGCTACACTTACGGACCAATTGTTACGGAATAAAAGTTACGGGATTACGTGGCGTGGTGTGGATTACTTACGGCCCTTGAATCATGGGAGGTGGAAAAATTTGCACCAACCGACTGCTTCCACGTCTGTCCGCAATTCAATTCCGTAAGAAAATTTCCGTAGGTATAGAATTTCTGCAACTTGCCACCCAAGGGTAGTTTCCTTGGTCTCTATGGATGCAGCGGTATCAGGTTCTCACATAGTGGGCGGCTCTAGTGGCTTTTCAAAAGGATTGAGGTTAGTCTAGCCTGTGCAAGCTCAATCTTTTGCATTCTTTTTCTGAGTTGCAATGGACCGTCGAGATGCAAAAGACGACGTCCTTAGAGAACCTTGATGTAACTTTACTACTCCCTCCTTCAAGGTTTGCAGGACGCCTAATTAAATTTGGGTTTTTTCCAAAACTATACACTACAGGAATGACGCTGTGTGCCGACGGCCGGCCGCTACGCCAACGGTGACCCTCGGCGTACCGCTGCACATTTTTTTCCTTACCAGATTATTTGTATTTATTTATTAGTATCAATTATTTAGGTTCTATTTTATCAATTAGATGGATTCGTAGCCTCCGAATAATAGTCTTCACGCCCACATGAAATGTCGAATCTTCTCACAAGTTGAGAAATTTGCATGTTTGTGTGTTATTATCACATGTGCGTGAAATTTATATGTCACAAATTTTTGTGAAGTTGTTCAAAGATTCAATCACATGTGTATGTCCCCCCTCGCATGCATGCGGAAGCGAAGGTTCTGAACCCGTATAAGGGGGAATCTCCCCGTTCCGGTGAAACCGGGTAGGATTGTGCCCCAACTTGTGAACCAACATGGTTTTACATCATCATATGACCTAAACAAACACAAAACAAGATAAAGCTATGCCGGGCTATCCCTGTCAGAGGAACGTCTAGGGGGTAGACGATCCGAGTGTGCACAGATCAGGGTTTCGCCGGAGAAAGACCATGAGAACGACGAAATCGGATGAAAACTTGCATGTGTCCCTAGCATATGTGCGTGACTGTGGTAAAAGGTTGGTATAGGTGTTTGCATGTGTCCCCCCTCGCATTCACGCGCTCTAACCTAGAAGAGAAGCGAAAGCCCTTATTATTCTAGATGGCCTTGAGTAAGTGTACTAATTTGGCAATTTAAAACATTTTATTTCATGTTGGTCATAAATAATTTGGCATGTGTACTAATGTTTATTATTGTGCAGCAATTAGACATTTCCTCCGGGGACCAAGGCCCGCCTTCCTAATAGCCTCGTTGGAGCTCTGATTAGGAAGTTCTGGCCGGGCTATCACATTACCCACGAGGGTGACAGGTGGAAGGATACAGATGTCGCCTAGAGGGGGGTGAATAGGCGATTAAAACGTTTCCTAGAGTGGCTCAACAAAGGCGGAATAAAACTAGTGTTTACTTTGTTAAACACAACCTAGAACAAATAAGGTTCACCTATGTGCACCAACAACTTATGCTAATCAATACAAGCAACAAAGTGATAACAAGATATATATTACTTCAAGCACGAAGGCTATCACAATGTAAAGTGCATAAGTAAAGAGCTCGAGTATAGAGATAACCGAGGCACGCGGGGACACCGATATTTTACCGAGTTCCTCCCAACATGGAGTACGTGTCGTTTGGAGAGGGGGTGGTATCAAACCACCAACGCCACAAAAGGCCTCCCTTATTCTCCGGTGAATCTCACCCCAACGGGATCGATCCACGCTTCCACTATCGGTGCACTTGTCGATGGCAACCGGAACCTCTCACAAGGTTGGGGCACTTCTCCACAACTTAATTGGAGGCTCCCAACAAATGCCACAATAGGCCACAATGCCACCAAGGCCACAAAACCGTCTAGGGTTCCAAGAACCCAAGAGGGACAAGCTCCAAAGAGTCACACAAACCAAATCCTCCGAGGAGAACTCAAACCGATGCACCAAATGCAAATGGCAAGAACACCACAAAGGTGTTCAAATCCTTCTCTCCCAAATTCCACCAAAGCTACAAAAGCTTATGGGGGAATAAGAGAGGAAGAACAACGGAGGAAATCCACAAAAGACTCCAAGATCTAGATCCCAATATGTTCCCCTCACTTAGAGGAGAGATTGATTGGTGGGATTGTAGATCTAGATCTCCTCTTTCAAATCCCTCAAGAATATGCAAGAATCATCGGAGGGATTGAGAGAAAACAAGCTCAAGAATGTCAACAATGGAGGGGAAAACTTGCAAGAAAGGTTGATGAACCATTGGGGAAGAAGGCCCCTTATATAGGTCCCTCCAAAATCCAACCGTTGCAGCCCAAAAACGCGATTCCCGGTACTACCGGACTTTTTCCCGGTACTACCGGACTTTCCCGGCACTACAGAACATTTCCTGGGGTTCCTGAGGCTCCAAACGCATTTTTTCTCTGCTCTCCCCGGTACCAAAATGCGGTACTACCGGACCCCGGTACTACTGGATCCTGGTCCGGTACTACCGGTCATCACAGAACGAAAACAGCCATAACTTTTGCATCCGGACTCCGATTTCGATGATCTTGGGCTCGTTTCGAAGAGGACAACAACCTCTACAAGATCATGCAAAGAAACATCATAGTACAGCAAGGGAGGATAGATCCAAATGACGAAGTAAAAAACCTTCTGCCACGCTAGGTACTAAAATGCGGTACTACCGCTTTTTGGTACCTAGCCCGGCAGTGGATTTTGGCAACTTTCCAAAACCTTCTGCCTTGCTATTCAAACGTCTATAACTATTGATTGGCAACTCCGATCGACCCGATTCCAATTGCGTTGGAAAGATGATGACATGATCTTCCCTATAAAAGGTGAAAATATTGGTTATCACCAAGTGAGAATGTATCAAGTATAACAATGTGAGATACCTCACTTGGTGAGAAACCGAAAAACCGCATAGATCAAAATCGTAATAAGATATGAAAGAGGGATCCGATTTTGATGAACAAGAGCTTGTTATGGAGATTACCACAAGCTCTATATCCTCACATGAATAAGACTAAATAACAACCAAATACGATGATGCAAGTATGCAAAGGTTTGAGCTCTCTCCGAACGATGTGATCGAGTTACTCATTCGAGAGCCCCTCTTGATAGTACGGCTATCTATCCTAAACCCGGTATCCTACTAACAATATGAGACCGGCAAAAGGTAAAACCTATCAAGATTATACCTTTGCCTTGAGCATTCCACTTGAGCTCGATGTAGACAATCTTGCCCTTCTCAATATGGAACGCCTTTCTTAATTCCTCATCATCGATCCATGATCACCGAGGATGGCAAGCAACAAACATGAGATCTTCTATAGATAGCGCATTTTGATCTTGCACAACACATCTTATTCTTCATATTATCGACCTTGGAGCCAACACAAGCTCCAAGCGATGCCAATGGACAAATCCTACAAGTACAACTTAATACACACATTAGTCCATAAATATTGTCATTAATTACCAAAACCACACATGGGGGCCCATATTTTCTTTCAATCTCCCCCATTTTGGTAATTGATGACAATCCCTTTAAGAGGGTTTATATAAGGAATTTTAATGAATAAGATGGTAATACCAATGTCAAATACTACAAAAGTATGTGATATTGGTACCACCACCATATATAGAGCAAAATCCTCCACAATCTATGCATGTGTGATGAACTCGAATTTCATTGCATATATTGCCAATCATTATCATTGGTGGAGTTTCCACTATATATACCACATGCTAAGAAACGACAAAGATGCAAGTGCATGAGAGGCAGATGCACAAGAACAAACTCAATGCATAAACCAACTTCCCTTAAACCCTCTAAAACTTCTCCCCCATTGGCATCGATTGCCGAAATGGGTGACAAGTTCTAGAAGGCAAATATAATAATAATTCCTCCAAAGGTGTGCCTTCGCACATATCCAATGATGAATACTTGGGAGGGAGTAGAGCTATATCGAGGACCCGAAGATTGCCAAAATAAATAAAGTCAAATGATGCAAGGAATTACAAGGTCCCACAAACCAATTGAAAACAACAAATGAGTTCAAATGGAAACTACAAGATATTATGATATGAGCAAAAGAGTGTTTTAAATAACAAATAGAGAAGCTCCCCAAGATTTGTGCACAATTCAAAATAAATGCATTATAATACATATCGCACAAATATGGAATCCTCGCTCCCCCATAAGCATTTAAAACATAAGGAATGAAGGATCAAATAAATGCTTAAATAAAATGGAGAAGCTCCCCAAGATTTGTGCTCACTTAAGAATCATTGTATTTCAATACAAAAATGCACAAATATGGAATCCTAACTCCTCCATAAATATTTAAGGCACAATAAATGAGAAAGAAGACAAATTAGCATTATTAAATGAATTAGAGGAGATCCCCAAAGATAATGCACCAATTATGATAATTGCATTTGGGAACAAAGTGCATAATCATAGAATCCTCACTCATCCAAGTTCATTTAACAATACAAGGCATGAGAGAACAAATATGAGTGCCCAAAGATGCAAACAAGAGGAACAAGCACTCATAGGCAATTAAATTTGGAAGCCACCGAAGAATCAAATGGATTAGAAAGGTGGCCTCCAAGGATTAGAAATCAACTAAAATTATCTTCTCTATGTCTCTAAGTGGAAACCATCCCAAAGACATATTCCCATAAAGAAATAATCACACACAAAGAAGATATACAATAAGGCATATGAAAAGCAAAAATGAAGTCATAATATATACCAATAAGATTTTTGCTTCAAAGCATGGCCAAAGGCTCAAATATATCTTATTGTAGATTAATGAGCTTCAAACACTAACACACTACATATATTACAACTATCACCAAGGGAAAAGGATAAAGTTGGAATATATGGAGAAAGGCAACAAGTATCATAAGAGAAAATGGACTAGCAAAATCTCACTATTACACATGAGAGAAGTTGAGGAAATGATAGCCAATAAAATTGCTAGATTGACATATTTGGGATTGGAGGATCATATGCATGATTTTGTATAGTCCCAATTATATGCACTCATATCAACTTATACACATATACAATAGAGAGTCCTCTTAATAGCATGGCTACATATACAACAATAAATACAAAATCAAAGAAACCATGCCAAGATGCAACCTACAAAAGGTTGGAAGCAATATAAATATGCATGATCAAGAGATACTTGTTACTGAGATATAATTGGTAGGATGTAGAGGATATGAATTCATTGATCATCCTATAGCTTGCCTCCAATTGTCATTAACGCACCACTTCATCAAGATTGAGAGACAAGCATCCAATCTATCTCCAATGTACCTAAAACACATTTAAGTACAAAATGGTCCCCAAACTTATTGGGTCTAATGTAGTTAGTGCAACTACAATACATAGGAGAGACTCCACATAAATATGTGCATATTGATATGAAATTGAATTTCATGCACAAATTAGCCGATGGGATTCGGTGGAGTTTTCCCTATATATTGGATCAAAGAAAGCAAGCATGCCATGATATAGATATGTAGTAAATATGCATGCACAAGGCTTTCAAGAACCAAAAATGAGATACAATTTGAACAAAAAAACCAAGTAAACCGAGATGGCACACACAAGAGTGTGACAAGACAAGCGGTGTCCAAATTGTATCAAAGACCCAATTCAACACATGAAAGATCACAAGTTCAACAAATGAACTAGGCTAAGGCCAAAAGAGAAAAAATAGATAGAAATAAAAATGCTCAAGGATTTATCTCATTATAAAATGGTCAAATCAAGAAACAAGGAATGAGACAAAACCAACTCCCAAAAATAGCAAGGTTCCAACAAGAAACCAAACTCCCCAAACTTCACATGATGGCACAAAATACCAAAACAAAAAGATTGAGGTTCCAAGCACATAAAACCCGATATGGATCAAACAAAGAAGCATAAATATGAGTGTTCTAAATAATATAGGAGAGCTCCCCCATGGATAGTGCATTATGTAGGATTTTCATTTAGAATGCAAAATGCACACAAATGGGATCATCACTACTACCTACATTAACTAAAACACAAGAGGATATCAATAAAATAAGAAGATCCAAAAGAAGCAAGGAGGCTTGGGAGACAGCATAAAACATTTTCTTGGCCAAAGATAGGATAAAATTAAACAAAGGCCAAAGTGAATATGATCAATAAATTCTACCTTAAATTGAGTACTCATTGTCCAAGGACAAGAAATATTGGGAATAATTTTCCTTAGGTAGTTCATACGGATATCCAAGATCATATACGCACAACAAGAAGCATATGACTAAATATAAGAATTGAGCATGATACTTAAAACAAGATTCTTGGTAGCTTCCAATAGTCACACAATCACTAGTGATTAGAGTAACTTGAAGCAAATGGTTTCCATGCGAATATATATATCTAAATATGAGGAAACACATACCAAGAACCACTCTCATATACAAGATCCAAAATAAGATCAATAAAGCCATTCAAGCAAATTGGAAATTGTATGAGCAAATGTATCACATGGGTGCTAGATAATTATCAATATCAATTCTAAGTGACACAACCTCGAATATCCACATTTTCTAGGATTTGTAATATGCACTAAGCATATGACTCCCCCATAATGTGATACTACCATAAAACCAACACGAGGCAAAATGATACAAATAGAGATAATTAATGGACATTATAAAACTTAAATTTCTCATGAGAATTGTACCACATAGAGGCTAGACAATAATCCAATATAAATACTAGGTGGTATTCCTCATGTACACACAATTTTAGGATTGTGGAATTCCCAAGCATAACACTCCCCCAAAATGGGATAATCCATTAATCTCTCAAAAAGACCCAAATAAGATACCAAATATAATCAAGAAAGGCTCAAACACAAGAAACACACATACATGTTATGCCACTTTATCATACACACATATGATTGATACCTCAAGATAATTAAGTGGAAATCACAACTTGTACAAAAGCATGGAAGATACAAAACCAACACATGCACAAGGGGGCGAGTAACTTTAAATGAAATGCGTTAAGCATATGTTACCGCAAGGAGGAACATTGGAAATGTAATAATAATAGGAGCAATATAAACCACATGACTTGGCTTGACAAATATAATAATGAAGATCCCTTAATTCTTCATGATGTAGCCAAGTCTCCAGTGCCCTCCAAAACACACCTATTGATCAAGTTTTGGCTTGTTGGTACCCAACCAAGTTGGGTCCTAAGAGGTTAGTCACAATAGGTTTGGCAACCCAAATGGTTCTTTTCTTGACACCACATTGAGCACCAACAAATTTGGCAAACACATTTCCAACCTCATCCTTACAAAGAGAATAAGAATCATCAATCAAGATAGGATGGGATGAGGAGTTACCAATAGTGCATGCGGAAGAAATGTTCCCCTTCTCACAGCATATGTAGCAAGTTCTTCTCTTGCCATCTTTATTTTTGGATGAAGCAACAACTTGAGGAAGAGCTTGAGTCTTCTTGGGAGGAGGCCCATCTCTAACAAGATGTAGAGCTTGAGGCCGCTTCCCTTGTTGCTTCTTGCCAAGGAACTTCTTCTTTAATGGGCAATGTTTGACATGATGCCCTTCTTACTTGCACTTGAAGCAAACAATGTTGGCCGGATACTTGACTTGATCTTGGCCATTCTTCTTGTTGTCCTTGTACTTCAACTTGATAGTGGAATTGTTCTTGACATTGGAGTTGAATCCAAGTCCACTCTTGTCATTGGGGGATTTTTGCACACTCAAGATTTTGTTGAGTGTGGCCTTCCCTTGATGACCCTTTTTCAAGTCATTCTTCAAAGAACTGACTTGAGCCTTGAGCTCTTTTATTTCCTCTACATGGTTAGTTTCAACAAAAGCACTAGAGGAAGTAGATGCTACATTGTTAGAGCAACAAGGCACGGAATGTAATTCATCACGAGATATAGCATGGTTGTGAGAGGATGAATTACAAGGACTAGCACATGTAAATATAACATTTGGAGTAGATATAGTGCTAATGTCCACATGAGGCCCACTAGATGTTACCTTTGACACGATGGCCTCATGAGCTAACCTTAGCGTACCATGGGAGACTAGAAGATCCTCATGCGAGCTTGAGAGCTTAACATGACTTTCTTCTAATTTCACATAATTGCTAGTTAGCAAAGCAAGTTGAGCCTTTAGCTCAACATTCTCCTTCAAAATAGATGCTTCACAAGATATAGAGTTAGTAGCACAAGCATCATTACTATTAGCAAGAGGTGAGGGCAACTTGGCAAGCTCTTTTGAGTATGAAGCTTTAAGTTGCTCATGTGACTCGGTGAGTTTGATGAGCTCCCTCTTAACGACCCGAGAGCCATTTTTGAGGTGCTTAAAATCCTCAACAGGTTTAGCATAAGCAACGTCAAGTTCACCATTTTTAATCTTGAAGGAGTTTGCCACCGCAAGTTCTCTAACATGGTATTCCTTTACTCTAGATAATTCTAGAGTAAAAGTCTCCTCAAGAGATTCTTTGGTGTTTTGTTCTTCTTCAAGGGAGTCCTTTAGTTGTGCAATTTCATTAGCATACTCACGCTCAAGTGCAAACTTTTTAGAGATAATATTTTCTTGTTCCTCAATAAGTTTCTTGCCTTCAATAGCACAAGTCAAGATTTCAACAAATTTGGAGGAAGCAATTTTATTTATATGAAGTGCAGAAAAGACAATCTCTCCCATATCTAGAATAGAGGCAATATCATAATCAACTAGTGGTTCATCATCATTATCATTCTCAACCTCATCATCGTTATGAGATACAATGGGATCCAAAGAGGATACCTTCGTTCCTTTAGCCATAAGGCATAGGTGATAACTGGGGGAAGGTGATGCTGAGATTGCTCTTGTAGATCTATTCAAAAACTTGTCTTGTCCCATAAAATCTTCATTTTCCTCTACATGGTTAGCAACACAAGCAATAGAGGAAGTATAAGCATTTTTGTCATGGCAACAAGACAACCCAAGCATATCATCACAAGATTTATCCAAGTTAATTCTACATGATATGCAAGGACTATTAACACAAGCATGTAAGGAGTTTTGAGTGCTATAAGTGTTAAGGTCCAAAAATAGATCATTGCAACTAGATAGAGATGAAGGACCACACATAGTAAGAACACTATCCAAATTGCAATTTCTATCACCACTCACCATATCATTACCTTGTGAAAAATCACATGTTGGTGAAGTGGTAGAGGATGAAAACTCATCTCGACCGGAAGTGGAAGCAACACAATCATCCTCAATAATGTTGGACACAACATATTTATCTTGAAGTTTTGTCCATAACTCATGAGCGCTCCAAAAAGGAATGATTGAAGATGTAACTACATGGCTCAAAGCATTAACAAGCACATTAGAAGCTTGAGCATCGAGATATAGGTTTTTCTCATCCTCACAAGATAGATTTTTAAAATCCATAGGAGGATAAAAACCTATATCTACAATATGCTCCAAATTTGGGTCCATGTCCCGAAAATGAATAAGCATATGAGTTTTCCATATATCATAATTTGTGCCATCGAATATGAACATGTCATTGTGCACTAATCCTCTAGCCGACATCTTTACTCTCAAGGCGGTGAAGCCTAAAATGAGAGACCGGGCTCTGATACCAATTGAAAGGATACATATGTCACCTAGAGGGGGGGGGGGTGAATAGGCGATTAAAACTTTTCCTAGAGTTGCTCAACAAAGGCAGAATAAAACTAGTGTTTACTCTGTTAAGCACAACCTAGAACAACTAAGGTTCACCTATGTGCACCAACAACTTATTCTAATCAATACAAGCAACAAAGTGATAGAAAGATATATATATTACTTCAAGCACGAAGGCTATCACAATGTAAAGTGCATAAGTAAAGAGCTCGAGTATAGAGATAACCGAGGCACGCGGGGACACCGATATTTTACCGAGTTCCTCCCAACATGGAGTACGTGTCGTTTGGAGAGGGGGTGGTATCAACCCACCAACGCCAAAAAAGGCCTCCCTTATTCTCCGGTGAATCTCACCCCAACGGGATCGATCCACGCTTCCACTATCGGTGCACTTGTCGATGGCAACCGGAACCTCTCACAAGGTTGGGGCACTTCTCCACAACTTAATTGGAGGCTCCCAACAAATGCCACAATAGGCCACAATGCCACCAAGGCCACAAAACCGTCTAGGGTTCCAAGAACCCAAGAGGGACAAGCTCCAAAGAGTCACACAAACCAAATCCTCCGAGGAGAACTCAAACCGATGCACCAAATGCAAATGGCAAGAACACCACAAAGGTGTTCAAATCCTTCTCTCCCAAATTCCACCAAAGCTACAAAAGCTTATGGGGGAATAAGAGAGGAAGAACAACGGAGGAAATCCACAAAAGACTCCAAGATCTAGATCCCAATATGTTCCCCTCACTTAGAGGAGAGATTGATTGGTGGGATTGTAGATCTAGATCTCCTCTTTCAAATCCCTCAAGAATATGCAAGAATCATCGGAGGGATTGAGAGAAAACAAGCTCAAGAATGTCAACAATGGAGGGGAAAACTTGCAAGAAAGGTTGATGAACCATTGGGGAAGAAGGCCCCTTATATAGGTCCCTCCAAAATCCAACCGTTGCAGCCCAAAAACGCGATTCCTGGTACTACCGGACTTTTTCCCGGTACTACCGGACTTTCCCGGCACTACCGGACATTTCCTGGGGTTCCTGAGGCTCCAAACGCATTTTTTCTCTGCGCTCCCCGGTACCAAAATGCGGTACTACCGGATCCTGGTCCGGTACTACCGGTCATCACAGAACGAAAACAGCCATAACTTTTGCATCCGGACTCCGATTTCGATGATCTTGGGCTCGTTTCGAAGAGGACAACAACCTCTACAAGATCATGCAAAGAAACATCATAGTCCAGGAAGGCAGGATAGATCCAAATGACGAAGTAAAAAACCTTCTGCCGCGCTAGGTACTAAAATGCGGTACTACCGCTTTTTGGTACCTAGCCCGGCAGTGGATTTTGGCTACTTTCCAAAACCTTCTGCCTTGCTAGGTACTAAAATGCGGTAGTACCGCATTTTGGTACCTAGGAGACCAGCAGATATTCAAACGTCTATAACTCTTGATTGGTAACTCCGATCGACCCGATTCCAATTGCGTTGGAAAGATGACGACATGAGCTTCCCTATAAAAGGTGAAAATATTGGTTATCACCAAGTAAGAATGTATCAAGTATAACAATGTGAGATACCTCACTTGGTGAGAAACCGAAAAACCGCATAGATCAAAATCGCAATAAGATATGAAAGAGGGATCCGATTTTGATGAACAAGAGCTTGTTATGGAGATTACCACAAGCTATATATCCTCACATGGATAAGACCAAATAACAACCAAATACGATGATGCAAGTATGCAAAGGTTTGAGCTCTCTCCGAACGATGTGATCGAGTTACTCATTCGAGAGCCCCTCTTGATAGTACGTCTATCTATCCTAAACCCGGTGTCCTACTAACAATATTAGACCTGCAAAAGGGAAAACCTATCAAGATTATACCTTTGCCTTGAGCATTCCACTTGAGCTCGATGTAGACAATCTTGCCCTTCTCAAGATGGAACACCTTTCTTAATTCCTCATCATCGATCCATGATCACCGAGGATGGCAAGCAACAAACATGAGATCTTCTATAGATAGCGCATTTTGAGCTTGCACAACACATCTTCTTCTTCTTCATATTATCGACCTTGGATCCAACACAAGCTCCAAGCGATGCCAATGGACAAATCCTACAAGTACAACTTAATACACACATTAGTCCATAAAGATTGTCATTAATTACCAAAACCACACATGGGGGCCCATATGTTCTTTCAACAGGAAGCTAGCTACTACTTGAGCGGACTACCAGACTACCCGTGTCCCGGGATTTCTGACAGTTGCTGATGCTGTCATCACCAAGTTTTGGGTAAGGCATATTTCTCGAGTTATGTTCATACTTGATGACCCCACCGTGCTAAATCATGACTCTTATGCATGATTGAAGTGCTTTTACCGTGTGGCTGAGGAGGACCAGGAGAAGGCGAACATGACTTTGCTTGGGGCTTGTGTGAAGTTGACACCCCAGGTGTGGTACAACCAGAAGGTCACGACTGCTAGCCACTTCTGGGCTGACAGGGGCGCGAGGGTCAGGAAGGAAGACATTGTCGGTAGGAACCCTAATCCTGAGTACTCGATGACGCCAGAAGAGTACATGTCGGTGAGTAAAACATCAATGAGATTCTACATTGCTGCTAAGTTGCCATTGCATTGTCTGGAGTTGAGTATTGCATTTTCAGGTTATCCCCGATTGGGCCAAGCCACATCGACTCGCATGGGAGGAGCTGGTTAGGATGAGGTGGATCAGAGAAGACGAGGAGTTTGCAGCCTTGTCGAGGCAGAACGCGGATAACCGAGGCGATGGTGGAACACACTGCGCGGGAAACCGCAACTTTGACCGCTTCAAGGGGAAGATGGTACGTATATACATGGAACGACCTACGTGTATTTCTCGTCATGTTCGTACTTCATATGCATAATATTTCTTTTTGCGATGCAGGTGGCCGAGGCACAACACAGGGAGGTGATTCATGAAGTCGCCGTCTATGAGATGATGCGGCGAAAGAAGCCCAATTACTCAGAACCTCAACCCTTGTTTCCCTTGTACTTCGGCACTTCCCAGAACAACTTGGGGAACTACAGCACGATGGTGAAGGCTTGTCACCCCCATGCGGATGACCCCATTCACACGGAGATCGACGGGGAGTCGTTGGTCCTGTCGGGGCACGGACTGCAGCATGGACGCCTCAACATTCTGAATAAGAAGTTCAAGCCTACCTCAGCACGAGCTTCAGCCGTCTCAAGGATACCTACCCCGCCGACGGCCCCCCTATCCCGCCTCGTGGCCAGCCTCATCGATCCAGAGATGATGTAAGTTTTTCTCGTTTTCATCATCTTTATGACTTTTGTTTCTGCATGGCTAACCGCTGATGAGATTCCTTGTATTTGAAATTGTAGCCTGAGTTAGACGTGTCCTACGATGCCGCTCATGAGGAATATCAGGTGGCCTTTCGGCAGCATCGGGAGGCGAATGCGATCTACATGCAATACATAAATGTAAGGCCGAACCTTTATTTTTGCAAAAGATACAATTCCCACTTCCTCCCGTTTGTTGTATTACGGCCTGACATCTAAACTATCTTGCAGGCCATGTTGGTGAATATTCAAACTGGATAGAATAGGTATTTAGGGTCCGTGCCTCCCATGCCAGGGCCGGCGCCATTTTTGCCATCGAAGGACAACTTCGCTAGGACCTACTACGCATCGACACCGGAAAGTTCTTTGCTAACCCACTGGTTATCGATTTACTTTGCCTCGCAAGTTGCTAACATGTAGGCAACATGTAGGGAACGGGAGCTTCTAGGAACCGGCACTTTGGCCACGCCTCACCGGATGGGCGTCAGATCGCACCGCTTCATGACAATGGTCCATCTCCTGGCCATTCTGCAGATGGTTCTCCCGAGCTTCACACTTCTACTCCCTCGCCAGGTGGCTCTTCTGCTTCTTCTACTGGACGCAACCCTCGCCAAAGGTCGCCACTTTTCACCAGGGGAGATCTCGGGTACACCCTGTCTCCTCTAGAGTTGTAGGCATGTGTGATGATGTTGATGCATGTATGAATGATGTATGGATGATACATGTTTGAATTATGTGATCTTTGTTGTGGATGATACATGTATGAATGATGTTTGAAATATGATGTATGGATGATACATGTATGAATGATGTTGATGCATGTATGAATGATGTATGGATGATACATATGTGATCTTTGCTGTGAGTGGTGTTGTGCTGTGAGTGGTGCTGTGAAAAGCCAAAAAAAAAAACTGTGCAGGTGCTACGCCGATGGCAATGCCCTCGGCGTAGCAGCTGCCATGCGCCATATGGTCATGGATACGCCGAGGGCATTGCCTTCGGCGTAGCACCTGCGCCTACGCCGACGGCCCCAACCGTCGGCCCAGCCCACATCCTGGGAAGGCCAGCAGCTTCCACGTGCGACGCTACGCCGAGGGCCAGGCTATAACATCCCAGGATTAGCACCTAGAAATAGAGAGGACATAGGTTTGTGCATTGCATTCATGCATAAGAAAATCCGGGGAATTTTCGCGCAAAACTAAAAGAGCTATGGAGGGATCGGGATCTCTCTTGTACTGAAGGAAACTTCGAAACAAGTGCGATAGATTTCGACATGACCTTTGTAGAATTCTTTGTTTCAGGGAAAATTTGTTCAAACATATATTTGAATTTCAAATATGAAATTCAAATGAATTTATAAAATTCACAAATAATAATTGGAAATATTTAATAACTTGAAATAAAATGATTACATAAATATAACAAGGATTCTTTATTAATATAAATATATAGGCATATAGTATTATTTTATAATAGATAAATAAAAGAATTATTTGTATAAGACATTGTCTTTACAATTAGGAAATAAATAAGTAGGAAAAATAATTTCATAATTGAAATAAATCACAATATTATTTATTACAACAATATATATGACATTGTCATTACAAAAGAATTGTAAAATAAATAAAAAAGAAAATAAGTAAACTTTATTGAATTGAATACAATAATACAATGTTTTTACAACATATCAAACAGAGAAATAAACTACAAAATTTATTACAAAGGAATTCCTAAACTACTGTTCTTTTATTCCTACATCATCTGGCATTTTCTTCTTGATCTTCATTTCCTGAAAACACAACAAAAAGAAAAAGAAAACAAAACAAAAGTAAAATAAAAGAATGGTTAGTTGGTTACGTTGCTCTCAGAAGTGAAAAGTGTGTTGCACTGTTAAAAGTTCATCATTGAGCTAAACTTTAGAAAGGGGCAAGTTTCACCAAAAAAGTAGCATTTGTTCATATCAGTATATTTTACCTCAGTACAACATCATAGGCTGGAGAGGGGCAAGTTTCACCATGACAGCAAAGGTAATAAGATAAAGATTCCACAAATATCAAGTTTTCACTTGATCTCATCCACACCAGCAGGTCCCACTTGCAAGCAGCTTGCACAACAACATGCAAGTAGCTGCTGTCAACACCACAGCAGACCAGGAAACTAGATAAGAAGGAACAGCCGTAGCTAACATTTACCTGGCCACACTCCATAGCACATCCACACAAAGTTACCATCAGAGTGTTATACCTCACCCTCAACCAACTCAGGTTGCTCCTTGGAGCCATCCAGGAGCTAGAAGTAGAGGGATTCACAACAAAGGCAACATGGTTGCAAGGTAGGAGGAGGCAAGAAGCACTAGTAGTTCAAAGAAGAACTAGCCAGCATATCAAGTATCAGGAGAGGATTCAAAATATATCCAGCAAGGAAGAAGGAGGAGAAGGATTTCCAGGACAGGATGCATGGAAGCTTACATTAGTAGCAGAACAAGATCAACAATCATATCTTTTAGCAGGTAGAACTTTACAATATTTTTAGCATCTGTATTCTCTTTTGCATCCGCATCTTGGGAAAATAAAGAGACTAATACCCATCAAATCCACCCCTATACCCTTCAACTAGATGATCATCTAGGAGGATTGGAGGAGGGTGTTCTCTCAGATCTACATAGAGATGCTATGTATATTCCTCATAGAGAAATAAAAAGATACATCATAATCTCTGTTCTTATTTAGAGTTTGGCCTCAGCCTTTGCATCCTAGGCAGGGGCTATAGCACATTTCTACTAATCATACCAAGGCCATAAAAGCATACAAATCATCTTTGCGCAAACCAGCAAGCATGAGGGATTGCTGGGCACAAATCCAAAAGAATTGGAATTGCACCTCAGGCACAATCCCAAACTCACTCCCACCAAACTCTCAATCTAGTCTCTAAAACTAGAACATAATCCCTTCATCAAGTTTGATAATAAATAATTTTCTTAGATATTCAGAAATATCTAAGAATAATTTTTTAACAAAGGTGTTACACACTGCTCATCTTCACAGTTTGATCCAAGGCAACTAGAACTCATATAGCTCCAGCAATTGAACAAAAATACAGTCCATAGGGGATTTGCAACATCACAAAACATGCTCTTTAAATGAAATCATCTTCATAGCCATTTGGCTAGGAATCATTTGGATTATTACTGCATATGGACAGAGTAATCATATTGATCATCCATTTCCACTTACCAATATTACCCAAATAATCTTTATCATTTTCCTAGCAGTAATTCTAGAATCAAAGCTACACCTTATTTCACTGTCAGATCTGGTAGAGAATAAAGCATTTTCCTAGAAAGTGTTTCTAGGAATCATTTTAGTGTATATTACATGGTCATATAAAGTCTGAAGCCACTAGCTACTTGCATCCAATAATAATTTCAAGCAAATATGATTTCCAGATCATTTTCCTAACCAATTCAACTAGGAATCGGTGTCAATAGTTCTTAACTATCAACATGAACTAGCAAATGTTCAGACCAACAAGTATTCCAAACAGATAAAATCCAAACCAATGGTTTGAATTTTTATGTCTACTGTAATCATCCAGAAGGGTTTCTTAGATCATCTACCCAGATTAAGCATATCATAAACCTACCCTTACCATAGTACCTCATCATTTAATCATAGGGTACAGGATTAAAATAGGGCCTTGAGACCATCACAAGTAAACCAAGCATGTCAATTGAGCATCAAACTAGAGCTAAGATATCTCCACCAGACATAGTTATTCACCAGATGTGAACCCTAGGTTCAAAGATGAAATCTAGACAGTAGGGAATCACAAAAAACACACTTGACATGGCAAGGTAGATAAAGCCTGGAGGGAAGCATAGAAGGAGCACCTACCTGGGGCGAGTTCTATCTCGCCGGAGAGGAAGCAGAAGGAGTATCGACGACAACGGGAACACAGAACACCACGGGGAAGGCTTCACCACACACCACCACCTAGCCCAGCATCAATCTCACCACCAAGGCGGCATAGGGAGCAGCCCTGAGGGCCACAACATCCTACACCGGCCTAGAATACCAACTTCAGTGAGTGGCGGCGCCAGAAGCGACAGCCACCACACCATGGCAGAGCTAGGGTTCCCGACGAGTGCGCAATAGGGGCACGCAAGCCAAATTGGTGGGGGAAAATAAGAAGGAAGAGGTGGCGAGGCAGCACCAGCTTGCGTCAGTGCCGTGCGGCCTAGGCGACCAACGGCGGCGCTGGCGGCGCATCACGCATAGAGAGGAACGTGGGAGGGATATGGTCGTGTCTGTGTGCATGTGTACGGGTGAGAGGAGAGAAAGAATGGAGTGGGATGTGGTCTAGATGACCCAGGCCAACTTAGATGGGCCAGGCTAGCCCATGTACTAACCCAAAACAGCCCAAGTCAAATCAAAGAAGAAATAAAATAAGAGTAAAATAAATAAATTACCAAAATAACCTTTAAACATTTTCAGCTATAAAAAATTATTGAAAAATCATAAAAATACAATTAATATGTTAAAATTATCATAGAAATAAGATCTATCTAATAAAAATATAAATTTATTTATTTAAAATAAATATAGAGCACATAAATATTAACATCATTAAATCCTGAGTAAAATTTCATAAAATAAGAAAAACTCCTAAAAGATAAAAATCATTTTTGTGTATAAAAATAACTCTACTATTTTATAAAAATGTTAACTTAGAGTTTTACAAATAAAATATAAAGCAAATATTTAAAGACACTAAATACTTTGAACAATTTTATAAAAATAAAGATAAGACTTAAAAATAAATAAAATTCATTCTTAAGATCTTTAATAAGTATATTCCA
The DNA here is from genome assembly GCA_030063025.1 of Avena longiglumis. Classification (NCBI taxonomy): domain Eukaryota; kingdom Viridiplantae; phylum Streptophyta; class Magnoliopsida; order Poales; family Poaceae; genus Avena; species Avena longiglumis. The sequence goes on from CP125976.1 coordinate 84,088,177, forward strand.
CTAGAAAAATACCAGGTATATTATTCAAAAATATTTTAAGATAAATAAAAATCATTACTATTTTAATCAAATGAAATAACCACTTTGTTAATTCTTAAAATTATTTCTTAAGTAGGAAATAATCACATTTTCTTATAAAACACCAAAAACTTTAAAGTTTAATTACTAAGTCTAAATCTATAATCAAAATAAAACTTAAATATAATTATTAACCTTTAAATGTTTTTAAATATTAAATTCAAATTAAACTCCTTTTAAATAAATATTACATAACACTCATGTGTAAGAGGGTGAATAATATCCATCCCTCAACCACTCTTAAAATGATTCCAAACCCTAACAAAATTTGTAAGATCATCTAATTATGCTCCCATTAATAAGTTACATATTATTAAATTTAACTTTCACTTAAGTTAAAAGGGATCATCCTTAATCATATTTGCCAAAACCCTAAAGCTAGATGCTATTCTAAAACTCATCATATTTTACAATTCACATTTATAGTTAACTTTGGTTTAAATAATCATAAACATCTCATTTGAAGTTTATTCATGTTTTAAAGTTAACTTTAGTCACTTGTATCATCAATTAAAATACAATAATTTAACACCATTCCTAACCATCACAAACCCTAAGGTAAAACCTAATAAACCTTAAGACTAATCAACCTTAACTAAATACTAGTTTCTTCAAATGTTATTCTTTTTGCCACTTCACACAAACAAGTCTATATTAGTTCCTCCAGCTCTTAACAACTCAACTCAAAGACTTTTTATCCCAATCACCAGATAACAATTAATCATAATCACATTATTCTATTAGTATTTGTATATTTTGGATTGTTAACACTTAAGTTCCTTATCAATGTCATTGCTTACGAAATAAACTTAAAGATAAACCCAATCTTAAAGAAGATACCTAAGATCAACTTATTCAAAATACTAAGGGTTTCACTTTGGGAATTATAAAATTGCATAGCATTACTTATGCATAATGGCATCCTGCTTCTTTAAACATTAGTCCTTACCGGACCAATGATGCTGATTTTAGATATTGGATCTTCTATTATCTCGAAGACCGTGAGTGCATAATCTTGTAATCACAAAAGGCAAGTTCACACTTGCTCATGTCCTTTGATTATTTTCTATAAAGTGTTTTGCAAATCCAGTGTTGTCATCACCTGCATTTGAAAAAGATCAGAAAACACTATTTTAATAATAATATGATTATAGGTTATTTACCATGAGGTAATAGTCTACTATGAAAGTTCCGGTGGTAAAGGAACATATTATCTAGGACTTAACAACCAATGTCGCCAGTGATTCTTGCGCCGTATATTACGCGTTAACCATGAGATTTGGAATGGGACGGAGAAGTCAGCTGGATCGGCTCCCTTTCACATGCATTGGACACTGTTCTGGGCATTTGTAAGTTGCAGATCGTGGATATAGCCATTTTATACGGGGGAAGTCTACCGTGGATATGGGCTTACAAAAGACAGATATCTAGTGTTAATGGTTGTTGTGAGTATCCAATTAAGGTATAGACGTTTTATACGGGGAAAAGACTACCATGAGTTTGGTCATCCAACAATTGTGATGTATGTGGGGTCGCGGAGAAGGACAGTGATTGGCTTGGATCTTAGTCTGGGCCTCATACCAAGGAAGTGCGAACGAGCCTATAACTCGGATGTGCAACAAAGCTAAGATCTCTCATGGGTAAAGTGACGCACCTCTGCAGAGTGTAAGAACTGTAACTTGTTACTCCCTGTTCCGGGAAGGAGCTGCGAACGCTGCGGGAAAGGAACTCCATGAAAGTTCTGGTAAATCCGTGAAGGCTGATGGACATAGCTTTTTAGAATAAAAGCAACCTTTGAAGAAATGTTTACGAAAACTTGCATTTCCTACGACCTATGGTCTATTGTGGCATCCCGCAAAACCACTACTAGAAAATCGCGTTGATTTTGTGCATTGCATCATCATGACCGCATGCTCATGTCATCATGCCACATTGCATTTGAGCATCGTCATCATCTTGCATTCGCTTGCATAAAACTATTTGCGGAAAAGCCTGGTTTTGTTTTCTAAACGCCCCGTCTTGATTCAAACGCAAACCCCGGGTCTCCGGATTATTTTGTTTTGTCTGTTATCGGGTTGCCAAGGCCCTGTTTAAAATAAATAAAACTTTGAATTATTTTTAGTGGGGCATTCGGACGGGCCGATTCGACCCGAACGACCACCCCAGAAATAAAATCGGTCCAACCAACCGGTCTACCAAAATCCCTAGTCTACCCTGTCCTAGTCTACCCACCCTCCGGCCACCTCACCCAGACCAGTCCCACGCTGCCACCTCACCCTCTCCCCCCCTCTACCCAATCACAGCTGCCACCTCGGCCTACCACTCCCATCCCAGCACACCACAGGCCACACACACACAGCACACACCTAACCCGATCCCCACCAACCCCACGGCCCACCACGGCTCTCCCCACGCGTCCCTCTCTCTCTCTGCAGCTGGCCCGAATCCTCTCTCCCCGCACCGCTCGCCCCTCTCCTCTCCCTCCCTCTCCTCCGGCGCTGCCGTGCTCCTCCCCTTCCCCCGCGTGACCCTGTTCCCTGGCCCCACCCAGCCCTCGCGACCGCCCTCGTCCTCTTCCTCTATCCCCTGTCCCGCGCGCTCGCCCACCTCCCGCGTCCGCCGCCCGCCTCCGGTCGACCGCGCCGCACCGGCCTCCTTCCTCCACCAACCTCGCCGCGGCGCCTGACGAGCTTCCTCTGGCGCAGCCGCCGCACGCCCGCTCGGCTTGCGCCCGCCAGCCCCCCCGCCTCCATGGCGCCCGGCGCACCCGGCGTCCCGTTCTGCGCGCGCTCCTCCGCCCGCCCAGCGCCTTCTGGCCTCTCCCGCCCTCCGCCGCCCGGCTCGCTCCGCTTCTGCGCCTCCGCCTCCTCCGTCGGCCTCGGGCTCGCCCTGCTCCCTTCCGCCCGCCACGAGCCATGGCCTCCCGCCTTCCCCCTCTGCAGGCGCCACCGCGTGCCTCTGCTGCCTGGCGCCACGCACCGGGTCGCCAGGTCCCCTGCCCGACATCCCTCCCCGGAGCTACGCGGTAGCGAGCCGGCTCTGTTGGACCTCTCCGTGCTCTGAGCCGGCACGCCTCTAGGGAGCTGCCGCCCGTCTCCTTCCCTGCTGTGTGTCCTTCTCCCCCTGCGGCTTCCCCGAGTTCATCGCCTCCCCGGTTCACCGCCTTGATGCCCCCGTACCGACCTTTGCCATGCCTCTCGCGCGCGTGTGTGCGTCTCCCCTGTGTTTGCTCCCCTTTATCCGTGCTTAAGGTGTTTGTCCTTTTGTCTGAACCAAGTGGAACCAACCCGTGCGGTGATCTTCGTTTGGTGTCATAAGGTGATCATTGGAGTGGAGATGATGTTTGGAGGCGATGGTTGATGTTGTGGTGGTCATGCCTCCCGAAAAATGGAACCAACACGGGTACAAGAACCTCGCCACTGTAAAATACTGATGGACGACAAGTACTCCGACATGGAACGTCAAGGCCTCCTTCACGGACCCGAAGACCGCTCCTCGACACGCCAAGTTCGCCGAGACCCCATAACCGTGGGCCTTCGACGCGGAACCCCAAGATCTTCTCCTGTAGCGACGAGGTCTTCTTCACGGAACGCCAAGACTGACTCGATGGCGCGGACCCGACAAGATCTTCGCAACGACAAGATCGACACCGACCAGGACGGATCCGATGTGCCCCCGACGCCAACCAAGTCCTGCTCCCCGGATGCGACAAGACCTACCTCCGTTATCCGAGAACGACCCTGCCGTTTCCGTCGAACCCTGGACCCTGAGACCGACCCCGAACCCCGGCACCCCAAGTTCGTCGAGACCCCCTAATGTGTGACCCTTATCCGAACCCCTATTTTTATAAATGCTAAACATAAAACCTGTTGCATATTAAATTGTCATCCTTGCATGCATCCTTGTCATGTGGTTTGGGGGCCTTATGCCGATTCACCTCATAATTAAATATGGGGCCCATATGCGGGCAAATCTAGTCTCATATTGGCCTCATTTAAACTTGTGTAGCGAACCGGTGATATAATCTTGCCTTGTTAAAACAACATTTAAATTGCGGGGTATCTAAATAACATGAACCATCTAATTAATTGTGGGACCCGATTAGTTTAATCTGACCTAATTGCATCGCATATTTGCCATGTCATACATCATTTGCATCATGCCCGATCTTTTGCCGTAGTGTTAAATATTGCATCCGGTGCTTCTTCTAGTGTTTTGCTTCTTCGCGGATAAGGCCGTGAGATGATTTGAGCTTCGCCCCGATCTTCGGTTGAACCTTCGGCCATGTTTTCAGGCGAGCATCTCCCCCTTTCTACCTATCTTACTTTTATAGTATTTATTCCCTCCTGTTGATCTATTTCTATCCGTGTTGCGATGCTTTAGTTTCCGTACCTGTGATATACCGTGCAGCCCTATAATGCCTTGGACATCCTATTACACGTTGTTTGGTAGATAGTTGGACTTGCGGCGTCGTAGTCGCTTGCTCAAGTCTTTGCGTGTCGTCGATTGCCACGATTGTTGATGTATTGCCACATGTTGATGTTGGAGATGATCATAGTTTTACTTATCGTTCACTTTAATTCCTGTTTAACAACTAAAATTGGAGTAAGCGAGGCATCGGTGGGTGATAGATAATATTTGGTTTCGAGCCCACTTGTGTCCGTGGGACCCAGTACTTGATACTGTTCCTTGATTTATCGCTATCCACATCCGGAGGTATATGGGACCCCCAGGCGAGCTTGATTCATCTTATTTCTTGGGGCCACAAACTAGTTTGAGGTTTTATTTACTATCACACTTATGCCATGCTACTGTTTATTTACGATTGCGAGGAGCACCTTTGTCTTTATTTAGGTAAGCGGAATGTTTTCGCGGTATCGACAAGCCCAGCCACACTTTGGGTTCCCGATCGTTCTGACCATTGTCGCAAACCTTGAGTCCGTCTGGTCGGTGGCTTCGTTGGGTCTACTCAATGGGGTGGCCCTGAAATATTTCTGAATCCTGTGATTGCTTTGTCGTGAAAGCCTCGTTGGGTTTTGATTTGGTTTTCGAGGTTGATCGGCGTGTGTTGCTATTGGTGCACCCGCCGGGTAAAACTTTCAAAGCCGTGTCATGGTTATGGACGACTTGGAGCACAGTATCTCGACCATAGACAAGCATAACTAAAGTTTATTGCTATAAATTTGACTTTATAATGACTAGTAATCAGCTTCACTATCATGGAATGGCTAAATAATACTGCCCACAATTGCTTGCTTTGTCTGTCGCTTGCGACAATTGTACCTGACTAGTAAGTATTGCAACTATACCGGAATGGCTGAATAAAAGTACCAACAACTGCTGGGTTTTGGGTTATCTCATGCTAATTGTATCTGACTAGTAAGTGTAGCAACTATCACGGAATGGTTAACTAAAAGTACCCACTGCTTACTTTATCAGGATGATTATCTAAACCTGACTAGTAATTGCTGCAATGATAACTGACTAAATAAAGCGCCAGCTGTGAGTTCCTCGGTTGACTTCCTCGTTTGGTCTCGAGGGAAACGCCAGATGGGTTTGTTTGATGGTAGTATCGGGTTGGTTCGAATAGGTCTTTCTTACCCTCTCGATAGCCTTGATTATATCAGTCTCCATAGGTTGTTTAGTGCTTCTGTTTGCCGCTTGATCCACCATACCTATGTGGCGAGGACGCAATTCTAGCCTCGCGTGTCTTGGCCTCGATCTTGACGCTCCTCTTTTCCTTTGCCCTTTCGGCACCTTTTGTTTAAGCAGGTTTCGAGATCGGCGTCGTTAGCGAGGTTACCCTTCCGGCTTGGCCTGGGTGGTTATGGGCGCCATTGGTTATTCTTGGGCTCTTAGCCCCATTTGCATCTTGTCCGTAGCTGGACGCTCTATCGTTCAAGGTGATTTGGATCTTTGTATATTATATCGTATTCTTGACTCAAGGAGTCATTTGTATATATATATATACGTGCTGGGTCCCATCGAGGCTGTTGTGTAATGATATTGCCGTTTCCACCCGCACGCAAGTGCTGGTGGCACCTTTGAATCGTTTCTATGCGGGTTTGGCGGGTTTCGCTAAAACTAGCATAGGTCCGAGGGTGTTCTGAGTGGTATCGAGCTCGGCGATTGCGATACCCACAAGTCCGACTGTAGGATAACCTAGCTAACGGTCAAGTAGAGTGTCAAAACTATTTTTGCAAAATCGGTTGGATAGTTACGATTAGGTCGATTTTACTCCTTACCCTCTGCTGTTCTCCTCTTACCTCGTGTTTTGAATCCGCTCTCGTCCCTTTCTTGAGTCCGAATTCTCGTGGTTGGGTTTCCATCGTACCTTGGTTTCGCTTCCTCCTTTGATAACGGTGTTCTACCATCCGGTGTGTTCATGCTTTGCGAGGAATCCGTCGTGGTACCATTCTTTGTTCCTTGTTTGTGCCTTCCGTGTTTTCCGAGCGACGACATCCTCTACGCGGATCCGATGCAGTCGCATCACTCCCTTGTTCCGACCCTCGTTGTCGAGATCTTCAGTCTGATTCCGAGAATGGTTGTACTCTTTTCTACTGATTGTGCAGAGTAATAGTTTGGGTGCGTGATGGATTGGCCCCCATGCCGACTACCCCTTATATTCGCTTTTGTACATTGAAGTGGATGAGAATGCATCGGTTCCCCCTTTCCATCGAAGATAGAGGTGGCTTTATTTTGTTGATACCTCTACCTTCGACCTTTTGTTCCGGAGTGTTCTCTCGACGATCACGGACCAACGACCTCTTGTTAGTGGTGTCGCGAGGATCTACACGATGCGAGAAGATTCAGACCGCCGACCTTCTTTCCGGTACCATGAGGCGGATCTCGAGGGCGAGATCCATTGTTAGTGGTGTCGAATTGTGGCATCCCGCAAAACCACTACTAGAAAATCGCGTTGATTTTGTGCATTGCATCATCATGACCGCATGATCATGTCATCATGCCACATTGCATTTGAGCATCGTCATCATCTTGCATTCGCTTGCATAAAACTATTTGCGGAAAAGCCTGGTTTTGTTTTCTAAACGCCCCGTCTTGATTCAAACGCAAACCCCGGGTCTCCGGATTATTTTGTTTTGTCTGTTATCGGGTTGCCAAGGCCCTGTTTAAAATAAATAAAACTTTGAATTATTTTTAGTGGGGCAGTCGGACGGGCTGATTCGACCCGAACGACCACCCCAGAAATAAAATCGGTCCAACCAACCGGTCTACCAAAATCCCTAGTCTACCCTGTCCTAGTCTACCCACCCTCCGGCCACCTCACCCGGACCAGTCCCACGCTGCCACCTCACCCTCTCCCCCCCTCTACCCAATCCTGAGCTGCCACCTCAGCCTACCCTCCCATCCCAGACACACCTGGGCCACACACAAGCACACACGCACACCTCACCGATCCCCACCACTTTGGCCCCACAGCCGGCTCTACCCCCACGCGTCCCTCTCTCTCTCCTGCAGCAGCCTTGGCCGTCCTCTCTCCCGCTTCGCCCTCTCCTCTCCTCCCTCTCCTCCGTGGCTGCTGCTCCTCCCCTTCCCAGCGTGACCTGTTCCTGCCCCACCCAGCCCTCGCGACCGCCTCGTCCTCTTCCTCTATCCCTGTCCCGCTCGCCCACCTCCGCGTCGCCGCCCGCCTCCCGGTCGACCGCGCCCGCCTTCCTCCACCAACCTCGCCCAGGCGCCAGCAGCTTCCCGCCTCTGGCGCGGCCCGCCGAACACGCAGCTCCGCCTGCCGCCCCGCTTCCGCCTCCATGGCGCCCGGCCAGCCGGCGTCCCCGTTCGCCGCCCTCCTCGCCGCGGCGCCTCGCCCGAGCCGCGGCCTCTGGCCTTCCCCGGCCCTCCTTCCGCCCGGCTCGCTCCGCCGCCTGCCGCGCCTCCCGCCTCCTCCGTCGGCCTCAGGCTCCGCCCCTGCTCCCTTCCGCCGGCCACGAGCCCGCGGCCTCCCCGCCTTCCCCCTCTGCAGGCGCCACCTCGTGCCTCTGCTCGCCTCTGGCCGGCCCTGCACCCCGGGTCGCCGCCAGGTCCCCTGCGCCCGACATCCCCCCTCCCCGGCGAGCTCTGCCCGGTGAGCTTCATTTGGACTGACCTCTCCGTGCTCGAGCAGACGCCTAGGAGCTGCCGCCGTCTCCTTCCCTGCTGTGTGTCCTTCTCCCCCTGCGGCTTCCCCGAGTTCATCGCCTCCCCGGTTCACCGCCTTGATGCCCCCGTACCGACCTTTGCCATGCCTCTCGCGCGCGTGTGTGCGTCTTCCCTGTGTATGCTCCCCTTTATCCGTGCTTAAGGTGTTTGTCCTTTTGTCTGAACCAAGTGGAACCAACCCGTGCGGTGATCTTCGTTTGGTGTCATAAGGTGATCATTGGAGTGGAGATGATGTTTGGAGGCGATGGTTGATGTTGTGGTGGTCATGCCTCCCGAAAAAAAATGGAACCAACACGGGTACAAGAACCTCGCCACTGTAAAATACTGATGGACGACAAGTACTCCGACATGGAACGTCAAGGCCTCCTTCACGGACCCGAAGACCGCTCCTCGACACGCCAAGTTCGCCGAGACCCCATAACCGTGGGCCTTCGACGCGGAACCCCAAGATCTTCTCTGTGGCACGAGGTCTTCTTCACGGAACGCCAAGACTGACTCGATGGCGCGGACCCGACAAGATCTTCGCAACGACAAGATCGACACCGACCAGGACGGATCCGATGTGCCCCCGACGCCAACCAAGTCCTGCTCCCCGGATGCGACAAGACCTACCTCCGTTATCCGAGAACGACCCTGCCGTTTCCGTCGAACCCTGGACCCTGAGACCGACCCCGAACCCCGGCACCCCAAGTTCGTCGAGACCCCCTAATGTGTGACCCTTATCCGAACCCCTATTTTTATAAATGCTAAACATAAAACCTGTTGCATATTAAATTGTCATCCTTGCATGCATCCTTGTCATGTGGTTTGGGGGCCTTATGCCGATTCACCTCATAATTAAATATGGGGCCCATATGCGGGCAAATCTAGTCTCATATTGGCCTCATTTAAACTTGTGTAGCGAACCGGTGATATAATCTTGCCTTGTTAAAACAACATTTAAATTGCGGGGTATCTAAATAACATGAACCATCTAAGTAATTGTCGGGACCCCGATTCCGTTTAATCTGACCTAATTGCATCGCATATTTGCCATGTCATACATCATTTGCATCATGCCCGATCTTTTGCCGTAGTGTTAAATATTGCATCCGGTGCTTCTTCTAGTGTTTTGCTTCTTCGCGGATAAGGCCGTGAGATGATGTGAGCTTCGCCTCGATCTTCGGTTGAACCTTCGGCCATGTTTTCAGGCGAGCATCTCCCCCTTTCTACCTATCTTACTTTTATAGTATTTATTCCCTCCTGTTGATCTATTTCTATCCGTGTTGCGATGCTTTAGTTTCCGTACCTGTGATATACCGTGCAGCCCTATAATGCCTTGGACACATCCTATTACCTGTTGTTTGGTAGATAATTGGACTTGCGCGTCGTAGTCGCTTGCTCAAGTCTTTGTCGCGTGTCGATTACGATTGTTGATGTATTGCCACATGTTGATGTTGGAGATGATCATAGTTTTACTTATCGTTCACTTTAATTCATGTTTAACAACTAAAATTGGAGTAAGCAGAGGCATCGGTGGGTGATAGATAATATTTGGTTTCCGAACGCCCACTTGTGTCCCGTGGGACCCAGTACTTGATACATTCCTTGATTTATCGCGCTATCCACATCCGGGAGGTATATGGGACACCCCTGAGCCAGAGCTTGATTCAGTCTTATTTCTTGGGGCCACAAACTAGTTTGAGGTTTTATTTACTATCCTGTACTTATGCCATGCTACTGTTTATTTACGATTGTGCGAGGAGCACACTGTACTGTTTAGGTAAGCGGAGTGTTTTCGCGGTATCGACAAGCCCAGCCACACTTTCGGGTTCCCAGTCGTTTACAGCCATTGACGCAAACCTTGAGTCCGTCTCGGAGTCGGTGGCTTCGTTCTTGGTCTACTCAATGGGGTGGCCCCTGAAATATTCTGAATCCTGTGATTGCTTTGTCGTGAAAGCCTCGTTGGGTTTTGATTTGGTTTTCGAGGTTGATCGGCGTGTGTTGCTATTGGTGCACCCGGCGGTAAAACTTTCTGAAAGCCGTGTCCGCGGTTATGGACGACTTGGAGCACAGTATCTCGACCATAGACAAGCATAACTAAAGTTTATTGCTATAAATTTGACTTTATAATGACTAGTAATCAGCTTCACTATCATGGAATGGCTAAATAATACTGCCCACAATTGCTTGCTTTATGTCGTAAACTGCGACAATTGTACCTGACTAGTAAGTATTGCAACTATAACGGAATGGCTGAATAAAAGTACCAACAACTGCTGGGTTTTGGGTTATCTCATGCTAATTGTATCTGACTAGTAAGTGTAGCAACTATCACGGAATGGTTAACTAAAAGTACCCACTGCTTACTTTATCAGGATGATTATCTAAACCTGACTAGTAATTGCTGCAATGATAACTGACTAAATAAAACTGCCAACTGTGTGAGTTCCTCGGTTGACTTCCTCGTTTGGTCTCGAGGGGGAAACGCCAGGATGGGTTTGTTTGATGGTAGTATCAGGTTGGTTCCGAATAGGTCTTTCTTACCCCTCTCTGATAGCCGCCAGTTATATCGAGTCTCCATAGGTTGTTTAGTGCTTGCTGCGCTGCCGCTTCAGTCCACCATACCTATGTAGGCGAGGACCGCCGAATTCTAGCCTCGCTGTCTTGGCCTCGATCGATGATCCTCTTTTCCTTTGCCCTTTGTCGGCACCCTTTTGTTTAAGCGGTTTTGAGATCGGCGTCGTTAGCAGGGTTACCCTTCGGCTTGGCCGGCAGGTTATGGGCCATTGGTTATTCTTCAGGCTCTTAGCCCCATTTGCATCTTGTCCATAGCTGGGCTCTATCGTTCAAGGTGATTTGGATCTTTGTATATTATATCGTATTCTTGACTCAAGGAGTCATTTATATATATATCTTACGTGGGTCCCATCGAGGACTGTTGTGTAATGTTATTACTTTGTTTTCCACCCGCACGCAAGTGCCTGGTGGGCACCTTTGAATCGTTTCTATGCGGGTTTGGCGGGTTTCGCTAAAACTTGCATAGGTCCGATTCTGAGGGTGTTACATCTATGGCTGTAGATAGTGCATCAAACACTTCTCTTTAGTGAATTTGCTGAGTACGCGCGTACTCAACGTATCTTCTTAACCCTTGCTAGATCTCGGAGAAACCAATGACGTTTCCAGGAAATAAGTCACTTGAAGATTTGAAGATATCTAAGGGAGATCAACGGAGTCGAAGACCTTACCAGAATCTATCGAAGACAAGCTGAAGCGTAGTATAGAAATAAAAATCCTAGAATCTAGAACCTACTTCTGTAGAACAATAGTATAGTAGTACTTTCAAGCCTTATACATATATTAATAGTAGTACTTCTAAAGTAACTTCGAGTGGATCTTTCTGGTTCTTCCTGTATAATATTCCTCACTATCCGAGGAAGCTCTCTGGATCTTTTGTAATATGCTATATGTAATATAAAGTGTTGTCTTGGACCCGCGATGTTTCTGTTGTACCACTCTGAGGGATATAATGCGGATGGAACGGTGTTCCATTGGTGTTATATCAACAACTATAGTGTACTACACCATGCAGTGGTATGCTGGGTCACCGCACAGGCCGTCGGCGTACGCCTGGCCCTACGCCGAGGGTCGCAGCCGTCGGCCCAGCCCACTTCCTGGGGAGGCCTAGCAGCCGCCACGTGCACATACTACGCCGAGGGGCACGGCCTTCGGCGTACGGTCTGCGCCTTTAGCTGGCGTGGTAGTGACGCCTTCGCCGATGTCTGTCGCCCGGCGACGCCACGGCCATCGGCGTAGTTCTACGCCGACGGTTATCGCATACGCCGACGGCTGATTTTGCTCCGCCGAGGGGGCTACGCCGACGGCAGCCCTCGGCGTAGCGTATGCTGGCGGCAAAGCGGGCTACGCCGAGGGCTTTTTGCCGTCGGCCTAGCCGTCGCATCCTGTAGGGATAACGTCCCTAGACGCATAAGAATTAATTGTTGATTAATATGACAGCTTTTCTCCCAACTTCCTATGCATGCAACGGTTTTCCACCACTGCATTTGTCTTAACTGCTCACTAACAAGCCGAATTTTTAGCCAATACATTCATGCCTAGGTCTGTGAGATTTTTTTAGAGCGCCCTGCAAACCGTGAAGGAGGGAGTACTTCCTTCAATCCATATTACTTGTCACTAAAATAAATATATCTAGACATGTTTTAGTACTAGATACAGCCATATCAACTACAAATAATATGGATCGAAGGAAGTAGTTTTTATCTCGTATTTGTTGTTTATATTTGTTCGGCCCTATGTGCCGTGTTTAATTAATCAATAAAGTTAGGTCTTGCTAAAAGGATAATAATTGCCAACGAGAAAAAATCACATAGATCCCTAGACATAATCGGGATCCACGATGTGCAGATTCATACAACAAGTACGATCACTTGTGTGTCTCTAGGGTTACAGGAGATATGGGCGACCGTGATGGCGATCGCATCCCCCGCCGCCACAGCCCTACGAGAGTCCATCGGCTACCCGGCGCCGGGTGAGAAAGGAGTCTGCGCGCCCTGCGCGTCAAGAAAAGAGGAGTCGTGGAGGAGTTGGAGTCCGGAATCGCCACAATCTCGGTGGGCAGGAGGACACCCGGCCTCTTAAATCCCCGGACGACAGGAGCCGGGGGCACCAAATCGTGAAACATGAGGACGCCTCAACCCTGGATCGTGGAACCAATCTAGATCGTGCTGGGGCTATGGCGGCACCAGGTGGGAACATGAAGAAGGCGTGCAGTGGAGTTCGAGGTGGGCGATCTACGGCAAGCTTGACCATCGACGATCAGCTGCAGGTCGAGGAGGGAGAACGCCATGCTGGGAATCACGCGTTGGTGGAGTCAGGGTGGTCATTGATGGTGCCGCTGGTCGGTGGGGGCGATTATGGGGTTCTCACTGAGAGATCTGCCCGCCCGAAGCCGACTGGTGGTGGCTCAGCGATGCCTATGATTCACCCATGTGCGCATCATGGTATGCACGAGGTGGACCTGGATGCGGGTAACTGGGATGAGGGCGACGGTATGGATGAGGATAGGGTCTGACAGGGGCCTGAATCAAAGCTGAGCGGCATGGTGGACATGGACGATGATGTGTTCGTGGAACTTGATGGTGAGGAGGAAGACGAAACTGTCCCAAACGAACCAGGCTCATGGCAGATTTTGGCTCGCTATATGGCTAATTTCAAGCCAAACGTGGTAACCATGTTCAAACACTTTGATGAGGAGGTGTGGCATTTGCGCACAGGCATCAGGTATTCGGAGCAAGGAAAGAACTACTATATGATCACACTGTTCTCGCAGGGAGATTATGATTTTGTGATGGGAGGCGGGCCGTGGATTTTTAATAGGAATGCATGCTGGTTAAAGCTATTGATAAGAAGGCATGTCCGTCCGAGATGGTTCTAGACTCGGTTCTTGTTTGGGTCCGTATCTATGATGTGCCATGGGGGAAGCAAAAAGATGACACCTTTGTCATGCGGTGTGGAACGGACTTGGGCGTGCTCTGATGGTTGATGTTCCAACAGCAGAGCAGCATAGGCACGAATTCTTGAGGGTCCGGGTTGAGCTACCGTATAACAGGCGCCTCCAAACACAGATTTCTACCGAGATCAAGGGGAAGCAAGGAGTAGGGAAGGTCTATAAGCTGAAATATGAGCGCGTGCCTCGCTTCTGCCTGTACTGTGGATATATGGACCACCATGAGGATGAGTGCGAGAAACAACGGCGTGGTATACCATCGCTGGACTATAAGGTGTACGAGCTTAGGTGCAGTCCATATAAAAAGTATGAGCACAGGACACACTTCGTGCCACCACGTGGACATGCTTCGGCAAAAAAAAGGACTGAGTTTCGCAAGCTTTGGATATGCGGCATCACGCCAGTCCTCATGGAGGCAAAACCCCCAGCACGCAGACGTAGCTCCGCAGGACGCAGGGGCATCGGAGCAGGTTGGCTCACATGAGGAGGCAGGAGAGGATAATATGCCACCATTAATGGACGCTACGACGCCGCATGAGTACGCACCAGTACCTGTCGGTCTACATGACGGTTTTGAGGAAGAGCAAGGACAAGTGCGTGATGGAGTTGAGCAGGAACTATCTAATCAGATCGGTGCTATGCTAGTCGGTGCAAGTGGCCAGGAATTCCCACACGGTGGCCATGCAACACAGGCCTCTAGCCAGCCGATAGTACAGCTCCCGGGCGATGAGCTCAATGCAGGAGTAGAGACGCAGCTGGCCGGCAAGCATGCAGCGACGCAGCAAGCTAGCGGCAGGAAAATAAAGAAAACGCAGAAGAAGCCGGGCAAAAAGGAGTGGCACACGACAGGTATCTGACTGCGCCTCGATCGTCTGATATGATCCCAGCCCTTCTCGGACTGAGCTCGATGGCACCATCCTATGGGGACTCGGATGTAATGATGGACGTGGTAGACCAGCTTCCACGGAAGCGCACGACTACAGAGGCGGAGAGCAAATACCGGCTCTTTGGGAAGGACCTGTCTGTCGTGCCTTTTGAAGCAAAGACCAAGGGTGGCGAGCAGAAGAGGGGTCGGACCAGGGCGGAAGCGGTGATGAATCATAGGGAGGCGAGGCAAGGCAATGGAGACGCCGATGAAGCGACCGGTCCAGGGGCTACCGGCAAGCTGACGGGACCGAGTGTGGCGCCCCGTCAGTACCAATGAATTGTCTAAGTTTCAACTGTCGAGGAGCTGGAAACGCCTCGACAGTTCATGAGCTCGATCAGATTTTGAAGTCTTTTAATCTTCGTTTAGTCTTTCTGTGTGAAACTAGGCAGAATAAAGAGAGAATTAGACGTCTCCGTTTTCGTTTAGGTCTTAAGGGCTTTTCTGGGTCTAGTAGTGATGGTCTTAGTGGTGGTATAGCTTTATTTTGGCATAAAAGTCTGCTTGTAGAAGTTAAATCAATTAATGAACAAGTTATTGATGCTTATATCCGTGAGTCTCCAAGTGCCCCAGAGTGGCGCTTAACTTGTGTCTATGGGGAACCGTGTTTGGAAAACCGTCATCGTATGTGGGATATGCTCAAATCGCTTAAACCTGTGTCCGACCTCTTGTGGCTAGTAATAGGTGATTTTAATGAAGCTCTCTGGCAAGAGGAACATCTATCTTGTACCGCTAGATCGGAAAGTCAGATGGAGGCTTTTCGTGAAACTCTTGCTGTGTGTGAGCTTTACGACTTGGGGTTTTCTGGATTGCCTTATACATACAATAAAAGGAAAGGTACGGCGAATGTGCGTGTTCGCCTAGATAGAGCCGTGGCCTCAACCGAATGGAGAGATTTGTTTAATGAGACGATGATTGAGCATCTGGTTTTGCCTCTTTCTGACCATTGCCCAGTACTTGTACGCCTTATGCAGGAAAACAGAGTGCAGCAGCGACAACCTCGGCGCCATTATGAGATTTTGTGGGAGCGTGAGGCCGAGCTTCCGGAGCTAATAGCAGCGGCATGGGAAGAAGCAGGTCAGAAAGAGCACCTTGGGGATATACGGTCTGGGCTGGATAGGGTTATGGGAGTGCTGCAGCGTTGGAGCAAAACAAGGTTCGGGAGTGTTCTTAAGGAACTTGAGCTTTGTAGAAATCGTCTGAAAGAGCTTCTACAGAATAACACGGACAGGGAGGAAATACGACGGGTAACAGACCATATGAACGAGCTCCTTTATAGGGAGGAGATGCTCTGGATGCAGCGCTCACGGATAAAATGGCTCCAACACGGCGATCGGAATACCAAGTATTTCCATCAAAAGGCTATATGGCACGCGCAAAAATAATATCAAGACACTCAAAGATAATGAGGGGGTCTGGCAGGATGCACCCTCTGCTATGGAAAGAATGACCACGTCATATTTCAAAGAACTCTTTACTCGTGATACTAACCTTAATTATGATGCTTTGCTTGATATGTTCTAGGAACGCGTAACTGGAGATATGAACGACATGCTATGCCGGGAGTTTACAGAAGAAGAGATTGGAGATGCCCTGTTCCAAATTGGGTCACTTAAGGCCCCTGGAGTGGATGGTTTCCCGGCAAGGTTTTATCAACGGAATTGGGCTACTCTGAAGGCGGAGGTAATTAACGCGGTGTGCCTGTTCTTCTTGACAGGACGTATGCCCCCTGATGTCAATGATACAGTGATTGTCCTCATACCTAAAGTTGACCATCCGGAGACACTAAAAGATTTCCGACCAATTAGCTTATGCTCGGTTCTATACAAAATTATTGCTAAATGTATGGTTAATAGACTCCGGCCAATTCTGGGGGACATCATATCAATTAACTAGAGTGCCTTCGTCCCGGGGCGCCTGATTACGGATAATGCTATGGTGGCTTTTGAGTGTCTCCATTTTATTGAGCATAACAAAATACAGAACAAGAGCTACTGTGCATATAAGCTGGACCTGTCAAAGGCTTACGACAGAGTGGATTGGGGGTTTCTGAGGAAGGTGGTGCAAAGACTGGGTTTCGCTCACAGATGGATCGATTGGGTAATGTCATGTGCATCCTCCGTGAGATATTCTGTAAAATCTTCTAGATTCATTTTCCCCTTCACGGGGTCTTTGCCAAGGTGACCCTTTATCCCCATTTCTGTTCCTTTTTGTTGCTGATGGGTTGTCTGTAGGGCTGGAATTATAACTCAAAACTCGCGAACTAAATGAGTAACTCGTGATATAGCTCGACTCTGCTCGAACTCGGTGTCTAACGAGTCGAGCCAAGTTTTTGATTTGAGCTTGTTTGTTCATCCAAGCTAAATGAGCTACTCGCGAGCTACTCATTTAGCTCATTAAACTCGTTCAAATATAGAGTTTGAAAATTTTCATAGATAAGTGTCATACTATGAATGTTCCTTGAAGCTGTAACGGCGTAGAGTTACTATATTTTTTATTGATTTTCCTTCGTGCTATTATGGAAGTACTATTATTGTTCTAGTTTCAAATTAGTAGAATAATTATTAGTTTTTCTTACATGTGCTCATATTTATAACTTATAACAATCTAAACAAGCTGCTCGCGAGCTAGTCGTGAGTTTACCGAGTCGAGCCGAGTTTCAAATATGAGCTCGTTCTGTAAACGAGCCGAGTCGAGCTAACTCGTTAGTTGAACGAGCTTTAGCGAGTCGAGCCGAGTTGGCTCGGCTCGGCTCGAATTCCAGCCCTAGTTGTCTGCTCTGTTACAAAAAGAAATACAGGACCATCAGGTTGAGCCGCTGAGAGTTTGTAGAAGGGCCCCGGGAGTTTCTCATCTCTTGTTTGCTGATGACAGTCTACTTTTCTTCCCTGCGGAGGTGGAGGCGGCGACAAGAATCAACGAGGTCCTTCAAATTTATTCCTCTAGTACCGGGCAACTCATTAACCAGAGCAAGTGCTCTATCCTTTTCGGTACGTCATGCGACCAGGGGAAGAGAGAAGCAGTCAAGGCTACCCTTAATGTCTCGCAAGAGGCGTTCGAAGCCAAATACTTGGGGCTTCCTACACCAGAGGGCCGCATGCATAAAGGAAAATTCCAAAGCCTGAAGGAGAAACTATTAAAGGCGCTCATAGAATGGATGGAGGGGTTCTTGACACAGGCAGGTAAAGTAACCCTTATTAAGACGGTTGCCCAGGCGATTCCAGTATATGTGATGGGGGTCTTCAAACTTCCCTTCGGGTTATGTGACGAGCTGACAAAAATTATCCGGAACTTCTGGTGGGGATCGGAGAATGGTAAAAGGAAGACACACTAGGTTGCTTGGGACAACATGCTTCACCCAAAGGATCAAGGGGGCATGGGATTCCGGGACATGAGACCGTTTAACCAAGCTTTGTTGGCACGACAGGCGTGGCGCCTAATACAGTTCCCTGATACCCTATGTGCACAGGTACTACGTGCCAAATACTATCCCAATGGTTTACTCACCGACGCTGTCTTTACAGGAAATGCCTCGTTAACGTGGCGCGCCATTGAATATGGCCTAGAGCTCCTCAAGAAAGGAATTATCTGGAGTGTGGGGAATGGCGCACAGATTCGGGCGTGGCGTGACCCATGGATTCCTAGAGGAGCTGTACTAACACCAATAACTCACAGCGACGATGCAGGCACATATGGGTGTCAAATTTTATTGATCATGATGGTTCCTGGAATGTACAGCTGCTGCGGCGATGGTTCCTGCAGATTGATGTGGACGCGATCACTAGTATCCGACTATCAAAAAGGAACGAGCATGACTTTGTGGCCTGGAATGCAGAGAAGAACGGTATCTTTACTGTACGTAGTGCTTATAAGCTTGCTGTAGCGGAACTCAGACGAGAAGATGGACAACAGACCACTAGTTGCAGACCTGGCGGGGACAGGCCGGAGTGGAAGTTGATATGGCAGTGTCCTGTGCCGCCCAAGATTCGGGTGTTTGGCTGGAAACTAGCACGCGACGCTCTTGCAACGCAGTCAAGCAACGACGCGGTATGGAGGCCTTGGCATTATGTCCACTTTGTGGGCAGGAGAATGAGACCTCGTTCCATGCAATGGTGTCTTGCCCACACGCACGTGGACTCTGGCAGGCCTTGAAAGAAGTCTGAGACCTGCCCAATGCTCTGATGCAATATGCACATAATCCAGACTGGTTCCTGCATGTGTTTGCCAAGCTGGACAAGCTGCGACGGGCGGAAGTCCTATTACTCTTGTGGCGTGTTTGGCATAACCACAATGAGCTTACTCATGACAAAATCCCGGCACCGGTGGAAAGCTCAAAACGGTTCCCGCTCAGCTATTTGGAGTCGCTACTACTGATAAAACAACACCCCGTTGTTGATATTACCAAAGGAAAACAGGTTGTCTCGTGTGTGCAGGGCTTCCAGGAGAAGAAACACCAGCAGGACGACCGTAAGAAGGAGAAGCAGAAATGGCAACCTCCTGAGGCAGGCACGACGAAGCTCAATACCGATGGTGCCTTCAAGACGGACGACACGGCTGGGGCTGGCATGATTTTGAGAAGCCACATCAGCGAGGTGATTGTTGCGGCCTGCCGACAACTGAGGACATGCACTGAAGTCGTCGAGTCTGAGCTCGCTGCTATCGAGGAGGGATTAGCGCTAGCTCTGAATTGGACAGAGCTGCCTATAACTGTCGAGACGAACTGCGCTGAAGCATTCATGCTTTTGGAGGACAGCTGTGCAAATTTGTCTCGTCATGCCATGCTAGTAAGCTCCTTTGGTGAGCTGGTAAAGGAAAGGGAGATTGTAATAAAAAAGATTAGTCGCGAGGCTAATGACGTTAGCCATGCGCTCGCCCAGCTAGGAAGAGTACATGGCCGTACTGCCGTCTGGCTGCGGGTGTCCCTATAGAGATCGCCTCAGCGATAAACTCTGATTGTATTCAACCTGTTGTTTAAATAAAACTCCCTTTCTTGGTAAAAAAAAACGGGATCCACGGTAGCATGAAGACACACTCCCTTAACAACCATACACACTCAAGACGAACCAACACCTCTTCTCCTCGCCCTAAAAAAAAAACACCTCCTTCTCCTCGCCCTAAAAAAAAAAACACCTCCTTCTCCTCGGCACTAGCGCAACTTTTTGTGACGCAATCTATCGTATCAACATCCTAGTGCCGACTCTAGATGACGACGCGTAGATATCGGAAAGTCAACGTCCGATCTCCGTGGATGTTCTTATAGGTCTACTAATGTGCGAGTAACGTGAGGATCATACCAAAAAAAAAAATCTAGAAATGGATGATTGAAACAGAAATGGAGCTTGATAGTACTAGCTCAATTTATGGTCAAGTCGACGCTGCAACCAACTGAACCGCGTTGGGAATTATTGCCGCCAGTGACGCCGATCTGGAGAGAGAGAGACCCAGGCCAGGCTGGTTCGTCTTCGTGCCAAGTTATTGCCCGCATGGCTCCGGCCACCACCACCACCGTCCAGATCAACGTGCTTCGATCTGCCGTGGCTATTCATTCCGCCGCCTATCTTCCACACCGGTAATGGGGACGGAGTGATCTGCGGCACCTGCGGTTCCCTTTCTTCATCAGCTTTAGTTTGATGGGTTCGTTCTTTCGTTCGTGCGTTCCACTAGCTAGCCCGACTACCGAGCGAGGCACACCACCCAACGGCTAGGAATCTCACCAAGGGCAACCTTTCCCGCACCACATGATGTTTCTCGGCGTCGCCGCCGGCTAGCTTTCTCACGGCGTCAGGCGAGGGAGGCTTCAGAGCAGGATAAGATACGTACCAGCTTTTGTTAAACTGAACTTTATTCGAGGCATAAAAAGTTGGCATCAGCTAGTACTCCCTCCGTTTGGAAATATAAGATGTTTTAGGTTTGTGAAGGAGATATATCTGAGCGTATTTTAGTGCCAGATTCATTCAAACCTATGGTAAACACGTATACATCTTCTTCACAAATCTAAAACATCTTATATTTCTAAACGGAGGGAGTACAGTATATTATCTGCCTCCGATCGACGACGGCTTCAAGCGCACCGACCCGTCTCGTTATCCGCCGTTGACACGAGAGATAACGACAGATGATCAACGAAATGCTCATCGTCAAGAGCTTGTCAATCGAACATGATAATGTGCAGCAGTACTCTGTATTAAACTGACCAGTTGTTTGAAAACGTAGGTAGGAACATGGACAGTTGGAAAATGGTAGATGCAGGATTAGGATAACACATGTTGTTTCGTAAGGAATACGATGACATGATTGGCTGAACGTGACGGCGACCAGAAAAAACGGGAATGAAATGCTTAAAAGCGATGTTTTGATGCCTTGTACGAAAATTCCTATAGCATCACCCCTGCACTGCCTATGATTCGAACGTCTCACACTTAGATATTTTTCTTGTGATGGATTCCTAGCTAGAGGCCTAAACATTTTTTCGACTCGATCAAATCTGATCAATAATAGCCTCTTCGTTCGCCATTAATTGAGGCCAGCTGAAGCATGAATCACGAGGCGAAAAAAACAGATGAATACTGTATGAATTTAAGCACCGATAAGACGAGAAAAATTCCAAACTCGTTTTTTATAGAGGATAGTAACTCTTAAGTCTTAACAGAAGAAGCAACACAAAAAACTCCACTAATGGATCACCACGGGCGACTAATTTTTTTGGTACTAAACAACCAGCACCCTGCTGCACGTTGCTTAGTCCTGCCATACGTAAGATCTCTCTATAACCGGGGCGGTGAGACTTGGCGACCACGGGACGCTGCATCCAGCAGCCGGCCATCCAAGCTTGCAGTTGCAGGCAGCACCAATGGTGGCCGTCTTCAACAAGGACGTGCTGAGCTGGTACCTGATCACGCTCAAGATCAAGGAGACCGTCGACGCCAACCTCAAGAAATCCCCCTCGCCGCAGTGGCAGTCGCTTCCCCTCAAGCTGCGGGTCGCGAACGGCACTAGTACTACAACACCGGGAGTAGGAGGAGGAGAAGCTCAGGTCCGGCTGTCCCCGATCCCGGCGCAGTCGCCGGCGCACAGCCCGAAGCCGCAGGACTCGGAATGGGTGGTGACGATCCGCGGGAAGCTGGCGCAGGCGCGCGCGGAGGAGGCTGCGTGCCCGTGGGCGCGGCTGTCCGTGTACCGCGTGCCCAAGACCCTCCGGGAGGGCGACGAGCGCGCGTACATGCCGCAGGTGGTGTCCATCGGCCCGCTCCACGCCGGCAAGCGGCGGCTGCGGGAGATGGAGCGGCACAAGTGGCGCGCGCTGCACCACGTGCTCAAGCGCACGGGCCACGACGTGACCGCCTACCTGGACGCGCTGCGGCCCATGGAGGACCGCGTCCGCGGCTGCTACGACGGGCGCGTCGCCTGGATGCCCAGCAACGAGTTCGTGCAGTGCCTGGTCCTGGACGGCACCTTCGTGCTGGAGCTGTTCCGCGGCGCGCTGGACGGCGCCAACGGGTTCGCCGACGAACTGGGCTACTCCCGGCACGACCCTGTCTTCGCCATGCGGGGCGCGATGCACGCGATAAGGAACGACATGATCCTGCTGGAGAACCAGATCCCGCTGTTCGTGCTGGACCTGCTGCTGGGGACCCAGCTGGGCCGCCCCGGGCAGACGACGGGCGCCGTGGCGAGCCTGGCGGTGCGGTTCTTCGACCCGCTGATGCCGACGGACACGCCGATGCACCGCAAGGAGCGGTCGAGGCTGGAGTCGTCGGTGAGCGCGGGCGCGGCGGCGGCGGCGGCGTTCGACCCGCTGTCGGACCCGATGCTGCACTGCCTGGACGTGTTCCGGCGCAGCCTGCTCCGCGCCGGGCTGCAGCCGACGCCGCCGCCCGTGGCGCGGCTGTGGCTGAAGAAGTGGTCCGGGCAGCGGCGCGTGGCGGACAAGCGGCGGCAGCAGTTCGTGCACTGCGTGTCGGAGCTGCGGGAGGCCGGGATCCGGTGCCGGCGGCGCAACACGGACCGGTTCTGGGACATCAGGTTCGAGAAAGGGGTGCTGCACATCCCGAGGATCCTCATCCACGACAGCACCAAGTCGCTGTTCCTGAACCTGATCGCGTTCGAGCAGTGCCACATGGACATCGCCACCCCGGGCGGCAACAACATCACCTCCTACGCCATCTTCATGGACAACCTCATCAACTCGGCGGAGGACGTCAAGTACCTGCACGACAGGGGCATCATCGAGCACTGGCTCGGCAGCGACGCCGAGGTGGCGGAGCTCTTCAACAGGCTGTGCCTGGAGGTGGTCTTCGACATCAACGACAGCTACCTGTCGGGGCTGTCGGACCAGGTGAACAGGTACTACGACTACAAGTGGAGCACGTGGGTGGCCAGCCTGCAGCATAACTACTTCACCAACCCGTGGGCCATCGTCTCCGTCGTCGCCGGTGTCTTCCTCCTCATGCTCACCACGATGCAGACCTTCTACAGCGCGTACAGCTACTACCGACCGCCAACCTAGCTCCCATCGGCCGAGCATCGTACCTATGTTTATTGGGAATTTTGGGTGATCCCTTGCAGTGCAGAAGATCGTCCAAATTTTGACCATTTTTTTTTTTTTTGGGCTTGCATTACAGTACAGTTTTGATTGGTTATTTCCTCAACTCAAGGAAAGAATTCTTCCCTTTGAGTTGCATTGTCAATACTACAATGCTGGATTCTGCTGGATGAATAATCAAATCATCTTTTGATTTGTATATCTATAAAGGATTTGGATGCTCACATGGTTGAGGACATGAAACTCTACTACTGCTAGAATGCTGTAATTTTTCTGTACCTACAGTTTTGGGAATGAACAGGATAATGGCAGCATCTTAATAATCATTAGCACCACAGTACGACAGAGTGTCCCTCGCGTGTAGCCAGTATTGGAGCTACAAAGCCTCCTTTCCAGGCCATGGAACTGGGAGCATAAGGATCACCATTATGGCATCCACAACTCATATCAGCAAATGTTTGGTTCCACATTGGCAAGCGTGTCAGATATAGTGCTGCTTTTTGCAGTCACCGTGTCAGCAAAAAGGGCAAACTTCAGAGCAGTTTTGGAGGCATATATGCATGCCATCTTTACAATTCACGAAAAACAACCGATTCTTGATTTTTCAGAAGATCAAGCACTAAAGAGACTAGGAACAAAGTCACAGGACCATGAGGTGCCTTTCTTATTGCCACCATACACCAATTGTACAAGAATAAAAAGCTCCAATTACATGCTTCATAGCATCATCTGGCATGGTAAAACAATGAACCATACGAATACACTACTTACCATCAACTTCAAGATATATAGGACATGTTGATCGCGCGCAGTTCTGTAGCAGCCTCTCTCATGTTCATTCGCTCATTAGGGGACTGGCTCGCGCAGGAAAGTGCCACTTTCAGCAGTGACAACAGGCACTGGTGGACTTCGTTTTCTTCTTCCAGATTAGCCCGAGAACAGTCCTGGCATTCTTCCACGAGAGAAGCATCGAGGACATGAAGCATCTGATCCGGAAAGTTCCTCCTGACGAAGCTGACGATGCTAAGCTCGTCGCAGAACATGGGATCGGTTGGCCTTTTTCCTGTTAGTATCTCCAGTAGTACTATCCCGAAACTGTACACGTCTCCAGATGTTGATAGGTAAGTACCTCCGGCGTACTCTGAATACCATGTAAAATGTGCAACATTAGGTATCTAGTTTCATGTGAATATCCATTTCGTTACTGCATAAGAAAATTTACAGGAAGGAACATGTATGTTACCTGGAGCAATATATCCAATAGTCCCTTCAGAGTTACTGTACCAACTGAACTCGAATCTCCAGGTGCTGCTGGCTTGGAATTCATGTAGAACCTTGCAATGCCAAAGTCTCCCAAATGAGCTGCCATGTCATAATCCAGGAGGATATTGCTGGGCTTCAGATCACAGTGAATAATAGGACTCTCACAGTCATGGTGTATGTATTGCAACGCATCAGCTATATCAACAGCTATTTTCATTCTTTGAGATAGGTCTAGTCGATTCCGGGCATTTCTGTCTCCTTCCCAGTGCAGCCAAGTATCGAAGTTGCCATTGGGCATGAACTCATAGACTAGAGCTTTGAAATCATTGCCTCGATTATCAACTGTTGAGCATGCAGTCAGAATGGGGAGAAGATTCCTGTGCCGAATGTTTCTCAATGCTTTACATTCTGAGACGAAACTTTTAGCCGCACCTTGCATGTCAAGGTCAAAAACTTTCACTGCCACAACCATGTGTTCTTTGGTTAGCTTTCCTCTGTAGACTGAACCGCAGCTTCCTCTCCCAATCAAGTTAGGCTCTGCAAAGTTCTCTGTAGCTTGTGCTAGATCCTTATAAGAAACTTTAGGAATCGGTCACCCGAAGAAGGCAATGACGACTGATTCCTCAACATCCTCTTTCTGAAGAAGGTTAAGTACACCGGTAATATGAGTGACATGATGCCTAATATGGGTACCAACACTTTGAGCAAATAGTTTTCCCATCTAGATCTTCTCTGAGAAACAGTGGGGCATGAAGGCATATGTAGGTCCAGTACACCTCCGCAAAGCCGCCAATTGCCTTTAAGAGAAATGGCTGATGAATTCTTGAATACTCCATTTATTGGCACTTCTCCTTCAAGTTGATTGTCAGACAGATCCAACTGGGTGAGAAGTTGAAGTTTGCTTAGACCAATTGGGATAGAGCCTGAGAGGTTGTTATGTGAAAGGTTGAGCACGATCAAGCTGTTAAGACTTCCCAGAGATATGGGAATGCTTCCTGAGAGAAAGTTCCAGCCCATTTTGATGGTTTGCAATTGCTGGCACGTGCGCAAAGTAGCAGGAATTTCCCCAGTAAGTTTGTTGGATGAAAGATCTAGATAGTTGAGCTGTTGAAGATTATTGATGTAAGGAATTTGGCCTTCTAGACTGTTGTGGGATAATGAACATTGAGCAATTGTGGCTACTCTGAAAACCTCTTGTGGTATATGGTTTTGAAGATTGTTATAACTGAGGTCCAAATATAAGAGTTGCTGAAGGTTTTCTATACTTGATGGTATGGGACCGTGGAACTGGTTATTTCCTAGAAACAGTTCCGACAACTGGGAGTTATTGCCAATGGAAGTTGGAATCTTCCCAGTAAAGTAGTTGTGTTGAAGATACAAACCTTGTAAACTAGCAAGATTTGCAATCCACCCATCAATCGGACCACTAAAATTGTTTTCTTCCAGTCCTAGTTTAGTTAGTCTATGGAGGTTTCCTATGCTTGATGGAACTAATCCGTATAACATGTTCCTACCAAACACGAGATTGTCAAGATTAGACGAAAGGTTGCCGACAGAATTTGGCAAGACTCCTTGTAGTAGATTTCCATGTAGTGAAAGCATCTCTAGAAGAGTGCAGTTGCTCAAGGCATCCAGGAATTCCCAGCCCGACTGTCATTTGTTTCAAGACTATTTCCATCGAGACCTAGCGTATTGAGCTTCCAAAGTTTACCAAGAGAAGGCGGGATTTGTCCTCTAAACCCATGATTATATGACAAGGATATGTGCTGTAGCTCGGATGCATTGCCTAATGAGTCTGGGATAAGACCTTCCAGCATGTTACCGCCCAAAAAAAGACGTTGGAGGTTAGGCAGAGCATCACCAATGCTAGATGGTAGAGAGCCAACTAGCATATTCAACTCCAAGGCTATTTGATTTAGCAGAGACAGATTAAAGACGGACTCTGGGATTCTACCTGATAGCTTGTTTTCACCAAGGAGTAAGTTTGACATTTTGGATAATTTCCCAACCTCATCAGGAATGGTTCCCTCGAGCTGGTTATACATCAGAATAATATGTTCTAGAGAAGTGATATTACCAAGGCCTGGTGGGATGACCCCGGTAAGATCATTGTAGGGAAGCCACAAACGTGTCATATTGGAGAGAAGGGCTATTTCTGCAGGGATTTCACCCACCAATAAGTTTCTTGAGAGGTCCAACACCCTTAAGCTGGAGCAGTTTGTGAGTGTGACTGGAATACTCCCCTGCAGTGAGTTGTAACTCAGGTCAAGAAACATCAGCTCTTGCAGGCGGCCAAGATTAGGTATCTGACCAGAGAACTTACTTCTGGAGAGGTTAAGAGAAGCAAGATATGACATGTTTCCAAGGGAAGGAGAGATCTGCCCGACCAAACTCTGCTCCGATAGGTCTAGCACCTCAACGCGATCACGTTGTGTGAGGCTGCACTTCACGCCCTGCCAGTTGCAGAAGTGAATACTGGTGTTCCATGAGCTGAAGGCCCCTTTCGGATCGTCGGTGATGGCACGCTTGAAATCAAGGAGCGACAGCATATCCGTATCGTTCCCAAGGAGGGCAGCGCAAACGATGCTTCCAGCTCCATAAGACAATAGCAGAACCGCCAATACTATGAGCACAAAGAATTTCATGGCATAGCTTTGTCGCTCACTATTTTGTATGGCAAAACTGGAGTTTAACTGTGCACGATTAGCATATAACAAGATCTGAAAGAAGCGAAGTAAGGTAAATGAAAGTTGAGGAAGTATACATGAAGAGAAGAAGCAGTGCACCTCTAGTGTTCAGAAGCATAGCATATCACATGGCTGCTTCTTACTGGCTTCGGTGGCGATGAGTGTTGCAGTTTTCCCTACGGCGAGTAATTAAGTAGCTCGGAGACTAAGCTGGCGTTACAGAGCATCAAACATTGAATTGTCCTGCTTACATTGACAGTTCCGACTTTCGAGCCCTTCACAAATATACTCTAGTGCCGGCCGGCCTAATTTGTTATTAAGTAGCAAATTTCAGTCTTGTATATGCATGAGTAGATCCCAGTTCTTTGTCGTTTCTACAATTTGTTTGGAACACTTCGATGCCGTATAGTTCTACCCCATAGTATAAAGCTTAATTCGATGCCGTATAGCTCTAAGTAAGGGTTTAAATAAGTGCATCGTCAGTACAGTACTCAGTACATCCAAACATCTCAACTACCGTGTTTTGTACTCCTTCAGTCCTTCTCAGGGGCTCGGGACTCTACTATGCGCACGCGTGGAAGCAGAATTCCCCAAATTTCAACTCGAATTAAACAATCTTTCTTCTAATATGAAATCTCCTTTTCAACTCGATCTGTAAAAGGAAAAAATCGCACCTCAGATTATAGGGTGCGGAACCAATCGTTATCACCGGCGACGGAGAAGACGGGTGCGGCGCCTTCACCGCCGACAGAGAAGGAAGCAGCCATCGCTGTCAGGACGCGCCCCGCGGGGGGCACCTGGTCTGGTTCCGCTGGACGGCCTGGGGCAAGCACCGGTGGGCGCTGCGCTCGCCGGCAAGGTGCTGCTGCTGGTCCTCTTTCTTCTCTCTCGAAGCCTCGTCGACGATTAGGGAAAAGGAACGACCGACCAAAGACATCACCGGCCTCGCCGCTCGCTAGATCAAAGGGGCGGCAGAGGACGAGCACAAAAAAAATCTTTCGAAAGCCACATAACCTTTCACGATCCGAATTATATTTCACTAAAACGGAGTAGATCGGTGCACCGGTGATCTTTTAAAAAAAAATCGAAAATCATCGTCTATACTATTAAATGAGAATTGGTGGCTCACTTTGGGGTTAAACATTGGAGCATCCTGACCATCTAATGAATCTATACTATTAAATAGGAATTGATGGCTCACTTTGGGGTTAAACATTGGAAGCATCCTGACCATCTAATAAAAATGTCAAACTTTGGGTACAACCAGTCCGCACACTTACCACCAAACAACGGTTTAGTAAGTTTAAATCATGGTCATCAATACTTGAAAGAAAATCAACCACGGTCATCAATCTATATTATTAAATGGTAGTTGGTGGCTCACTTTGGGGTCAAACATTGGGAGCATCCTGGCCATCTAATGAAAATGTCAAACTTTGGACACATCTGGACTGCACACTTACCACCAAACAACGGTTTAGGAATTTTAAATCATGGTCATCAATACTTGGAAGAAAATCAACCACGGTCATCAATACTACGAGGGAATATTAGGAAGGAAATCAACCACATACGCTCGGAATGGTATACTAGGAAGGTAGTACCATCTAATTTGGTCACTGTTAATTCAAAAAACAATCACGGTCGCTGGGAAGGAAATTAACCATGCACGTCAACTCCGCATCCTAGAAGGCTAGAACCCATCACGCTCGGGAACCTGGGGATCGGCAGCTGATGCGTCACGTGGCACATCGGGGGCCGTAACAGAGCGGGAGAACAGGCGCCGCTGGCGGCTGGCGCTGGTTGTCGAAGCAACAAGGGCCTCACCGGAGGCTGCGGTGGCCTGGTTCGATAAGCGTCATTGCCCGGTTCTTCGAGGCACCACGCCAGCGACTGTGACGAGGATCAACACGGACTCATTCCTGCCGACGATTGGGGTGCATGGGAGTTTGTGGATGGGGCCCCATCATGGGGCGCAATCAGAAGATTTTGGTGTCGCCCGGCGCCGGTACTGCGGCTGGAATCGTGCGGTCGTGTCGTGGGAGATGAGGCGGCGAGGTGTTGCGGCTGTGAGAGACTAGGTGGAGGGGTGAGCAGTGGAAGGGGAGAGCAGGTGGTTGGGCGGACTGAAGACGTGGAACAGCGGCCGGCGGTGATAGATAGTTCGCGACCCTAGGAGAATTGGGGAAATTAATTAGTGACCGTGTGTTTGGTTGCTCTGCTCAAGCCTCGACTAGCCCAGCTAGCCCAACTCGGCAAAGCTAGCCTTGCCTCATCGACACATTTGGTCGATTGCAGTAGCAAGGGTGAGCCGTTTACTTGGATTAGTAGCTTTTGATCATTCAGTAAGTTCAGTACTTGTGTGTATATATTGTACTAGATCTAAAGTTTTTTTCTAACTGTAGTCATCGAGGAAATTGACTATTCCACTTAATTTGCAATTTCAAGATTTGTACTGGTTAGCTCGTTTTAGTTAGAGCCCATTTTATTATTCTAAGATCATCTCTAGCAGACACCGTAAAAGGGAGAACTAAAAAATACGTTCTCAAGTCGCGTTTGACGGGTTTTCAGGCCGTGAGCGATGGGGCGAAACAGACCCCTCAAAACCGAACCAAAAAAGGGAATATTCTCTTTTTACAGTTTCACGTACAAGGTTTCTGCCAGGACAAACACGATCCGAAACCGTAAAACTAAACCACATGATGAATTTAAACAAATTCGACCGTTCAACCGCGACAATCGTAAGTTTTAACCAAATTTAATAAAATCACGTCGCAGAACATCATCCAAAATATGAATCATCACCACAACCCACGATGCTCATCAAGCATTCAAGCCAAGAGAAGCATCACCCCTGCCACCACTTGCTGAAGCACCACCATGACCACCACTTGCTGGAGCACCATGTCCAACGCCATCCTTTGCCCGAGCATTGCCTCTTGCCAGCGCCGCTGATCTCCTTCTCCCCAAGATGTCCAGCCTTTCTTGATCGTGCCACGCCAAGGTGAGCTCGTCCATGTTGCTCCAATTTGAATCAACTGTTTATACCTAGGTCGTCGGCGGATGCAGAGGAAGGGGAAAGGGAATTGTTCATACCTTGGTCGGGTAGCCGAGGCCGTTTTGGCGGATATCACGGCGACGAATGGTTTCTCGGGGGCTTGAAGGGGTTTCGCAGCATAGTAATGTAGGGGTTCGTAGCATGGAAAACAAAATTTTTCTATCGCATACAAACAAACAAGCCAAGATCTATCTACTAGATTGTAGCAACGAGTCGATGGAATAACTTACCCTCGAAGATTCCAAAGCGGTTAACGAGAGCAGATTCTCGTGGGTGATGTAGTCGTACTCTTTCCGATCTCAAGATCGTGTAGACGATCCTTCGGTATACGTTACAGCGCTCCATGATCGGTCGGTCACGCTCGACGAAGACCTTCCTCTCCCTTGTTCCAGTGACGCGGAGGTTGTAGCACTCTCCTCGCGATTCCAAAGACAACTGGCGTGGTACCGGAAGTAGAGGGAAATCCCGAGGCTTC
Source organism: Avena longiglumis (assembly GCA_030063025.1). Taxonomy (NCBI): domain Eukaryota; kingdom Viridiplantae; phylum Streptophyta; class Magnoliopsida; order Poales; family Poaceae; genus Avena; species Avena longiglumis. Next base: position 84,118,868 of record CP125976.1, read on the forward strand.
GCCTTAAGCGGTGCAGTATGGTGGAGCTTATGAGAGAGGCTATTAGTGGTCTAGTAATTAGACACACCAATTAGAAGGCTCTAAACCAATTAGAAGGCTCTAAACTGGCTAAAGCAATTAGAAGCTCTAAACCAAAACGGCTCTAAACCGGAGATCTAGAGTAGAAAGTTATGTGTCTATGGGAGGAGCCCTCCTTATATGGGAGGGTCCTTGGCGCGCGCCAGGAGGAGGAGTCCCTCCCAACTCGGACCAGGGCTTGGCGCCCGGCTGGAGGTCAACTCCTCCTCCGTGTTGGTTCCAACTCCTCTTGCTTGTTTCCCACAGTTTCTTGTTTTGGTTTGACTTTCAAAGCTGGACATTTGACTTTTCTTTTAGGATTCAATTTAATCCTTTATTTGGGACAGCAAGAACACTTAGTACATGATGCAATCATTCAATGAGCAATGACACATTCATGTACCCTTCCCCGGAGTCTTGGGACAATCCGGAACCTTCTAGAACATTCCGATGAAAACACGGAATCATTCCCGAACTCAAAGCAGGACTTTCCTTATATGAATCTTATTCTCCGGACCATTCCGGATCACCTCGTGATATCCGGATCCCATCCGAGACTCGAACAACATTCGGTCTCTTTCTCATAATACCATAACTACTCAAACAACGTCGAATCCTTAAGTGTGTCTCCCTACGGTTCGTGAATTATGCGGACATGATCGAGACACTTCTCGAACAATAACCAATAGAGGAATCTGGAAATTCATATGGCTCCCACATATTTCTCGATTACTTTGCGATCGAATGAACCACTTACATACGATACCAATTTCCCTTTGTCTCACGATATGTTACTTATCCGAGGTTATGATCGTCGGTATCTCGCATACCTAGTTCAACCTCGTTCTTGATAAGTACTCTTTTCTCGTTCCGTGATATGTGATCCCTTGTGACCAAGTCACATGCTTGCAAGCTAATTGGATGACATTCCACCGAGAGGGCCCAGTATATCTATCCGTCATGAGGATGGACAAATCCCACTCTTGATCCATGTGTTTCAACCAATACTTTCCGAACACTCAATGCCACTTTTATAGCCACCACATTACGGTGTGGTGTTTGATGACATCAAAGCATCCATCCGTAAAGGTGATATGCATGATCTCATGGTCGAAGGAATTAGGTTACTATGTATCGAAAGCATATAGCAATTGAACTATTTAAATGACTTGATCTTTATGCTACTTATCTATAGGAGTATGTCCATCACATCATTCTCCTAATGATATGATCCATTGTTAATAACATCTCTATGTTCATGATCGAAACCATGATCATATATTAACCAACAAGCTAGTTTAACAAGAGGCTTTACTAGGGACTCTTATTTTAGTTTACAAATCACACAAGTATTAATGTTTCCGGTTAATACAATTATAGCATGGTATGTAAACATTTATCATAAGTGTGAAGATATGATAATAACTCACTTTATTATTGCCTCTTGGGCATATCTCCAACAGTCTCCCACTTGCACTAGAGTCAATAATCTAGTTTCAAACCTTTGTGTATTCAACACCTATGGCTTTCCGGTGTTGTATGTACACGATTGCTAGTGGTAAACTGATCTTCCGGATCTGACACTTCCAGGTCCGTGTGTAATTGCATGTGTTTGCGTCTCTACGCATTACTCATTCTCTAATGAGATGGCTTTGTATAAATTTGGTCTTTCGGTGTGACCTTTAGCTCTTTGGGGTTAAAACATGTTGATAATATTGTCGCACAATATATCTTCATAGTATTATCCCTCTGTGAACTACACCTAGTTTGATAACAAACTACTTGACACAAATGCCCTCTATTCTCGCTATAATAGCATCATATACTTAGCCTTTTGTTGTAGTATCATCACAATGTATTAACTTTGGAACTCATCCAAATCCATTATGGAACTCACTTTCCATTATATTGTGCCACCCTTTGTTTAAATTGAGATACACTTAATTTGTACTTTGTGACAAAACTAGTATCAATGTAGTACTTTTACAATGAACTAACCATCTATTTGTCACTTCTACAAATATTATACTCTTAGTTCTTCCAAAAGATCATAAGAATATCCTTACTATTGTCCAATGATCATCTTACGAATCATTCTGGTATATGCTCACAACATTTAGAGCATAGGACATATCTGGATTTATACATATCACAGTATGATTGATATAAATACTCTTTGTGATTTCATACATCAAGTATCAATCTATACTTGATTATTTGTTTCACTTTACCAAATGTCAATACACTTGAATATATCATCAACATTGAACTCTTTCAATCCTTTCTGTGTGACAAGAACCTATCTTGTAGTTTCTATATTGAACTCATTCAATATCTTGTCTATGTACTTCTGGCACAACCATATTAGCGTCTATTGATGCCAAATATTTAGGTTTTGCCTAAGTCTTTCATCGGTATGAAATTCTTAATATGTGTTAATAAAAGATACATTATTTCCAATCAACAATATGTCTTCCACATAATGTATTAGAAACATGTCTTAGCGCTCCCACTTAATTTCTTGCAAATGCAAGCATCTTCATTGTCTCTGATGAAATTAAACTCTTTTAACAGTTTCATCATAGTGAAGATTCCAACTCCGATATGCTTACTTTAACCATTGAAGTTCGCATATGCTTTTAGCATCCTTTGAATTAACAAAACCCTATGGACCGTGTTAAGCACATGTCCTTGGTAGCGATTCTATTAAAAGAACTTGTTTTGTTTATTCAACTACCATATAACAAATTATATGTAGTGGTTGCTACATTAATCCGTCTAGACTAAATATCACTATGACAGATCAAATCTTGTCATAGTCAACCTTTGAACATTGTTGTGAACTCTTTCCCAACATGTCGACTATTTCATAGATGTGAAACATCCATGTCTATTTCTTTATAGATCCGGACACAACTATAAGGTCTTACACCTTTCTCGAGGGTCCTTCAAGTTCAAAACTTGATTTTCTCGTGTATGGAACTATCACGGATTTTATGGCTTCAAGCCATTTTTTTAGTCGGGGCCCATCATCGCTTCTTTGCATGTAGTCGGTTCATTATTCTCAAATAATGGTTCAACCCTCAAATCTTGGTATTTGATTGTTTATCCGACCTACTTGTTTCAATAGGAACTTGGATCTCCGTGACCACAACCTTTGAGGTACGTGAGCCATGAGCTTTGTTGCTGCCTCCGGAACACTTTTCGGTCTTTGCGCTCTTTATATAGCTAAGGTTCTTTTAACCTTATCAAAGTTCTATTGTCCTCCCACTTAACTTTTCACGAAAAATTCCTTCTTAAAGAAACTTGACGTTTTAAGTGACAAACACTTTTGTCTATGGTGTTATGGAGGAATACTTAACAAAGACAGATTCATCCGACTTTGGTTGCAAACATCTTTCTTATGTATAGCATACCAATGTTTAAGAAAGGACTACTTGGGTTTAATCCCAAACCATAACCTTATATGGTGTCATTTCAACGGATTATGATGGAGCTCTTTTCAGTGGAAAAACGGTAATCTCTAAAGCTTTTAATCTTTAAAATATAATGGCAGTTTTATAAATTATACCTTTGATCTTACCATGTCAAACAAGGTTTAATTACATATCTCAAACGCTCCATACTCTTATGGTGTTTCGGGAAATGCAAATCCACGGAACGATTCCTCAAATCTTAGGTATTATGCTAAACTCTGTAACTCAAATATCTTCCTTTATGATCTTTATCATAAACTGTTTATATTCTTGTTACAATGATTTTGCACTTCATCTTGAAAGTCTTTGAACTTTTCAAATGTTTCATACTTCATCCTTATTAAGTAAATATTCATATATTCACTCAAATTTTCGGAGAAAGCATATGAAGTTGAAATCCATCGCTTTTTGACTACACATGATGGACTTCGTACAACAATATGTACAAGTTCCAATAAGCTAGTCATTCGTTCCCTTTTTGGCCTATGAACGAAGTTTTAATTATCTCTAGGAAAGTTTCACAAGCGTCATTTGATCAAAATCAAATATACTCCAAAATTCCATCCATATGGAGTTTCTTCATGTTTTCTTTCCATTATAATTTAAACGGCGATGTCACTTCCTAAGTGATCTTTCAATCAATTTGTCTTTCGACATCTTTAGCATTAGCTTTATGGATGTGATTTTTCCAACGAGATTTGTGAATCATCCATCTTTTATGGATTACGGCAATTATTTGAACAACCCTTTTGTTCTCATAACACCTGATAAAACAAATCTTGAAGGCAAGCTTTGATGTTTAACGAGCAACACAATAACCCTTTATTTTGTTCTCGATGAACATCATCACATATTCTTTTGCTAGTTACTTAGGCCATTGTAGTTCATGAATTGTGTTGTTTCGTATGACGATTCACACCAACAAATTCAGTATCAAATACTTAAGAACCACATTGTTTAATAAGCAAAGAATATATCCATAACATGTATATCATCTATATACTTAAATTGAACAATTCTAATCTTTTCTTTTCTGCCATATATTTATGAGATTCTCTTTCAGTATTTCCATTTACTTGAAAGAATCTATCAATATCAATAGTGGAGTCATACATATGACATATAGTCCAAAACGTGTATAGTTAAATACCAATGTCTTTGGACTTGCACTTTGAAGTAGATCACCATCATCAAATGTTTGGTGTTCTTTCAAATTCCTTTATTTAGTAATCTTCTTGGTGTAGTAAACATTTTACCTACATCAAATATTCACCCTTATTATGGATTAATCCATGATCAAGCTACTTTTAGCTTGTAACGGTGAATCATAAGTATAATGTTGCTTCCAAAATCTTTTGGAGGATTAGGACAACTAGTGTCTCCAACCTTTTGCAAATTCTCATCAAATATGAGAACATGACTTATGCCATATTATACTCTATCATGTTGCAACTAAAACTTTGTTTCAGATATCACAATATCTTCCACACATCATGGTTTCAAACAACTCTTTCGGATCCTAGATAACCTTGATATTAAGAGAATCCTTTGAATATCAAGAATCGTGGAGACAAACATGATACTTATATACTAACATTGGAATTGTTACTCTTGTTTTAATACCAATTATTAAACTTCATGGAGTAACCGAACTTCTTGAAAGTTTGCAATAGGACTTTTAAACTTTAGATTAACACTTCAAAACAATACGATACCAGTCAGAAAAGTAACTAACCAGAATTCTATAGCTCTTACATCTCAATTATAACTAAGCGCAAGGTGGTAAACGGATGCCAATGACTACAACAACTATGCAAATTCACTTTGATTTAGTTTATGATAAATTGAGTTCTAATTAATAATTAAATTAATCTAGGTGAACTCCCACTCAAAACAATATCCCTCACATTGTTTTAGTGATCACACGAACCAAAACCACCACATCAAAACCGATCATCACGAGTTGATATAGCTTCAATGGCGAACAATCGACATGTTCATCATATCTACTATATGACTCATGCTCTACCTTTCGGTAATCCGTGTTCCGAGGCCATGTCCGTACATGCTAGGCTCGTCAAGATCAAACCTTAGTTTACGCATGAGCAACTGGCTTGCTCACGTTGTATACACTTGCGAATCTAGCACACCGATCATCACGTGGTGTTTGAAACAACAAGCTTTAGCAGCGGTGCTAACTAAGGGTGAACACTTTATGATTTGAAATTCATGTGCATGAGGGATCATCTTATAATGCTACCGTCGCCTACTAAGCAATACAAGATGCATAAAGGATTAACATCACATGCAATTCATAATATGTGATATGATATGGCCTTTTCTTTGTGCTTCCGATCTCCATCTTCTAGCACGAACATGATCTCCATCATCACCGCATTGCATCAAGGTCAATGACGCTACTCCATGGTTGTCGCCCACCGGCTTCAACTATTACAACTACTTTGAATAGACACGGGTCTTAACATAAATTAAAGACAACCATATATTCTCCGGTTGTCGACTTACAATAAGGAACATTGCATACATCAAATATAATCACAATCATGGCCATATCACATCATCACACCCCTGCAAAACAAAGTTAGACGCTTCTTTCTTTGCATATTTTACGTGGTTTGGGGCTTTCAATAAGTGTCGTTCTAACTTACGAACAAGAACCACAACATTGATACTAGCATTGTTGATTACCCGTTGTAAATTGGATCTTAACTATGCTAGGAGAAACATGCACCAAGAAAGCCACTTATGCAATACAAGTTGCATGTCAAGCGTGGAGCAAGTCTCATGAACGATGTCATGTAAGGTTAGCCCGGCCGCTTCATCCCAACATACCGCAAGATGCAAAGTACACAAGAAGCAATCGACAATAAAAGCATCAACGCCCACAATGACCATTGTGTTCTACTGGCAACAGATCTACATATAGACACGGCTCGATACCAGTAGGGGTTCGCATGGAAAACAAAATTTTCTATCGCATACAAACAAACAAGCCAAGATCTATCTACTAGATTGTAGCAACGAGTCGATGGAATAACTTACCCTCAAGATTCCAAAGCGGTTAACGAGCAGATTCTCGTGGGTGATGTAGTCGCATTTTCCGATCTCAAGATCGTGTAGACGATCCTTCCAGCGCCACGTTCGGCAGCGCCCCGCAATGGTCACACGTTAACTCGACGAAGACCTTCCTCTCCCTTGTTCCAAAATGACGGAGGTTGTAGCACTCTCCTCGCGATTCCGAAAGACAACGGCGTACCTAAGTAGAGGGAATCCGCAGGCTTCGCCTTAAGCCGGTGCGAGTATGGTGGAGCTTATGAGAGAGGCTATTAGTGGTCTAGTAATTAGACACACCAATTAGAAGGCTCTAAACCAATTAGAAGGCTCTAAACCGCTGGCTAAAGCAATTAGAAGCTCTAAACCAAAACGGCTCTAAACCGGAGATCTAGAGTAGAAAGTTATGTGTCTATGGAGGAGCCTGCCTCCTTATATGGGAGGGGTCCTTGGCCAGGAGGGAGGGAGTCCCTCCCCAACTCGGACCAGGGCTTGGGCGCCGGCCTGGAGGAGTCCAACTCCTCCTCCAGGTTGGTTCCAACTCCTCTTGCTTGTTTCCCACAGTTTCTTGTTTTGGCAGTTTGACTTTCAAACTGGACATTTGACTTTTCTGTTTTAGGATTCAATTTAATCCTTTATTTGGGACAGCAAGAACACTTAGTACATGATGCAATCATTCAATGAGCAATGACACATTCATGTACCCTTCCCCGGAGTCTTGGGACAATCCGAACCTTCTAGAACATTCCCGATGAAAACACCTAATCATTCCCGAACTCCAAACGGACTTTCCTTATATGAATCTTATTCTCCGGACCATTCCGGATCACCTCGTGATATCCCGGATCCCATCCGAGACTCAACAACATTCGGTCTCTCTTTCTCATAATACCATAACTACTCAAACAACGTCGAATCCTTAGTGTGTCTCCTACGGTTCGTGAATTATGCGGACATGATCGAGACACTTCTCCGAACAATAACCAATAGAGGAATCTGGAAATTCATATGGCTCCCACATATTTCTACGATTACTTTGCGATCGAATGAACCACTTACATACGATACCAATTTCCTTTGTCTCACGATATGTTACTTATCCGAGGTTATGATCGTGATCTCTGCATACCTAGTTCAACCTCGTTCGATAAGTACTCTTTTCTCGCGTGATATGTGATCCCTTGTGACCAAGTCACATGCTTGCAAGCTAATTGGATGACATTCCACCGAGAGGGCCCAGAGTATATCTATCCGTCATGAGGATGGACAAATCCCACTCTTGATCCATGTGTTTCAACCAATACTTTCCAACACTCAATGCCACTTTTATAGCCACCGTTACGGTGTGGTGTTTGATGACATCAAAGCATCCATCCGGTAAAGGTGATATGCATGATCTCATGGTCGAAGGAATTAGGTTACTATGTATCGAAAGCATATAGCAATTGAACTATTTAAATGACTTGATCTTTATGCTACGCTTATCTATAGGAGTATGTCCATCACATCATTCTCCTAATGATATGATCCTTGTTAATAACATCTCTATGTTCATGATCGGAAACCATGATCATATATTAACCAACAAGCTAGTTTAACAAGAGGCTTTACTAGGGACTCTTATTTTAGTTTACAAATCACACAAGTATTAATGTTTCCGGTTAATACAATTATAGCATGGTATGTAAACATTTATCATAAGTGTGAAGATATGATAATAACTCACTTTATTATTGCCTCTTGGGCATATCTCCAACAGTCTCCCACTTGCACTAGAGTCAATAATCTAGTTTCAAACCTTTGTGTATTCAACACCTATGGCTTTCCGGTGTTGTATGTACACGATTGCTAGTGGTAAACTGATCTTCCGGATCTGACACTTCCAGGTCCGTGTGTAATTGCATGTGTTTGCGTCTCTACGCATTACTCATTCAATCAATCCCATATATATATTCCCTTCGTCTCGCGATATTTTACTTGCCCGAGATTTGATCGTCGGTACCGTCATACCTAGTTCAATCTCGTTCACAGCAAGTACTTTACTCGTTCTGTAATCCGATATCACCTTGTGATTAACTCCTTAACCACATGCTTGCAAGCGGTGTTGATATCGATTACCGAGTGGGCCCGAAGTATATCTCTCCGACTTGGGAGGGACAAATCCCATCTCGATACATACAACCCAACAGGTACTTTCCGATCACCTGAGAGACACCTTTATGATCACCCTCTCATAGGATGACGTTTGATGACCTCAAATCTTTCTTCCGATACCAGGGAGTTGTATTATCTCATGGTCTAAGGAATACAATATTTGACATAGGAAAAACTTCGCAAAGATGAACACGATGACACGATCTAATTGCTCCGCTTAGTTTGGGTCTGTCCATCATATCATTCTCCCAATGATATGATCTCATTATTAATCGACAACTCATGTCTATGGTTAGGAAACCTTAACCATCATTAATCAATGAGCTAGTCCATAGAGGCATACTAGGGACACGGTGTTGTTCACAAACCACATAAGTATTAAAGTTTCCGCTTAATACAATTCTAGCATGGAATATAAACTTTATCATGAACAAGAATTATAATAATAACATCTTTATTATTGCCTCTAGGGCATAATTCCAACAGTATCCCACTTGCACTAGAGTCAATAATCTAGTTTACATTTGGCAACAATCTCACACCCATGGCACTAAGGTGTTGATCATGTTTTACACGTGGAAGAGGTTTATTCAATGGATCTGCGACATTCAGATCTGTATGTACTTTGCTAATCTTCAGATCTCCATCTGCTATATAATCTCGGATTATATGAAACTTGCATTTGATATGCTTGGTCTTTGGATGATATCTTGGTTCCTTAGCGAGTGCTATGGCGCCAGTGTTGTCACACAATATCTCCAGTGGGTCCAATGCACTTGGAACCACGCCAAGCTTAGTGATGAAGTTCCTGATCCAAACTCCTTCACTTGACGCTTCTGCAGCAGCCATGTATTCCGCTTCTACTGTAGATCCCGCGATCACGCTTTGCTTGCAGCTTCTCTAGCTCACAGCTCCTCCATTCAAAATATAAACGTATCCTGTCTGAGATTTAGAATCATCTTTGTCGGTGTCGAAACTAGCGTCGACGTAACCTTTTACGACGAGCTGTTCATCACCTCCATAGACTAAGAACATTTCTTTAGTCCTATTTAGGTACTTTAGGATGTTCTTCACGGCTGTCCAAAGGTTCCACTCGGATCACTTTGATATCTGCTCGTCAAACTAAGAGCATTGGACACATCCGGTCTAGTACACAACATGGCATACATGATAGAACCTATGGCCGAGGCATAAGGCACTTTGCTCATAGATTCTCTATCATTTACCGTAGCTGGAAACTGAGCCTTGCTCAATATCTTACCTGACAACATAGGCACTGAACCTTTCTTTGCCTTATCCATTCTGAACCTTTTCAGAACTTTGTCTAGGTATGTACTCTGGCTTAAAGCTATCAGGCGTCTTTGTCTATCTCTATAGATTTTGATGCCCAATATATAAGCAGCTTCACCTAGGTCTTTCATTGAAAAACACTTGTTCAAATAACTCTTCACATCGTTAAGCATGTTAATGTCGTTTCCAATAATCAATATGTCATCCACATATAGTACCAGAAATGTCACCGAGCTCCCACTCACTTTCTTGTAGATACAAGCTTCGTAGTAATTTAGAACAAATCCAAAGCTCTTGATTACTTGATCAAAACAAAGGTTCCAACTCTGAGATGCTTGCTTCAGTCCATAAATGGAACGCTGAAGTTTGCATACTTTATCAGCATCCTTAGGATCGACAAAACCTTCGGGTTGCATCATATACAACTCTTCATCAATGTTGCCATTGAGGAAGCAGATCTTGACATGCATCCGCCATATTTCATAATCATGAAACGCAGCAATTGCTAATAAAATCCGAATGGACTTAAACATCGCTACGGAGAGAAAGTCTCATCGTAGTCAACACCTTGAACTTGTCGAAAACCTTTTGCGACAAGTCGTGCTTTATAAACGGTAACATTACCATCCGTCCTTTTCTTCTTGAAGATCCATTTGCACTCAACGGCCTTTCTGGCCGCTAGGAGGGTCCACCAAAGTCCAATGCTTGGTTTTCGCTCATGGATCCCAATTCGGATTCCATGGCCTCTAGCCATTTCTCGAGTCAGGCGCATCATTGCTTCCTCATAGTTTGTAGGTTCACCGTCTTCTACCAACAAGACAGTCAAGACAGGTTGCCGTACCACTCGGAGAGGCACGCGACCTTGTCGACCGCTGACGTTCAAGAGCAAAGATCGTCCAAGCTTCATGATCCTTGTCATTAGCTTCCTCTATTGTTGGTGCGGCAATCTTTGGAACAATTTCAGGTGCTGCGCTACTCTCCAATTCAAGATAAGGTTCAACAACCTCGTCTAGCTCTACTTTCCTCCCACTCACTTCTTTCGAGAGAAACTCCTTCTCAATAAAGGAACCGTTCTTTGCGACAAACACTTTGCCTTCGGTTCTGTGATAGAAGGTATACCCAATAGTTTCCTTAGGGTATCCTATGAAGACGCAGTTCTCCGCTTTGGGTTCAAGCTTGTCCGGCATCAACTTCTTGACGTAACCTTCGCATCCCCAAACTTTAAGAAACGACAACTTAGGTTTAGCACCAAACCACAGTTCATACGGTGTCGTCTCAACGGATTTAGATGGTGCCCTATTTAAAGTGAATGCAGCGGTTTCTAATGCATAACCCAAAATGATAACGGCAAATCAGTAAGAGACATCATCGATCGGACCATATCTAATAGAGTTCGATTCCGGCGTTCAGACACACCATTGCGCTATGGTGTTCCGGGTGGCGTGAGTTGCGAAATGATTCCGCTTGCTTTAAGATGCGTGAGAAAATCATAACTCAAATATTCACCTCCACGATCGGATCGTAGAAACTTAATTTTTCTATTACGATGGTTCTCAGTTTCATTCTGAAATTCCTTGAACTTTTCAAATGTTTCATATTTATGTTTCATTAAATAGATATACCCATATCTACTTAAGTCATCGGTAAAAGTGAGAAAATAGCGATATCCACCGCGCGTCGATACACTCATCGGTCCGCATACATCGGTATGTATGATTTCCAACAAGTCCGTTGCTCGCTCCATCATTCTGGAGAACGGGGTTTTGATCATCTTGCCCATGAGGCATGGTTCGCATGTGTCAAATGATTCAAAATCAAGAGACTGCAAAAGTCCATCAGAATGGAGTTTCTTCATGCGCTTTACACCAATATGACCTAGACGACAGTGCCACAAATAAGTAGTATTATCACTATCTACTTTGCATCTCTTAGCCTCAATGTTATGGATGTGTGTTTCATCCCTTTCGAGATTGGAAGAAATAAACCATTCACAAGAGGTGCATGACCATAAAAGATGTTACTCATATAAATAGAACAACCATTATTCTCCGATTTAAATGAATAACCGTCTTGCAATAAACACGATCGAAATAATGTTCATGCTCAACGCAGTACATAATAACACTTATTAAGGTTTAAAACTAATCGAAGGTAAAACTAAGGAGGCGTGCTGACGGCCATCACATCAACTCTTGATCCGTTGCCAACACGCATCGTCACCTCATCCCTCGCAAGCCGTCTATTCCGTAGCTCTGTTTGAGTTACAAATATTAGCAACCGATTATCAAATACCCGTGCACTAGCGAGGGCTAGTAAGGAAAACATCAATAACATGTATATCAAATATACCTTTGATGGTGCCAGATTCTTGTCCGCTAAGTACTTGGACGATTGCCCATGACCTTGTCCTTGCAATAGAAGCACTCAAAGGTCGGCTTGGTCCGGACTTGAGCTTCTTCTCGGCAGGGCAACGCGCTTGCCGCCGCCTTTCTTGAAGGGCTTCTTTGCACCCTTACCTTTCTTGAAGGTGGGGGGCTTGTTGACCATCAACGCATGATTATCCTTTTTAATGTCCACCTCCGCAGCCTTCAGCTTTGCGAAGAGCTCGGTGATCGTATCAGTGGAACCAATCTGATTATGAGTCACTACAAAACTTTTGTAGCTGGGAGGGAGTGATTGCAGAACCCTGTCAATCTTGAGCTCCTCTGAAATCTTGCAGTCCAGTTGCTCAAGGCGTTGAGTGTAGCCCGACATCTTTATGGCGTGCTCACTAACGGAACTCCCTTCCTCCATCTTGCAATTAAAGAATTTCTCAGAGATCTCATATCTCTCAGAACGGGCCTGAGTCTAAAACATAGTTTTTAGCTCCTCAAGAATCTCAAAGGGCCCAGGATAGTCTTCAAAACGATTTTGAAGGTCCGATTCCATAGAAAACAACATGGTGCTCTTAATCACACCATAATCATCTTTGCGTGACTGATAGACAGCTTTCTCATCAGCCGGCGCATCTATAGCAGGGGCGTCACCTAGCGCATTTTCAAGGACATAGTCCTTTTGTCCGCCAGAGAGATGATTCTCAGATTGCGGAACCAATTGGTGAAGTTAGACCCATTGTTTCTAAGCTTTTCCTTCTCAGCAAAAACGTTGAAGTTGAAGTTGGACTTAGCCATTTGATCTACAATGTTTGCAAGTACAAATTAGACTATGTTCATGATAACTAGTTCAACTTTTAATCAAATTACTAGATGAACTCCCACTAAATTCAACATCCCTCAAGTTGTTTAGTGAACATGATCCAAATTCACCACACCTAATCTGATCTTCACGAGAAGAGATTGGGTATATACTTCCTTAATAACAAAAGGTCCTTCCCATTTTGAGAGTAGTTTCCCTGCAAAAAATCTGAGACGACACCTATACAAAAGAACTTTCTCACCAACATGGAACTCCCTTTTGAGAATTCTCCTATCATGCCATCTTTTTTAATTTTTCCTTAAAGAGCCTAGCATTTTCATAAGCCTCACTTCTCCACTCATCTAAGGTACTCAAGTCAAGCAATCTTTTCTCACTGGCAAGTTTAAAATCTCTATTCAATTCTTTCACTGCCCAATAAGCTTTCTGTTCTAATTCTAAAGGCAAGTGACAAGCTTTCCCATAGACCATTTTGTAAGGAGACATCTCCATAGGATTTTTATAAGCAGTTATATAAGCCCATAAAGCGTCATTCAAATTCTTATCCCAATTTTTCCTAGATCTATTGACATTCTTCTGCAAGATAGATTTAATTTCCCTATTGGAAAGTTCTACTTGCCCACTGGTTTGGGGGTGATAAGCTGAAGCAATTCTATGGTTAACATCATATTTAGCGTGAGTTTTCCTAAAACCACCATGAATAAAATGAGAGCCTCCATCGGTCATGAGATATCTAGGTACACCAAACCTAGGAAAAATATCATCTTTAAGCATTTTTAAAGAGGTCTTACCATCAACACTATTTGTAGGTATGGCTTCTACCCACTTTGTAACATAGTCAACAACAACAAGAATATGAGTATACCCTTCTGAAGGAGGAAAGGGGCCCATAAAGTCAAATCCCCAACAATCAAAATGTTCAATAACAAGAGAATAATTCATAGGCATCTCATTGCGTCTAAAATGTTACCGACTCTTTGACATTCATCACATGATAAGACAAACTAACTTGCATCCTTGAAAAGGGCAGGCCAATAAAATTCAGATTGTAAAACCTTTTGTGCAGTCCTATCCCCAGCATGATGTCCTCCATAAGCACTGTCATGGCATTTTCTCAATATCTCTTGTTGTTCAAATTATGGAATACATCTTCGCATAATACCATCTACTCGTTCTTTATATAAGTGTGGGTCATCCCAAAAGTAATGCCTTAGATCATAAAAGAACTTTCTTCTTTGCTGGGCTGTAAAGGTTAGAGGCGAATACTTGGAAACAATAAAGTTAGCATAATCAGCATACCAAGGACTCTCATGCGGACTTACCCTTATTGTAGCCAACTGCTCATTTCGAAAACTATCATTAACAGTCAAAGGGTCAAAAGAAATATTTTCCAAACGATATAAATTGTCAGCAAGAGGATTTTCAGCACCCTTCCTATCTACAATATGTAGATCAAACTCTTGTAAAAGCAACACCCATATAATAAGCCTAGGCTTAGCGTCCTTTTTTGTCATAAGGGACTTGATAGCAGCATGATCAGTATGAATAGTAACCTTTGAATCAACAATGTAAGGTCTAAACTTATCACAGGCAAAAATTACAGCTAAGAACTCTTTTTTAGTAGTAGCATAATTATTTTGAGCAGCATCTAGAGTCTTGCTAGCATAATGAGTAACATTCAATTTCTTATCAACACGTTGCCCAAGGACAGCACCCATAGAAAAATCACTAGCATCACACATAATTTCAAAAGGTAAACTCCAATCAGGTGGTTGAACAATAAGAGTAGTAGTCAAAGCTTTCTTCAAAGTTTCAAAAGTTTCCTTACAGTCATCATAAAAAACAAAAGGTACATCTTTTTAAAGAAGATTGGTAAGGGGCTTTGAAATTTTGGAGAAATCTTTAATAAACCTCCTATAGAAACCAGCATGACCAAGGATACTACGAATACCTTTTATATCTCTAGGGCAAGGCATCTTCTCAATTGCTTCAATTTTGGCTCTGTCAACTTCAATGCCTCTTTCAGATATTTTGTGTCCCAGAACAATCCCTTCATTAACCATGAAATGGCATTTCTCCCAATTAAGAACAAGGTTGGTTTCTTCACATCTCTGCAAAAATTTATCAAGGTTGTGCAAACAGTTGTCAAAAGAAGTTCCATAGACGAAGAAATCGTCCATGAAAACCTCCACAATTTCTTCACAAAAACCATGAAAAATAGCAGACATACATCTCTGAAAGGTAGCAGGAGCATTACATAAACCAAAAGGCATACGCCTATAAGCATAAGTGCCATAAGGACAAGTGAAAGTGGTTTTCTCTTGGTCTTGAGCTTTTACAGTGATTTGATAAAACCCAAAATAACCATCAAGAAAACAAAAGTGAGTCTTTATAGACAACTTTTCTAGCATTTGATCAATAAATGGCAAAGGATAATGATCTTTCTTAGTAACTTTATTGACCTTTCTAAAATAAATGCACATCCTATACCCAACCACTACTCTTTGGGGTATAAGCTCATTATTTTAATTAGGCACAACAATAATTCCCCCTTTCTTTGGAACACAATGAATGGGGCTAACCCATTGACTATTAGCAATAGGGTAAATAATACCAGCATCAAGGAGTTTTAATACCTCATTTCTTACCGCATCCTTCATCTTAGGATTTAGACGGTGTTGGTGCTCAACAACTGGTTTTGCATCAGGTTCTATATTAATTGCATGTTGACATATAGTAGGAGAAATTCCTTTTAAATCATCAAGAGTATAGCCCATAGCTCCTCAGTGTTTCTTCAATATCTCTAATAACCTCTCTTCTTCCTTTCCTGAAAGTTTAGAGCTAATAATAACAGGATAAACTTTCTTATCTATCAAGATAAGCATATTTTAAGATCATCGGGTAAAGGTTTTAATTCGAAAACAGGGTCCCCTTTAGGTGGTAGTGTGGTACCCAAATCTTCCACATGTAGGTTATGCTTAAGTAACTCAGGCTGACGAAGGAAAACCTCGTCAATATCATTTCTTTCCTTCATGAAGACATCGCTTTCATGATCTTCATAAACTGCTGCAAGGCATTGTTAGGAGCAAGAGAAATAGAAGAAAGTTGTTCAACCCTAAAATCCTTGTTAGGCAGTTCATTTTCATAAGGAGTTTTAGCAAATTTGGAAAAATTAAACTCATAAGACTCTCCATCAAACTTAGTTAAAATATTTTCTTTCCTACAATCTATGATAGCCCCACAAGTATTCAAGAAGGGTCTACCAAAGATAATAGGATAGGTTTTACTAGCTTCTTTACCAAGTACTAGAAAATCAGCAAGATATTTAATCTTACCACAAAGAACCTCCACATCTCTTACGATGCCAATGGGACAGACTGTCTCTCTATTAGCAAGGTGAATAACCACATCAATGTCCTCAAGCTCACAAGGACCAATTTCATGCATAATTTACCTGTAAAGCTCATAAGGAATAACATTAGAGCTAGCACCAAAATCACACAACCATAATAGCTATGATCACCAATTCTAACAGAAAGCACAAGGACACTAGATTTTCTAGATTTTTTAGGATGAGAGAAAATATTAGAAGCGTCTTTCACAGAAGAAAATATGCTCATCCTCTATATTTCTAGTGACAAGATCTTTCACAATAGCTACCACAGGTTCAATATTAATTTGCTCATCAGGTTCCACAGTTTTCTTTGTACTTTTGCTAACCACATTAGCTATGATAGAATGGTCCTTTACCTTAGCAGGAAAAAGGATTTTCTCAACTTAAGGTTCAGGCAAAATAGGATCAACAGTACAAACTTCTATGCTAGCAGGAACATGAGTAACAATGTCTTTAAAAGGAGCATGGTACTTGTCCCACTCCTTTTTAGGAATTTCTATATAAGAGGCAAAGGCCTCAAAACATTTCGTAAGAACTTGAGAGTCAAGACCAAACTCATTACTAATATCACGGAAGCCATCAGTTCCCATAAAATATTTAATGCATTCATAATCATAGTTTATACCTGACTTTCTTCCTTTGTCATTCTCCCAAGCTTCAGTGTTTTCTTGAATATGGTCTAGGAGATCCCATTTAGCTTCTTCCTTCATATGTGTGAATGATCTAGCACAGGAAGCATCTAGTAAATCTTTATCATGAAGAGAAAGCCTAGCATAAAAGTTATTGATAATAATATTGTTAGGGAGTTCATGAATAGGACATTTAAGCATTAGTAACTTCAATCTCCCCCAAGCTTGAGCTGTACTCTGTCCATCACGAGGCCAAAAGTTATATATCATATTTCTATCCTTATGAATCTCACTGGGAGGATAAAATTTAGAATAAAAGAGAGATGCCATCTCCTCCCATTCCATGGATTGCCCATTCTTCAGCAACTTATACCATTCTTCAGCTCTCCCTTTCAAGGATATGGAGAGTAAATTCTTCTTCACATGTTCAGTTGTGATAGTTGCACACTTAAACAACCAGCATAATTCATGGATAAAAAGCAAATGATCACCAGGATGGACAGTTCCATCCCCAAAATAATAATTATCCATAACACGGTCAACAATACTTGTAGGTATCTTAAAAGGATCTATCTCAACAGGTGGTGGTTCATCTACTACCCTAGCAGTGGTAGTAGTTTTCCCAAACAGAAGACCAAGTGGGTTATCCATATTGGAAACAAAGTAACAAGCAGTAACAAAAGAAATACTCACAGTAAAAGTTTCCTTTACCAGTTCTACTCTTCAATAGCGCTTCACTCCTCGGCAACGACGCCAGAAAATAGTCTTGATGACCCACAAGTATAGGGGTGTATCGCAGTACTTTTGATAAATAGGAGTGTCGATCCCAACGAGGAACAAAAGGTGTTGACTAGTGGTATGGAGCAGGAAATCTCTGTAAATACTTAGCAAACGGATTTTTAGGGGTTTTCTGATAAAGCAACAAAACAAAGTGCAAGTAATAAATACAACGAACAACTAGAGCAAGTGGCCCAATCCTTTCTTAGCAAAGGACAAGCCAGTGGAAATACTTATAAGGACCAAACGTTCTCGAGGACACATTGGAATTCTATCAAGTGCTTTCGCTTCAAATAGCCGAGTACTCTTCTTTGGTGTTGTAAGTGTTGTGTGGGTGAACCTATGCTAACATACCGAACTTACTTGGACTAATACATATTTGTGATTAAACCCCCTGCAAGCATCCGCAACTATAGGAAAGTAATTAAGATATAAATCTAACCACAGCCTTAAACTCTAAGATCCTACGCTCCCTTGTGCAAAGGTGTCCTAACGGGGGTTCAGGTTTTTGTCACTCCCGCAACCCCACAATTAGTAGTCAAATACACAATGCATTCCCCTAGGCCCATAAATGGTGAAGTATCATGTAGTCGAAGTTCACATGACACCACTAGAAGAATAACACCACAACTTAAATACTAAACCATTGAATAATAACTCAACACAAATCCACTACTAACAACATGACTTCTTCCATGTCCTCAAGAACTAAACGAACTACTCACAAGACATCATATGGATCAAGATCAAAGATGATATGGTAATGGATAACAATCTGAACATAAAAAATAATCCAATGGTTCCACTCACAAGCATCAACTACAATAGTAATCAACACCGGGAAAGTTTCTCCTCAGAACTATGCAAGTATTCAACACGATTTTTACAACGGGATGGATTAATAATGATGGTGCTAGTGGAGATGATGGTGTGGATGATGATGATGATCCCGATGAAGTCTAGCTTGACGATGGTGTTGATGGCGACGATCTCCCCTCTCTGAGAAGGTATTTCCCCGACAGAAATCTATCTACCGGAGAGATCTTTATCTCTCAGTGTTTTCCGCCCCGCAGAGGCGGCGGAAATCCTTTTGTGGTCGCTCCCCTGGTATTAGGGTTCCATGAGGAAGATATAGGCGAGAGGGCGTAGTCGGAGGCCGGCCAGGTGGGCCACACCTGCCCTAGGCGCGACCCAGGGGGACTCGCGCCTAGGGGGGTGGGCCTCCTGTGGCCCAGCTACGCCTCCTCTTCTGGCTTCCTTTGTCTTTTGAGAAAATATAATTTTCCAATATTTTTCTGGTATTTTTCTGATCTTCACGGAATTGCATCAAAACACCTCCTTTTCCATCAGAATCCTGACTCCGGCGGTTCATCCTCCAAGAATCATCCAACATGCAAAAATAAAAGAAAAGACATAAGTAACACCTCATAATAAGACATATATCAATGAACAAAGGCATATTATGACATAGAATGGTGATGCAAATTGGACGTATCAATGAACAGGGCGACTCACGATAAACCGGGAAGGGGAGAAATCAACGGTACATGTAGAGCTTGCAGGTTGGGAATGCCAACGTGGTCTACCAGGTTGATATGTCAGATCTAGTCTGTTAATCTGATTGTGAGATGATCAAATATGGACTGTAAAATTTCGTTATGCGGGAATGATCACAGGGTGATAAGGTTGACATAGAAAATTTTCAAGTTTGCTCTTTTACAGGTATACATGGAGACTACGACCTCTAAATTTAGCCGCCACCTCCCACTTCCACACCTCATTGGCCAGTTCCCAGTCCTCCTACTGGCCTTGCCTTGCCTGTGTCGGGACTCGAGTGGGGTGGGAAAACCGATCTTTGAGTGGAGGTTAACAAAATATTGATTTTAATAGATTAGGTTAGGACTTTGCTAGCTATCTTCTTTTTTCTTGGCCTCCGCGTAAATGGAGTTGATATCGTCTACAATAAGTCATCTCCGGCCTTTCGTTCAACAACGAGATCTTCCCAACGTTAACTGTGGTATTGAAAGATTAAATATTCTAGACATGAGCCTTAAAGATCTTTCTTCGCTAGATCTATTTTAGATTTTCCCTTGGTTTCGCGAGGAGGTTTGTCTTGGCAAATGTTATCCCGACTACTACATCCTCGACAATGTAATTTATACTCTCGCGTCTTTCCAAGGACTTCGACGAGACTGTCCCGTTGCTTTTTTCTGAGATATTGGTGTTGATATTTTTTCCAATATTATATAATTATTTTAATGATTGAGCGCGTGCTGATTGAGCGCGTGCACGTAGACTTGTCATTGCAGTTTAAATTAAAATTATGAGACAGTACTATGGTATTTACAGTTTTTGTGATATTGATTTTAAAAATATTGTGTACATGAATACAAAAGGAGGCATAAAGATCACGCAATCGGATTTCATGGTTCGTGCCATCGCAAAACGTAAGTCTCGCGACTCATCACCGAAGAGATCGCCCACTCATCTACCGCCACGTCTCGATTCCCGAATACCAAAAGGAAACCCATGACACGTTTTCCGGGCGGGCCCCACGATGGCGCGATACATGGTTGCCGAGCAGAGGCATCCTTTTCCAATTGAATCGCTTCCCGTCTCGATCACAACGAAGCTGCCGCCCACTGCTCCTCTTCCATGTCCATCATGTCAGGCAGTAGGCCATAGCCCAGTGCCCAGCCGGCGAGGACCAATAGTCGAATTAAGCAGCGCGCGGCCGGGAAGCGATGGCGGAGCCGTCGGTGAAGCGGTTGGCGCGGCTGGCGATCACGGCGCTGCTCCTCGCCGTGATGGCGATCTCCGGCGCCGCGCTGCTGCTGCTGGCCTGCCCCGGATCGCCCCGCTGCTCGGCGGCCTTCGGGTCGGCCCTGATTGCGCCCGCGAAGCTCCGGGGCTGCGGGGTCTCCGGTGAGTGCGACATCTTCGAGGGCGAGTGGGTTTGGGACGACAGCTACCCGCTCTACGAGTCCAAGGACTGCCCGTTCCTGGACGGCGGGTTCCGGTGCTCGGAGAACGGCCGCCCGGACGCGTCCTACACCAAGTGGCGGTGGCAGCCGTCGTGCTGCGATCTCCCCAGGTTGGTTCGAAACTTCAGATTAGTTGCTACTTCGCCCATGCTTTGTGTCTTGCTTGCTTGAACGGTTGAACCCCTCCGTTTGCGTGATGCGCACTTGCAGAATTATTATTAGCCCACCTAGCCAAGTAAAGTTAAGCTGATTATCTTAGGAATTCTTACGGAAGCGAATCTTTGTTACGATGTAGTAGCTTTGCGGTTGATGAAACTGAATAACGATGGCTTGTACTGAAACTGAAAGTTCATGCAATCCGTGATGATTTATAAGTTAAATCCATTTATTCAGAAACAATTATAGCACTAATCATTACTCAGAAAGATCAACTTTGATTGATGAGAATTTCCTTCAGTGCCAAAATACCTTTCTCGCTAGAATACATATACATCCACGTCCACGATTTTGTGGCCCGGCAAGAGTTAGCTAGGTAAGCTGCAAAGCGTGATCTTATCATGTGGTTTTGGCCCCAAGGGACAATCTGAATATCGATCCATACACGTCCATATATTATGGTGTAATAAATCATGTCGGTTTCTGATTTAACTATATTTTTTCTGTGACTTCCTTAGGTTTGATGCTAAGAGTATGCTGGAGATGCTACGGAACAAGAGAGTAGTATTTGCCGGCGATTCGATCGGGAGGAACCAGTGGGAGTCTCTGCTCTGCATGCTCTCTACCGGTGTTTCAGACAAGAGCTCCATCTATGAGATCAATGGGAGACCCATCACAAAGCACGATGGTTTCTTCATATTCAAGTTTAGGGAGTACAATTGCACCGTGGAATACTACAGGTCTCCTTTCCTGGTTCCTCAGGGTCATGGACCTGCTGGAGCCCCCAAGTTTGTTAAGAGTACAATCTGGGTGGACTCCATGGATTGGATGTCTGGCCGGCGTAAGTGGAAAGAGGCTGATCTGTTAATCTTCAACTCTGGGCATTGGTGGACCAAGGACAAAACAATTGGATGGTACGCAAGCTTGCAATATATTTGAGTTAATTTCAAACTGAACCAGTTTTTGGTGGTTGGTCATCCTTTTTAGTCTGTGCCAAATACCTTGTTCAGAGTGTCATAAAAATAGAATGTGGTTCAACTATTTTTGTTGTTGTTGTTTTATAATTACTTTACTGTCATAAGTACAGAGTTATCTACTATAGAACCAGGCTTATATACTTTTATACTGTCTACCAGGGGTGCTTATTTCCGAGAAGGAGATGAGGTGAAGCTGGATATGACTGTCAGTGATGCTTACAGGAGGTCAATACAGACACTGTTCGACTGGGTTCGCAAGGAAGTTAACACGAGCAAAACCCAGGCCATCTTCCGTACATATTCTCCTACTCACTTCAGGTCTGTACTTTACCACATTGCTAGTGACCTAGTGTTTGTTGATAACTGATAACTCACTCGCCCTGTTTTCCCATGATCGATCACTGATTTTAGCGGTGGTGACTGGAGAAATGGAGGGGATTGTCAGAAGGAAACTCTTCCTGACAGGAGACAGGTTAAATCGATGGAGCAATGGGCCGACAGGCTACAGCCAGTGAAGGATGTTCTGGGGAACAACCAAAGGCCCAATTTGCCTGGGTTGGACATATTGAACGTGACGCGGATGACGGCCCAACGAAAAGACGGCCACCTCTCGGTGTTCAGAAGTTCTTTGAGTTCAAGGCAAGCCTACCTAAACAAGACATCAGGGGTCAAAGAAGTAGAGGATTGCAGCCACTGGTGCCTGCCTGGTGTCCCTGACACCTGGAATGAGCTTCTCTACGCCCTCTTCATGAAAAGACAAATGATGTTGGACGAAAACTCAAGTGACACCGTTTCTGGCTCAAGAACATTGAACAGTACGGACCGACAAAGTGCAGGGGATGTATCTACTTGATGTTGATCTCTTGCTGAAGAGGGGATTTAGCGTAGTAGGTTATAGAAACATTGGTATTAGTTGACGGGAATCGGGGTGTAGGGCTCGAATACATTTGAGAGATCGCTCAAACCATACTCTTGGTCATATTCTTGCCAGGTTCGAGGTCAGAGCACATAGTGTGTAGATAGGCATACATGTGAACTAGTTTTTCTTTGACAAAGGGAGTTTATAGTTATCCATAGTATCGACGCATTTGGCTATCCACGTCTTTCTGATTCTCCTCGAAACAGGCTTTCGCCCCGCTTTATAAATAAAACAAAACGGTGAGACCGCTGCTGGGCCAGGACCGCCACCACCAACCCGAGCCTCAGCGCCCTTCCACCTCCAGAGGCGCAAAGGGCCATGCGAGCCCGCCCGCCTCAGATGGGGCCAAACGGCCCAGATCCGAGCAGGCACCACGCGCGCCATCGAGACCTCCTGTCACAAGCGACGCCACGTCTCCGCCCACCCCCCCGCTCGAGTCACTCCAGTGAGCGGACCGCGCGCTAGGAGCTCCGTCGCCATCGGAGCCCCGCCTCCTCTGCCGCAGACGGGAAGAAGAAGCCGCCACCAAAGACCGCCCAGAAGCCCGTGACCCACGCCACCGGCGTTGAGGAGGAGAGGAGAGCTGCTTGGTAGGAGGAGGCTGAGCCCCCGCCGCCTATGGGGCGAGGCGGGTCAGAGCCCTTTTTACCTTGGTCTTTCTGATTCTTTTTGGCCGTGAGATGGAGGCCGGGGAGGACACATGGCGCCATCACAGTGCAGTCTCCTCTCTAGGGAGACAGGCCGACTCGTATGACCGGGCACCAGATCCCCATGCGGCCATCTAGCACGTGTCCTTGCCCTACCCCGTGTCGGTGGCGCATCCGCTTTGGTCCTAGTGTCAACGGTTGTGGGTGACATTGTGCTGAGTTAGAGGCGTTTGCAACGCGGGAGAGGTCCATACCTGTCAGGTGATGAGGTCCGACGCGGTCAGAGGTGGCGTCTCTGTATCGTGGACGTGCACGGTTCATCACGCAAAGAACGTGCGGTGGGCCATGTTCATGCGGCAGAATGGCTTTCACATATGGTATCTGTACGCGCGGATCCGACTCTATATTATGTTTGATAAATTCATTACTGATGAGCTTGATTGCTCAATGTTTACCTTCTCTTATTAGTTTTCTAAATTTAAGGTGAGAAGTTGGACATTGATTGATATTGTTCATCATTATGTTCTCAATTACTATGGCTTAAGATTGGTTTGTGGCTTTGGGTTGTGCACATGGTGCTAATCATGCCTTAATCTAGTTGTGGTGCCTCTTAATTGAGTGTGCACACTTAGTTAAGGATGCTAATATGCTTGTTCTTGCTTCCCAAAAATAGGAACCATGCCTAAGCATGTACTGCCAGTACTATGAATAGGTTTTGATCCCTAGACCAATTTCTAAATTCCCCTCTCTATACTTCTTCTACTTCTACCAGTTTAGATATAGCCCTTGAAGAGTAGATCTTCTTATTATTCCTTGTTGTCAATGGAGATCTTCTGGTTCAGATGCTCTTCTCCTCCTTGCCTTGTCCTCCTAGTGCTTCTCTTGCTCTCAAATCTCTCTCTCATTACTAGAGTCTGTTTCTAGTTTGTGTTCGCTTGTGAGTTGTCTGGTTTGGGGGTTTGAATCGATGGCTATTTACAATATCCTCTGGGCACTACGTCATTGACACCGCCTATGTTGCATGGCTTTCTAAGAAACTTGGTCTTGTGTGCAACCTTCTCTGTATTTTGGTTTAATGAACATGTGTAGTGCATTTAGTGTTATGCAGGAGATCTATTGTAGTACCTTTCAAATAGAAAAGGTTGTCAAACCAATGAGGAGATGAAGGTATTGGTTAGGAAGTTCAACAAGTAAAACAACAAAAGATGCAGTAGTTTTGTATTTTTGGGTTTATAGTTTGCAAAAAGTAAATTGCTGTAAAATAAACTACAAGAAAGTAAGAGAAAGCCCAATCCTCTATGTATCAGGAGGACAAGCTGGAGTGTGTACTTATATGTGACAAATGGTACCAAGGGTGGCATTGATATACTCAACATAAAGATTTGTAAAGCATCATGATAACCATCTTATCAAGTTTTATTCTTGTTGGACAGAACCTAAAATAGGTGCAACATTATATCTGTGCAAGTACACTCATAATGATGGGTCCTAAGGCTATTTTCATGTATAAACAAATGATTCATTAATATATAAATGTCTAACCATTGCTTAAATTTCTAAGGTCCCAATCAAGAACACCCTAATGTAACTCAAAGTCCGAGGAGACGGTTTCTGTCATTCCGTCCATCCCTACTCTCTTCATCACATTAAGGTGCAACCCTATGAGCCTATAAAGGTGAAGTAACATGCAGTCGACATTCGCATATTACCATCATAGAACCACATAAAAGATTAAAACTTGACTACTCATTGTATACTATATAAAAATCATAGCCAATTCATGCCCTCGTGAACATGGGGAACTACTCACAATGGATCAATGTCATATGGATTACAACACAATCTAAAATTATAACTTCACCACAAAATAATGACAAGTTACCAAGCATAAACATACACACAATACTTAAACAATAATTCGGGGTCCAATCTACCACAGACTATGTGGGGGATAATGTCGATCTCGAGATGGAGATGGTATTGATGACGTGTTGGTGTTGTAGACACCCTCCCATATTCCAAGGAGGAGCTGGTGATGATGATCCATAATTTTTTCCTCGGCGGTGGCCATGGGACAACTGCATCTGCCCTCTCCCGAGGTGAAAGAAGACTTTTCCCTCCGCCTTAGAAAATTTTCATAAAAATATGGCGTAAGTTTCTAGATAAGATAGAGACGTACATAAGAAGGAGGGACCGAGTCACGCTCGAGGAGCAAATGGGCCAAGGTGGCGCGGTCCCCTCCTTGGGTCACTCCACCTGCCCTTTCTTGGGCCTCGTGCCTCCTATCGTGTGTGCTAGGTGCCTAGGGTCTTCGTTCTGATGTAAAACTTCCGTGTTATTTTTTTCCAAATTAATTAATGTCCTAATGGTCCCTCAAACATCAAAATACGAAAAAGGAGGGTTTTCTGCCTTCCAGATATTAAATACCCAAAGAAGGCATTTTGTAGGAAAGTCCCATCAATCATCTAAAAAGGAAAAAATAATGAAATTTTAGTGTAAATAACAATATAAACTAGTCCTATTTTTTGCTATTATGATAATAAAAAAATACCCATATCAGTTGTGCATAGGGTGTTACATGCCTTAATCTAGTTGCGGTGTCTCTTATTTGAGTGTGCACAGGTAGTTAAGCATGCTAATGTGTTTGTTCTTGCTTCCTAGAAATAGGAATCATGCCTAAGCATGTTCTACTGGTATTATGAATAGGTTTTGACCCTTAGACCAGTTTCTAAATTCCCCTCTCTACACTTCTTCCATTTCTACTGGTTCAGCTATAACTTTGGAAGAGTAGATCTATTTCTTCCTTATTGTTGATGAAGAGCTTCTGGTTCAGATTCTCTCCTCCTCCTTGCCTTCTCCTCCTAGTGCTTATCTTGATCTAAGATCTCTCTCACTCTCATTACTAGAGTGTGTTTCTTGTTTGTGAGTTGTGAGTTTTGGGGTTTGAATGGATGGCTATTTATAGTGTCCTCTGGGCACTGTGGTACTAGAACGTCCTATGTTGCATGGATATCTAAGCATCTTGGTCTTGTGTGCAACCTTCTTTGTATTTTGGTTAAATGCACATGTGTAGTGCATTCAGTGGTTACTTAAAGGCTACTAGATATAGGTTATGAGATTGCCAAATTGGCCATGTCAGTTTGGAAACTTCATTTTTTCCTGATGCTCAATTTGGACAGTGCCAAGTGGATTTACAGTCTTATTCACTTGTCCTTTACTTACATATTTAATCAATGATTTGATTTTGTTTAAACTAGTGGATTAGAGTCTAGTTCATTCATTCATATCAACTAGGATTGAATTATTATTACTGTCATTTATAGTTTAATCTAGCTGACTTTACCATGTTAATTAAGGTCAATTATGTGGCTTTCTATCTAAATTCAAGAATAATCTTGGGTTTTTTGTTGTCTTGTTATATGATGATCTTATGGTGCTTCTTTGCTTGGTTGTTTGCTATAGCTGCCAACTATTGCCTTCAAGTTTCCTATGTTGATCATGATCTTCTAAAGATCAATGTTGATGCCTTTTCCCCATTGATATACTTTTTTGACCATATGTTCCATGTTGCCTCTCTATTGTTTAGACCAAATGGTCCTTGTTGCCTCTCTATTGTTTCCCTTGGATTTTACATTAAATGGCTTCATCGTACGATGGATCCAACATTTTAACATTAATCCAAAAAAATTGTCTTTAAGCATTTTGTTTCTTTTCCAGGTTTAGAAGAAGATAAGATGAGAAGATGGTGATAGATAGAAGTAGATAGGTTTAGATAGGAAAGTTTCTAACTAATTTGTGTTGGGTTTCCTTCTTCTTGTAATTTTATTATTTATTTCAGTTTGTATCAAACCTTGTACTGATTTTATGATGAATAAGAATCTGATTATGAACATTGTCATATTTTCCTTGTATTTTTATAAATTTATTCTACTTGTTATGAATTGTTGAATTTGAACTCACGTTTAAATAATTCAAACCTCCATTTGGAATTCAAATTATATTGTATTTTCTATTTCACTTTAGAACTAGTATTCTTGTGTGTATACACAAAATACTCATTTTTGTGTTTATTAAATTTGAATTTCCTAAAATTTGAAAATAAGAAAATGTCATGTGAAAATTTAGATCAATTCCTACCGATGACCTAACTATAATGCATTACTAGCCTAAATTTTAATGCCTTTGTCCATTTCAAACAAAAGCTCGAAATTTATACGCATGATATGCAAATGCATATATTCTATATCTACTCCTTCCGTGTCCTAATTTTTTGGACCGTTAAAACATGTTTGTGTCTGCTTTTCTGGACGCAGATTTAGTGACTTTGCTTCTGTAAGTCAGCGAGCGACCTAGCCCTGCTTATTTTCCATCCGTTACAGATCCAACACATATGATTGATTGAAAATTCGAGTTAAAACTAAAACTTCGAAGAAAAAAGAAAATGTTCCATTAAGTTAGACATGCTTGATTATGTATCATCACTAGTTTGTGATTAAATAACATTTTATGCTGTAAACTCAAAAGGCTATTTGTTTCAGCCATAGGATCAACATGTGGATATGGGCACTACAGGAAGTAGCATCATTGTTGACAACAATTTCCATTGGCATAGGCCGCCATCGTCGGCTTAGCCCTGTTGGCGAAGCTCACATCAGAGTAGGTCCACTGCTGTCGGTGACGCTTTGGCCACCCGTCGGTTTATGTCGTCCGTCACCACGCCAACCTGAAAGACGATGAATTGACGGTGTGCGAGGAGCT
Source organism: Avena longiglumis (assembly GCA_030063025.1). Classification (NCBI taxonomy): domain Eukaryota; kingdom Viridiplantae; phylum Streptophyta; class Magnoliopsida; order Poales; family Poaceae; genus Avena; species Avena longiglumis. The sequence goes on from CP125976.1 coordinate 84,147,350, forward strand.
ATGCTGGTGGCATAGCATCGGCTTATGAGGGGCACATGGCCACACCTGGGGCCTAGGGGCAGCAGACCGGCTTACGGAGACACGTGGCAACACTTGGGGCCGGCAGCAACTATGCTAACGGCATAGCCGTCGGCTTAGAGGGGGCATGCGTCGGCACCTGGTGGCCTGGTGGCAGAAGCTATGACGACGGCCTAACCGCCGGCTTAGGGGCAATGCGGCGGCACTTGGTGGCCTTGGGTACAATCTTTTGGTCGTCGGCATAGCTCCTGACCGTAGCTTGTTGGTCGTTTTCTGTAGGTGGGGTATATACACCTATTGGTCATCATTCGCCAGCACGTCCGAATAAAAAAAAGGAAAGAAGTGGAGACAGTGTGGATTCCACGAGCGTGACTGCGTGAGAGCACGATAGATCGCCAGGAACGAACGATCACCAGATACAGATGAAACGCTACCGTGCTGACCACTACGCATCTCTAGCAGTAACTAGGCTAGCGTGCTGCTCGAATAGGCGACGACTAATTAGCAAGCACCGGCCGAGGAGGCGGGAGCCGCGCGCGAAGATGTTGGGGCTGTCGGGGAAGGGGTTGGCACGGCTGGCGATCACGCGGCCGCTGGAGAAGGCCGGAACGGTCCTACTCCTCGCCGTGATGGCGGCCGCCGCCTCGCTGCTGCTGCTCTCCTGCCCCGCGTCGCCCCGCTGCTCGGTGGCCGTTGGGTCCGCTCTGTCGGCGTCCAAGATGCTCTGGGTTTTCGGGGCTAACGTCGTTCCCGCGCCCGATGCTTTGGCGTCTTGTGATGGTGATTGCGACATCTTCGAGGGCGCGCGAGTGGGTTTGGGATGACAGCTACCCGCTGTACGAGTCCAAGGACTGCCCGTTCTTGGACAGCGGGTACCGGTGCTCGGAGAACGGCCGGCCGGACGCGTCCTACACCAAGTGGCGGTGGCAGCCGTCGTGCTGCGATCTCCCCAGGTTGGTTCGAAACTTCGGATTAATTGCTACTACCTCCGCTCCCAAATATAAGACTTTCTAGCAGTGCAAATTGAACATATATTCTGGCATAAATCATGTCGGTTTCTGATTTAACTACAAATAAGTTTCTGTGATTCCTTAGGTTTGATGCTAAGAGTATGCTTGAGAGGCTACGGAACAAGAGAGTAGTATTCGCCGGTGATTCGATCGGTAGGAGCCAATGGGAGTCTCTGCTCTGTATGCTCTCTACCGGTGTTTCAGACAAGAGCTCCATCTACGAGATCAATGGCAGGCCCATCACAAAGCACGATGGTTTCTTCATATTCAAGTTCAGAGACTACAACTGCACCGTGGAGTATTACAGGTCTACTTTCCTGGTTCATCACGGGCATGGACCAGCTGGAGCCCCCCAGTTTGTTAAGAGTACAATCAGGGTGGACTCCATGGATTGGATGTCTGGCCGGCGTAACTGGAGTGACGCTGATCTCTTAATCTTCAACTCTGCGCATTGGTGGACCAAGGAGAAAATAATCAGATGGTATGCAAAAACTTGCAATATATTTGAGTTAATTCCACACTGAACCAGTTTTTGGTGGTTGGCCAGCCTTGTGCCAAATACCTGGTTCGGAGTGTCAAAAAAAAAAATACTGTTATAATTTTATACTGTATACCAGGGGAGCCTACTTCCAAGAAGGAGATGAGGTGAAGCTGGATATGACTATCAGTGATGCTTACAGGAGGTCAATACAAACACTGTTCGACTGGGTTCGCAAGGAGGTTAACACGAGCAAGACCCAGGCCATCTTCCGTACATATTCTCAGGCTCACTTCAGGTCTGTACCATACCTAGTGACCTGATGTTGATGACTGATAGCTGGCTCACCCTGTTTTCCCACGATCGATCATGGATTTTATTTCTGTAGCGGTGGTGACTGGAAAACTGGAGGGGGTTGTCAGCTGGAAACTCTTCCAGACAAGAGACCGGTTAAATCGATGGAGCAATGGGCCGACAGGCTACAGCCAGTGGACGATGTTCTGGGGAACAACCAAAGGCCCAAGCTGCCTGGGTTGGACATACTGAATGTGACGCGGATGACGGCCCAACGAAAAGACGGCCATCCTTCGGTGTTCGGAAGTCCTTTGAGTTCAAGACAAGCCTATCTAAACAAGACATCAGAGCCAGAGGTCAAACAAGATTGCAGCCACTGGTGCCTGCCTGGTGTCCCTGACACCTGGAATGAGCTTCTCTACGCCCTCTTCATGAAAAGACAAATGATGGCTGACTAAAGTCACCCCGTTTCTGGTTACAAAGTGCAGGGGATGTATCTACCTGATGCTGATCTCTTGCTGAAGAGGGGATTTAGTGTAGTAGGTCATACCAATATTTGTATTAGTTCAGGGAAAGGGGGAGTACCGCTGGTATACTAGAGCGCTCGAATACAACCAGGCAGTGAGAGATCTCTCAAACCATAATCTTGCCCATTTTCTTGCCAGGTTCAAGGTCAGAGAAAGTAGTGTGTACATAGTCATACATGTGAATTAGTTTTTTTTTTCAACAAGGAAATATATTAGCATGAAAATATATAATTACATCCAGCCTCTGCACCAACATAATGTACGAACTAGTTGAGACATCAGTGTACACATCTAAAAAGTTTTAAAAATATAAAAGACCCCGTCATACTGATCAACCACTCACAACAGCTATACCCAAACCACCACAAAAATCCGGATTGAAAAAATAGTACTTCGAAAACAACGCTCTCAAGAAGAAAACATGCATGTGAATTAGTTGCCCCCGGTGATGCCTTTAGTCCACTTCTGATTAGAGTGCACTATACTAGTCACAAGAGATTTGAAGCCAAAACACATTATTCATAATTGTTTTGATAGAGCGAAATCCACCCTTGTATCCAATATTTCTCAATTTGTATATTGCAATTATCCCATGAAACTTGATCTACTCTATTTTACTCTTTAATTGTTACTTGCTATGTTTTACTCCACTTTTCTCCAATTCTAAACAACTAGCCCACATGACAGTAAGTTGATTACAAGCCGATGAAAAACGTAAAATCGCCAGGAGTATGTGGGCCTCCTCTCGGCCACCCCTAACATCCTCTGGCAATGGATAGTATCACAGTGATAGTAATTTAGTTGTTTATTTATTTATAAAATCTTAATGTGAAATTGCGATACTTATTAACCATTAAATTTTCTCGCATGGTGAGTTAGGCCTTTCACAATGGAGGGTCTCTTAGCACATTCTCAAAATAAATGCTTAAGAGACAACCTCTCCAATGGATTGTCTCTTAGGTGGTGTCTCTTAGAGGTGTTGCATTTACTAGCAATTGGGATCACAATTGCATGTCAATAGTGTAGCTTGTTTGTGGCACGAAGTAATACTACCTGGCTATCTTTGATACACACAAGGATATATAGTTTTGAACTTAACAATCTCCATACCAAAATAGTGATGCATTACATATAAATACATAGAAAAATATAATTCCGGTCATACCAAAGTACCGATGCATTACATATAAATATATAGGAAAATATAATTTCGGCCGCATGCCCCAATTCATGAAAATAAACTATTTTGGACCAAACTTTGCCCAGGTGTAAGAAACTTAGCAGTCAGGTGGTTGAGTATACATCATCCTGTAATATATGACAATGCAGTAAGACAACAAGTATGCATATAAATCAGGATATGTGCAGATAGCATATGAATCTAGTAAAATCAGGTAGTATTAATTAAAATATTACCCCTAACAGGATATGTGCAGATGGCATATGAATCTAGTAAATACTAACACTAGTGAAGCACAATGCACATTCGGTTTGATGTTTTTGCAGTGACAATCGCACTTGAGCATGGATGAAAAATACCAGGTTGCTCTATCACGTAAAGGACTATCAACATGCAACATTAAGCTAATCAAATAGATTAATACCAATGATTCGTTGGTCTACCGGTGGAGAAGCTACCAGCAGCGGCGAAGCTGAAATGCGCCGGTGCCGGCGGCCAAACTGACGGCCTTGGGGCTTTCTCCCGGCTTTCGTCCATGGCTGCACTTGCAGCGGGCTTCTTCCCTGATTTAGATGGAGGGGGCAGTGGCATAGGGAAGGGGGTCGTCGGGCCAGCCACAGAAGAGAGGCGATGGAGGAGGCCGACAGAGGTAGCACGGCGTAGGTGTTGGTGGTGGAGAGTAGGGCAGCGCTGGCAGCGGAGAGTAGGGCAGCACCGGCGGCGGCCTGAGCATGCTGGTCGCTCGGCTGCTCACGGTAGAAGAGGAAAAGAGAATAGGAGGAAAGAGCCGCACGAGATCGCTAAATTGATTGCGCTGTCTCGGGAGAAGGGCTAAGAGCCGTTTCTTCGCTAACATACAGCTTCCCTCTCTCTTGTTTAACTACTATGCCACATCAGCGCATGGCCTAGGATACGGTGTTAAAATACAGCCATTGTCAAAGGCCTTATGATGCAACCATATCATGAGACTACTATTTTCTTGTTCTTCATTAATATACTTTTTTGAAAGAAGAATCCGAATCTATTATAGAATTATACACGAACTACGAAGTGTCCCAAACATAATAAAAATCACATCAAGGTTTTTTGACCAACTAACGGCCATAAGTGATGGCGAGCGAGCCGGTGACACGCTATTGTCGCCACTCCTCTACTGGAGCTGGCTTGACGTTGTTGGTAAGTCTTCATGCATGTGACCCTAATAACCAGCTTCTATATCATCATACATTTTTTTCAAAAAAGGGAGTCAATTGGAATCGAGACTCCAATTCAAATTTTGGCCTTGGACTTCTTTTCAACACTATTTAACCAATTTCCAAGCATATTATTTATACTAGCTGGGTGAGAGAGATCGAAATCAAAATTAACAATGCGCCACAATAGGCGAGCAAAAGGGAAAGATATAAACAAATGTTCTATGGTTTCCTATGAGTCACAAAAATAAAACTTGCTACACACTATCCAATTCCTTTTAAACAAATTATCCTTTATAAGACGAACTTTGTTATTCAGGAACCATATGATATTTTTAATATTAAGTGGAAATTTTTAGTTTCCAAAGATATTTTCAAAGAAAGATCATATGGTCATTCATAAGTTTGTCGTACATGGATTTCACCAAGAACACCCTAAACGCTGTTAAGTTTCATACAAATTTATCTTGGTCCTTCAACAATTGAACCATCATAAGCCTTTGACATAAGTGTAACCAATCAGACCACTTGTTGCCACTAAGTACTCTCTTGAAACCAATATTTAGTGGTACTTGAGATAATACCCGCGCAACAGTCACATTCTTCTGTTGCACAATATTATATAAGGATGGATATTATTGTAACAGGGGTAAATCTCTCAACCATGTATCCTAATAAAACCGAGTGTTGGATCCATCCCCAATTTGGAAGTGTCCTCTAGCAAAGAACTCATTCTTTACCTACATAAGTGTAACACCCCGGCCTCTCCGGACCAGCGGTTATCACTCCTGGCAACTCACTAGGATCTCTAGACTAACCCCACAGACGAACACTAGTATTTTCTGTGCATTTTGTCCTCACTCGTGCGCACCTGGTACCCACTTCTCGGTCGTTCACTTATCCTCAAATTGCTCTAGGCCAAGCACGCTTAACCTCAGAGTTCTTTTCGGATGAGCTTTCGGAAAACAAGTTGCAACTTATTGGTATGCATATCCTATAAATCCTATTAAGCCATGCGCCAGGGTCTCACAATAAGTCCCTTCCAAATTACAGAATCGATCGGTTCCTGTTGAACTTTAGACATTGTTTTCTGACTTATTATGTAGAAATTTTTTCCAACCCCTTCCTCATTGAGTAGTTTTAAAAGCCATTTGCTTAATAAACACCGATTTTTTATTTCCAACACCTCAACACCTATACCTCCCTCATCTTTTGATCTGCAAATTATGATGCATTTCATTAATCTATAATTTTTTATTCTCATCACTTTGCCCAAAAAAGAGAGATCTATAGAAATTCAACCGCTTCCTTACCCCCTTTGGTATTTCTAGAAACGATAGCATGAACATGGGTAAACCAAGCGATCGCCATATGATAAAAGATTTCCTTGCCAGCATCCCAGCTTCCCTTCGATTCTAGCTCTACTTGATAATAATCTGAATTTTTTATTTTTATATAATGAATGGGTATGCCCAAATACCTAAAAGGCAAAGAACCAGCCTCACAACCAAATATTTGTTTGTAGTGATGTTCCTTCTCTTTTCTTTTCCAAAATAGAATTTTTTTTGCTTTTATGAAAATAGATTTTTATCCCCGATAATTGTTCAAAGATACATAACATTATTTCATGTTCACTACTTTCTATAGGTCGTGTTGCATGAACAATATAGTTACACATATTTTATAATTGAGACACCTCCATCAACTAAATGAGGAATGATGCCTCCAACTTGTCCATCCTCTTTAGATCTTCCAATTAGGATGGCTAACATATCTACAATTATATTAAAAAGTGTCGGGGATAACAGGCCAACTTGAAACAGACCTTTTCTGGTGCAAATCCCTTCATGCGCAAAGTTTTTTGGTGGAAGGACCATTTGACTTTGTCACGAGCCTTCTCAAAGTCAAATTTTAAACAAAACCACATCCATTTTTTCTAATGAAGGTCATTGATTGTCTCATGCAAGACAACCACTCCCTCTGATATGTTGCCCATGCATAAACGAGATTGAGTTGGTCTAATTACTTTAGGATAAATCCCCATAATGCAATTAGTACCCACTTTAGTGAATATTTTAAAGAAAAATTCAATAAGCATATTGGTCATATTGTTGAATTTGCACCGGATTTTATTTTTTCGGAAGTAAGGTGATGACACCAAAATTCAATTTAAATAGAGGCAAACCCCTTGTATGTAATTAACCAAAAGATCATATTTGATCACTTCCCAAATTTTTTGATAGAACTCAGTAGGGAATCCGTCTGGGCCAGGTGCCTTAATATGTTCCATTTGGGACATAGCCTCTGCACCTCTTTCTCGGAAAAAGGTTTCATGAAGATACTATTCTCCTCAATGGGAAGCTGCGTTATGTCATGAGTGACCTCATCCATCTTGGAAACATTTTTTAGGGAAGGCTTCCCAAATAGATTTTTATAAAATTCAGTAATGTGAATCTTTAAATTTTCTTCGCCCACAATTATTCCTTCATCTTGCTCTAGTTGAAAAATATCTTTCTTCATGTGCTTAACATTTGCAACCAAATGGAACTACTTAGTATTATTGTCCCCCTCTTGAATATGTTTTACTTTCGCCCGTTGAGTCTATTTTTTCTCCTCATCCTTCCTAAGAGATTAATGCGATCATTGGCATTCCTTAATGTGTCCTGCTCATTTATACTGAACATAAAAGTTTTGGCCTTTGTGTCAAGACAATCAATAATAGTGAGCAATATTTATTTTTCTTTCTTGTATTTCCCACTAAAGTTTTTTTGCCCAATCCTTTAGAAAATGATCCAGGCGACGTAATTAATTTTTTCATTGCTCCATAGGAGAATGACTCGGTAACTGCAACCCACTCAGCCACAATCGTCTCATAAAAACCTTCTTGTCATAACCAATACAACTCAAAGGAAAAAATGAGGCTTGTTACCTAAATGTGCCTTCACTCCAGAATCAGTAAGTAGGAGTATGATATGTCCTAGTGCGTGTAAGACCTCACAAAAAAACGAGTGGGAATTTTTGTTTGCACTCTACACTGTCCAGGGTACGATCTAGCTTTTTCATAAGTGGGTTTTTCTGTATGATTAGCCCTTGTAAATTGCCGTCCTAAAAGAACAATTTCTCTAAGATTAGGGATCTTAATAAACCCACTCTGGTTTATGTGTGTCCTATGCTACCCCATAGACAGACACAAGAACCCATTCAAAACCATTTTTATTACACTTAACATGCAACTTTACACAATAGTCCCCGGTGGTCACCTTTAGGACCTGTAGCGTACCAATATTAATGCCGACCACATAAAATCCAGGTCAACCGCAAATTGTTTTAAAAAAGGTACCGCAAAATTCGATTTTCCTGTCTCCAATAACGCAATGAAGTCTAAGAGGTATTCCCTTAAATATTCCTTGACAAACTTTTGTTTAGCAGGGTCTCTAAACCCCTCACTATTCCAAATCATTCCTCTAAGACTCTGCATAATGAGAATGTTTTTTTGTTCGCTTCCTAGTGCTCCTTCGCACATTGGAAACATTATAGACCTTTTTCTGACATGGTTTCTGATGAGCTCAGATTACTATAGAGCTTCGTTGGGAAACCCCAAGAAGAAGGTGTGATGAGCACAATAGTAAGTTTTCCCTCAGTTATAAAACCAAATTTATCGAACCAGTAGGTGGAAGAAAACAACTTTTAAGGTGTTGCTAGCAACTTGGAACCCTGCACAACACAAACTCAAGACTTTACCCCAACTTACAGTGAGGTTGTCAATCTCATTGGTTTGCTAAAAACAAAGGATTAAGCGTATAATGTGGAAGGTAATGGTTGCTTGTAGAGATTAAACGGTGACAGTAGATGATGTAACAATGATAAAGATTAGACCGGGGTCCACAGTTCACTAGAAGTGTTCTCCTTTAGAAAGATAACATAACATGCTGGGTTAACAAATTACGATGGGGCAATTGACAGGACGGAGCAAGGCACAACAATGCAAATACTAGACATCATGATTCCTATGAGACTTGATTGGGCATTACAACAATATACATAGACCGTCATCCAAATGCATCTATGACTAGTAATCCACCTTTAGGTTATCATCCGAACCCCCTCCAATATTAAGTTGCAAGCAACGGATAACTGCATTAAGCAATGTGTGTAAAGTAAACAATACAATTGTTCCATGAACAAAAGATTGTTGTTTTCTCCCTAGTAGCAACAACACATCTACAACCTTAGAGATTTCTGTCACTTCCCCAGATTCAATAGAGGCATGAACCCACTATCGAGCATAAATACTCCCTCTTGGAGTCACAAGCATCTACTTGGCCAAGATAGCTACTAGAAATGGAGAGCATGCAAGATCTCAAACAACACAGACATGATAGAATCAATAATCAATAAGACATGATAGAATCAATAATCAATCTAACATAGAAATATCAATATCCATCGGATCCCCGCAAACACAACATGCATGATTACAAATAGATGATCTTGATCATGAACGGAGCTCACAAGATCTAAACATGGTAGCACAAAGGAGGATAAACAACCATCTAGCTAGTGTATGAACCCATAGTCCAAGAGTTAACTACTCGCGAATCATACCGGAGGCTGGCATGGTGATGAAGAAGGCCTCCGGGATGATCTCTCCCCTCTGGAAGGGTGTCTGCGGTGACCTATCATACCACTGCATGATGTAGTATACTATAGTCATTGACATAACACCGGTGAAACACCGTTCACTAGTATTACATCCCTCAGAATGGCACAACAGAAACACAGCGGGTCCAATACATGGCTAAATATTACAACTCACTCTTTACATAAGATCCAGAGAACACTCTAGGTTAAAGAGAGAGAAAGAACTTCTTATGAAGAAGAATCAAAGATAAATAACGCAAAACTGTTATACTATTAAAATTAGTATTTAACTAAGGAATTGGCATTGCTGCTATTGCAATACACTACCGATTTAGGTTCTATGGCTATAAATCATATTCCTATCTAATTAGTAACTTCGTCTTCACTGGAGTTGATGTATATGTTGACTTACTTGACTTCATGGAAGAGCTTTAGCTTTGCATGATAAGTTCTGGAGCATAACTTGATGTGGTTGTTGTTTACTCCGACTTCAGAATCTAGCAAGGGTTAAGAAGATACTTTGAGTACGAGCGTACTCAGCAAATTCACTAGAAAAGGAGTGTTTGATGCACTATAACTACAGCCACAGACCGTAGGTCGTAGGCAATGCAAGTTTTCATAAACATTTCTTCAAAGGTTGCTTTTATTCTGAAAAGCTATGTCCGTCAGCCTTCACGGGTTTACCAGAACTTTCATGGAGTTCCTTTCCCGCCGCGTTCGCAGCTCCTTCCCGGAACAGGGAGTAACAAGTTACAGTTCTTACACTCTGCAGAGGTGCGTCACTTTACCCATGAGAGATCAACTCTTTGTTGCACAACCGGGCAGCTTATTCCCGTCCACAATTCCATGATGTGGGGCCCAGAAGATGATCCAAGCCAATCACTGCCCCCTTCGCGACCCCGCATGCCTCCTTGGTGTACACCATGCCCACATAACGAATTACGGCAATGGTTTGTACAAACCGTTAGATGCCAGAACTATCATGGGACGATGAGGGTTCTCACCCATATGCTGCATATCCTCTATGAAATACCAATTAATATGCACGCTTCAAGGATAACATCCACGACCTGCACATCCGGCTTCATGCGAGAGGAAGAAGATACAGCTGACTTCTCCGTCCCATTCCAAATCTCATGGTCAACGCGTAATATACGATGCAAGAATCACTGGCGACATTGGTTGTTAAGTCCTAGGTGATATAGTTCTGAACAGTGTTATTCCAACTGTCGGATTTAATAGATTAACTGATCACCCTAGATCAGTAATCAATAGTTCACATTATTATTGAAAATAGTGTTTTCTGACCTTTTTCAAATGCATGTGAGGACAACCTTTTTGTAAAATAATTTACAGAAAATAAACAAAGGACATGAGCAAGTGTGAACTTGCCTTGTGTGATTGCAAGATTATGCACTCATGGTCTTCGAGTCAGTACAAGATCCAAAATCTGAAATCAGCACCATTGTTCCGGTAAGAACTAATGTTTAAAGAATCAATATGCATTTATGCATAAGTAATGTGATGCACGTTCTAAATGCAAATCCCGGAGGTAACGTTGTTTTAGGGTTTGAATTCCGGAAATGATTACTTTGGAATGCGTGGTCCTTTTAGATAGGTTTTACATATGTGCTTCTATTAGAATTTATAAGTGGTTATGAGTAACACATATGTAGTAATGAAATATATATACTTATGAAGTACTAGTCAATATTGCTTATGTAGAAATTCTTGTTGGAAGTGGCAAAAAGAATAACGTTTGAAGAAAAGGTTTTTCTTCTAAGGTCTAAACAAGCTTTGGGGTTAGTTAGTGGTGGTTGATGTTATTGGTTTGCTCAAATGGTTTGACTTGAGTTGCTTTATAACTTAACTACTTCAGACCAAAGTTAACTATAAAACATATCATAATGTTTATAATATTGTAATTAGATCCTTATAGACTTACGTTAAATTTAAAACAAAGACAGTTTGAAAGTATAATATTTATAACCTTTGTACTTGGTGTACTTGGTAATGTTGCTTTAAGGTTTCTTAAGAATGATTGTAGTTTTACTTGGTGTGGTATCATTTACCATTTATGGATGAGTGGTTATAGTTAATATTCCTTAACTATTTATGGATTAATTATAGTGTGATGGTGGTTAAGGATCTGATTACTTACAAGTTTTTATTTAAGGATTTTATTTTGAATTGGAATCCTTTGAGAATATAATCTTCACTTAAGGTTGAGAGTAATGTAATAAAAAGGTGTTTATAAAGTTTTATACCATTATGGTCTTATGTTATTAATATTTAAGACTAATACTATTTATTAGACTTATTTAACTTATTTTAGAAATATTAATAAATTTTATTTATCCTTATATAAATTATTAATGAAGTAAATAAGTTTAAATTTGAGTTATTAAAATAATTCAGTTTTTATTTAACTCAAAAGTGGAATATTAGATTTTTAACATGTAGATATTATTTTTGTGATCATTTTGGTATATTACATTTATTTTTGTGATAAATAATAAGATATGATTTTTATAAGATTTATTTCTTTATAAATACTTAATAAATAAAAAATACTTGATTAAGTTGAATTATAATGTATGCTTATAATTTTAAATTGTAATTCTTATTTTTCTAAGATTTTTGGTATTCTATTTATATTTTTCACATTTTTCCATTATTAAAGTTTTATTATTTCTAAAACCTTTATTAAATAATATTTATTTAAATAATCATTATAATAATATTTGATAATAGATTTAAGTTTTAGATTTTATTTTTCTACAAATTTTTATATATTATACACATTTTTCTGAATTATAAATCAAAAGTTATTAATCAAACAAGATTTAATCATTTATTTGATTTCAGGAATATTAATAATCAAGTTTATAACATTTTATTTATTTCTTACACAGGAATTACCTTTTACACCGACCTAGTCACTCACTAGTGGGCATATGTCCACCTCAGGTCTCAGAGTTAATAAATGTGTTTGTTACTGGGCCTGTCTTTACCCCCAGCCAATGACATATGGGCCCAAGGCCATGTCATCACACACGCGGGCAAAGACCAGTCAAACCGTGGACCAGGTCAAGGGTGGCGTCGGCATGGCGTCACTACAACGTCAGCACATCCACCATCATCGGTGGTTGGTCGCCGGCGACGATCTACTACGCCCCAGCAAGCGAAATAAGCCTAGTTCGAATCAGCGCAACCTATTGAACCTAAAAGTGGCAGCGCCGTTCGAAAATGGTCATCGGAGCTTCAGCTTCGACGAGCTCCGACGGTGACATACAGTGAGACGGTGATTTACATCGAGATAAAGCGATTCAAGGATGCTGGAAGGTTCAGGAACTCACCCTGATGATGATAGAGCGGTCGAGGAGGCTTGGGGAGGTGTGACGACGGTGAATCAACGGTAATGGCCACGGTGGCCGAGGAAAGGGAACACTCTATTTCACATGATTCCCGGCGAGCGGGCCTCCGTGCTTGATCCTAGATGGTTTAGTCCATGACGGCGTGTCGGATGGTGGCTATCACGAGGTGAGGGGTGGTTGGAGTTGGCCGGAACGATGAACTCCGATGAGCTCCGTTTTCGGGTGAGGAGAAGAAGTGACTCTGGGGAGCGAGATTGTGGATGAGGACGAGCAGGATTGTTGCGGTGGCCTTCTTATCCTCTCCTGGCAACGGCGGTGTTGATCTTGGCGCAACAACGATGATGACGGCATCGAGCGGCGGTGAGCTCCGCCAGCGAGCTGTCTGTGTGCGTGACGATGACGACGATGGCTGTTCTGCGGATAACCCCCTGGCGATTCCTTCGCTCAACCCGTGGTCCTTCCTTGGTCCCACTTGTCAGTCATAGAAAAGAAAAAACCGGGCTGGTTACTGGGCTGTTGTGGGATGCACATAGGCGTCAGATAAGTATAGGTGTGTTGGGCCACGACCATTTTCTGTTTTCTTATTCAGATTTGAATTTGATTTATATTTTGAACCTTTCTTTGTATGATTTATTTGCTGGATATTTGTAGCAAGACTAAAATAGATTTAGTATCATTTGTGAAATTTTATTATATAATCTTTTTATATTTCTTTTATTTACTCAATATGAACCTCTTTTTAATAGTTTGTAGAAACTTTTCTTATTATTTTTGTCTCCTATTTTTGTTATGGATTTCTTGAATGATATATTTTTATTTGTTTATAAACTTATCTCTAGTTGGCTCATAGTTTTAATAGAAACTTTTATATATATACTGATCCTATATCATTATTTGATGCATGAAATATGAAAGAAATAAATATGTTCATTACTACTTCCATTGATTTGGAAAATGGTGATTGCATATATTCTTTTATGATAAACAAAGAAGTTTAGGATTTTAAATTATGATTATTCACCTTTGGGTTTAGGGTTTTCCTTTCTTAAAATACTTGGACTCCTTTATGGATGTGGTTAAAGATTCAATAACCAAACCTATGGCTTTCTGTTTGGAATATTTGTTGACATCACCTTTGGTGCTTGAAAGTTGTATCTTGAAGGTTTTATAGAAATAAATTGATAAGGATATACCTAAGCACATATAGTTATGATGGTTGGAATTAACAGAGATGTGCTTATGTGATTTGCTATAGAGAAATATTACTATAAAGTGTTATACACATCAGATGATGGATCAATAGCATGATATGGATATTATATTTGATTTGAGATTTAGAGTTGGTTGTTTACCAAGAATGCCTATTTTCCATATTTCACCATTATGGACCTTTAAATAAGGAATTCCTTTCCTAGATATAGTACCTCTTCCTATTCATCATCATGATTAACATAATGAGCTTTGCTTTACTTAATATCCTTATTCACCTTTTATTCTTCTAAACTCATGGATGAATCTAATGAGTTTGATACTAAAATATTTCATAACTTCCATATATCCTTGCTAGATTGCATCTACTACTCTCCTGTTGATGGCCTTCCATTTAGCAAATAGTCCCTTCAAACTCCACTCATAATCTTTGTTAATTCATCCTTCATTAATATTTCTTCATCAGATGAATATATCCAACTACCTTTCTCTAAGATTTACTATATTTTAAGAGGAATAACACTACTTTAATAACTCCATGCTACTCTAGCTTTAATTTAATCATATTATCTTATCTCTTCTTGACTCCAATATCTTATACTTAACTTCACATTGTAGTAGTATGACTTGTCATGGCTAACCTAGGATAACATATCTATACTTAGTTTCAATCATGTTTTATCCACCAATGTCACTTATATATGATATAAGCATTCAATCTTGATGAGTAAGGTATGATCATTATAATCCTTTGATCTTTTATGGTTTGGTTTCCAATTGGCCAATCAATGCTTCATCAATACAACATTACAATTGTATTATAATTATCTTCTGTTTAGCTCCATTGGATTAAGATATATAATTCATTAACTATACCTACTTGATCCAATAGGACTACTCCTGGTAAATATCTTCAGACTTCATTCTTGTAATCTTCTCTTCTATCAAGGAAGGATTTAACTCCATCATCTATTCTATAGATTGGACTCTTTTCAATCATTCCTATCAAATAGATAACCTCTAAAACTAACATCTCTATTCACTTATTCTTAATTGTTTCTCTGTAGACACTTACTTGTAAGCTGTATTAGGATCAAGAGCTTGATATGTTGAGAATGGATGTATCAATAGTTGATTTCTCAATATTGATAAACAACAGATATGGGAATATAACTCAACAGAGATGACAAGGATTAATGTGGAAATAAAGATATATGGTGAATGATCTAAGCTTAGTGTATGTCCTACTTAATCTTACTTAAGGAGTAATGTGAAGTATTACCATGATACTCATGGTATATGCAGATGAGATTAAGATATAGTTGTTACATTCTTGTTACTTATGTTATATCCTTAAATTGGTACTCATGAGTGATTATAATGGATACTAAGATATGATTACATAAGGATCAATCTAAATCATAATGTATTAGGTTTTATCTTTTATTTCATTTGATCTACTCTTAGGTCAAATCTCCCTTACCCAAAATAAGGTTTTAGCAAAGGTCATATTGAAACTTATCGCAGTCAACTTGATGATCTACTTCTTATTCCATCAAGTTAAGAGAAGCTTCAATCACTTTGACAAGTTTTGTTTAAAAGCGCGAAATTTCTTCGGATTTTCTATGCATGAATGCAATGCACACATATGGGTTCAGCTTACTTCTAAGCTCTAATGTTGGGGTGTTACAGTGTCGGGGGGAGCTTCAGATCCCCCCGATCTAGGGATGATGGTGGCGGCGGCAACGGACTGTTTCGTGGAGATCTGATCGGGTACTTAGGGTTTTGGCACTGGGAGGCTTTTATAGGCGAAGAGGCGAGGCAGGAGGGCGGCCAGGGCGCCCACACCATAGGGCGGCGCGCCCTAGGGTGGGCCCGCGCGGCCCTAGGGTGTGGTGGCCCTGTGGCGCCCCTTCGTCTCTCCTCTGGACTACGTGTTCTCCTCGGTGAAATATTGACTTTGGCTTTTGTCCCGTCTAATTCCGAGAATATTTCTTTACTGGATTTTCTGAAACAAAAAAAACAGAAAACAAGCAACTGGCACTGCGACATCTTTTAAATAGGTTAGTGCCATAAAATGTATAAAAATACCTCAAAGTGTAGACAAAACATAACAAAGTTGATACTAAACAAGCATGGAACATCAAAAATTATAGATACGTTTACGACGTATCAGTTTCTAAGGACTGGAGTTTAGTATTAGATGATCCAATCTATCATCCAATACAATCACCTCCTCCTCACCGTCAACCATTAAATTAGAGGGGCCAATATCCCCATCTATAAAATAAAAAATGTTCTTTTGTAATATTGTGATAGTTCAATCTTTTTCCACTTTCTTTAAACCCCTAACAGATTATAGAGATTTCTGAACTGAGTCACCCAAATAAATACCAATTCTATTTTCTCTAGCCACGACTTCAGTATACCCAGTTGACAAAATTAAAAGAGTCGATGGCAAATTTATACCTAAAGCACATGCAGAATATATAGCGGTGCTAAACATTCCTCATAGCCTTTTCCATCTATGTATCATTAGCATTTGTTTTGCCTTGAATGCACATGCTAGATCTCACACTAGTCACACTAAATAGTGGTATCCCGCCAAAAACTATGACCTCATCCATAGTTGGTCTATGCTTAAGCGGCGTCGATACCCCTACATTGTGTTCCACCATAGTTGAAGTATACAAATTAGAGATAGTATTACCAACATCTAAATCAATTGCATTTGACCCAACAACTACATTTGAGAAATGCATACTATTCATATTGCAAATATTATTCATCACTGGAGCCTCCACATTCTTTTTTGGAACATCCATCTTCTTCTCATTTTTTAGATCAATCAGCGTCTTCCATGGAACCAAAAACCTAGCACCTAAACTGTAGTGCTTGATATGACCATTTGCATCACTATTCTATATCATAATTTGTTGTTATTCATTGATATATTTCATATTAAGAGGTGATACTTATGTCATTTCATCTATTTTTGCATGTTGGATGATTCTTGGAGGATGAACCGCCGGAGTCAGGTTCTGATGGAAAAAGCGGTGTCTAGATGCAATTTTCACGAAGATCCGAAAAATACCAGAAAATATATGGAAAACTATAGTTTTCCAGAAGACGAAGGAAGCCAGAAGGTGAGGCTAAGATGGGACACATAGGGCCCACACACCCCCATGCGTGGGACACCCTGGGCCTCGCCACCAGGGGGTGTGGCCACCCTGGCCCAGCTCCTGCTCTACCCTCTTGCCTATATCTTCCTCCCGAAACCCTAAAGTTCAGAGAGCGACCATAGAAAGATTCCGACGCCTATGCGGGGCAGAAACTACAGAGAGAAAAACCTCTCAGGCAAACGGATTTCTGCCGGGGAAATTCCTTTCCGGAGAGGGGAGATCGTCATCATCAACACCATCATCAATCTAGACTTCATCGGGATCATCATCATCATCCACACCACCATCTCCACCAGCACCATAATCACCACTCCATCCCATTGTAACAATTGTGTTGAATCCTGCATAGTTCTTAGGGGAAACTTTCCCGGTGTTAATTACTTTTGTAGTTGATGCTTGTGAGTGGAACCATTGAATTATTGTTTATGTTTAGATTGTTATCCATCATCATATCATCTCCGATCTTGATCTATATGATATCTCGTGAGTAGTTCGTTCAGTTCTTGAGGACATGGGAGAAGTCATGTTGTTAGTAGTGGAATTGTGTTGAGGTATTATTCAATGGTCTAATAATTAAGTTGTGGTGTTATTCTTCTAGTGGTGTCATGTGATGGTGCTGACGTGGAGCACTTCATTGGAAACCCCAAGATAAAGGAGGAAGGAAACGTCACACGGGTGTTGCAAGCAACGCGGAGACCTGCACAACACAAACTCAAGACTTTGCCCCAACGAATCAGTGAGGTTGTCAAGCTCACCATTTTGCTGTAACAAAGGATTAAACGTATGGTGTGGAAGGTAATGGTTTGCAGCAAGTAAACAAGTAACAGTGGAAGATGTATCAATGGTAAAGACTGGACCGGGGTCCATAGTTCACTAGAGGTGCTCTCCTTAGATAAACAACATGGCATGAAGAGTAAACAAATTACAACAAGGCAATTGAGAGGAACTGAGCAAGGCATAATAATGCAATTACCAGTCAGAAAGATCCTATGAGATTCGTTTGGGCAATACACCAAGATACATAGACCGCCATCCAACTGCATCTATGACTAGAAGTACACCTTCAGGTTATCATTCGAACCCCCTCCAGTATTAAGTTGCAAGCAACAGACAACTGCTTTAAGCAAAGTGTGTAAGGTAAACAGTCCACATGTTCCATGAACAAGAGACCGTTGTTTTCTCCCTAGTAGCAACAGCACATCTACAACTGAAGAGATTATTGTCACTTCCCTTGGAAACTAGAGGCATGAACCCACTATCGAGCATAAATACCCCCTCTTGGATTCACTAGCAACTACTTGGCCAAGATAACTACTAACAACGGAGAGCATGCAAGGTTACAAACAACACAGACATGATAGAATCATAAAGACAAAACTATTAATCAAACCGACATAATAATCTCAATATCCATCGGATCCCCACAAACACAACATGCATGATTATAAATAGATTAGATCTTGATCATGAATAGAGCTCACAAGATCTATACATGAAAGCACAAAGGAGGAGATACAACCATCTAGCTACTACTACATGGACCCATAGTCCAAGGTGGAACTACTCACGCATAATACCGGAGATAAGGCCTCCGGGATGATCTCCCCTCCGGCAGGGTGCCGGGCAGAACTTCAGATCCCCCCGATCTAGGGACGATGGTGGCGGCGGTTATCGATGGTTCAGTGGAGATTTGATTGGGTGCTTAGGGTTTCTGCATCGGGGGCTTCTTATAGGCGAAGGGGGAGACCGAGGAGGCGACCAGGGGGCCAAACCCTAGCCAAACGCGGGATGGGGCCCACCCATGCCTTGAGTGGGTCTGGCCGCCCTGGCCGGCCCCTCCGGCTCTCCTCTGGACTTCTTGTTCCCCACGGAAAGTAATTGGCTTTGACGTTTGTCCTGTCCAATTCCGAGAATATTTATTTACTAACTTTTCTGAAACCAAAAACAGCAGAAAACAGGCATCTGGCACTGTTGCAACTTGTTAATAGGTTAGTACGAGAAAACATGTAAAAATCACCTCAAAGTGTAGAAAAGTAAAGAAAAGTAGATACTAAACAAGTATGGAGCATCAAAAATTATAGATACGTTTCCAACGTATCATCATGTGAATGTCGACTACATGATACTTCACCATTTATGGGCCTAGGGGAATGCATTGTGTATTTGGCTACTAATTGTGGGGTTGCCGGAGTGACAGAAACCTGAACCCCCGTTAGGAAACCTTTGCACAAGGGAGTGTAGGATCTCAGAGTTTAAGGCCGTGGTTAGGTTTTTATCTTAATTACTTTCTTGTAGTTGCGGATGCTTGCAAGGGGTTTAATCACAAGTATGTATTAGTACAAGAACGGTCGGTACATTAGCACAGGTTCACCCACACAACACTTATCCAACCAAAGAAGATTAATCAACTATATGAAACGAAAGCACTTGACAGTATTCCCATGTGTCCTCGAGAATGTTTGATCTTCATAAGTATTACAACTGGCTTGTCCTTTGCTAAAAAATGATTGGGCCACTTGCTGCAATTATTTGCTGTCTTTATTTACTTGCACTTTATTTCTTTGCTTTATCAAAAAACCCTAAAAATCTGTTTTCTAAGTATTTACAGAGATTTCCTGCTCCAAACCACTAGTCAACACCTTCTGCTCCTCGTTGGGATCGACACTCCTATTTATCGAAAGTACTACGATACACCCCTATACTTGTGGGTCATCAAGACTATTTTCCGCGCTGTTTGGAGTGAAGCTATTGAAGAGTGGAACTGGTAAAGGAAACTTCTATTGTGAGTATTGTTTTTTATTTTTGTTTGTTACTTTGTTTTCAATATGGATATCCCACTTGGTTTCCTATTTGGGAAATCTACTACCACTGCTAGGGTAGTAGATGAACCACCACCTGTTGAGATAGATCATTTTAAGATACCTATAAGAATGTTTGATCGTGTTATGGATAATTATTATTTTGGGGATGGAATTGTCCATCCTGGTGATCATTTTATTTTTATCCATGAATTATGCGGGTTGTTTAAGTGTGCAGGTAACACAACGGAACAGGTTAAGAAGAATTTACTCTCTATATCATTGAAAGGAAGAGCTGAAGAATGGTATAAGTTGCTGAAAAATGGACAATCTATGGAATGGGAGGAAATAGTACCTCTGTTTTATTCTAAATTTTATCCTCCCAGTGAGATTTATAAGGATAGGAATCAAATATATAACTTTTGGCCTCGTGACGGAGAGAGTACAACCCAATCTTGGAGGATATTGAAGTTACTAATGCTTAAATGTCCTATTAATGATCTCCCTAATAATATTATTATCAATAACTTTTATGAAAGGCTTTCTCTTCATGATAAAATTTATTAGATGCTTATTGTGCTAGATCATTCACACGTATGAAGGAAGAAGCTAAATGGGATCTTCTAGACCGTATTCAAGAGAACACTGAAGCATGGGAGAATGACAAAGGAAGAAAGTTAGGTATAAATTATGATTATGAATGCATTAAATATTTTATGGGAACTGATGACTTTCATGATATTAGTACTGAGTATGGTCTTGATTCTCAAGTTCTTGCAAATTGCTTTAAGGAATTTTCCTCTTATATTGAAATTCCCCAAAAGGAGTGGAACAAATACCATGCACCTTATAAAGATGTTGTTAATCATGTTCCTGTTAGAAACACTGAGGTTTGTACTGTTGATCCTATTTTGCCTGAACCCTATATTGAGAAAATAACTTTCCATGCCAAGGTAAAGGAACACTCTATGATGGCTAATGCGGTTAGCAAAAGTAAAAAGAAAGTTGTGGAACCTGATGAGCAAATAAATATTGAACATGTAGTAGCCATTGTGAAAGATCTTGTTACTAAAAATGTAGAAGATGGGCACATTATCTTTTGTGAAGATGCTTCTAATATTTTCTCTCATCCTAGTAAAGCTAGGAAGGCTAGTGTCCCTGTGCTTTATGTTAGAATTGATGATCATTGCTATTATGGTTTATGTGATATTGGTGCTAGTCCTAGTGCTATTCCTTATGAGCTTTACAAGAAAATTATGCATGAAATTGGTCCTTGTGAACTGGAGGGCATTGATGTGGTTATTCACCTTGCTAATAGAGAGACAGTCTGTCTAATTGGCATTGTAAGAGATGTAGAAGTTCTTTGTGGTAAGATTAAATATCCTTCTGATTTTCTAGTGCTTGGTTCAGCTGCTAGTAAAACTTGTCCTATCATTTTTGGTAGACCTTTCTTGAACACTTGTGGAGCTATTATAGATTGTAAGAAGGAGAAAGTTTTAACTAAGTTTGATGGAGAATCTTATGATTTTAATTTTTCCAAATTTGCTAAAACTCCTTATGAAAATGAATTGCCTAATGAGGATTTAAGGGTTGAACAACTTGCTGCTATTTCTCTTGCTCCTAACAATGCCTTGCAGCAATATACGGAAGATCATGAGAGCGAGGTCTTCATGAAGGAAATAAATGAGATTGATGAGATTTTCCTTCGTCAACCTGAGATGCTTAAGCATAACCTACATGTGGAAGATTTGGGTACCACACTACCACCTAAAGGGGATCCTGTTTTCGATTTAAAACCTCTACCTGATGATCTTAAATATTCTTATCTAGACGATAAGAAAATATATCCTATTATTATTAGTTCTAAAGTTTTTGGAAAGGAAGAGTAAAGATTATTGGAAGTACTGAAGAAGCATAGAGGAGCTATGGGGTATACTCTTCATTATTTAAAAGGGATTTCTCGTACTATATGTCAGCATGCTATTAATATAGAGCCTGATGCAAAGAAAGTTCTAGAACATCAACGTCGTTTAAATCCTAAGATGAAGGAAGTGGTAAGAAATGAGGTATTAAAACTTCTTGATGTTGGTATTATTTTTCCTATTGCTGATAGTAATTGGGTTAGTCTTGTTCATTGTGTCCCTAAGAAAGGAAGAATAACTGTTGTGCCTAATGAAAATAATGAGCTTATTCCTCAAAGAGTAGTTGTTGGTTATAGGATGTGCATTAATTTTATAAAGATGAATAAAGTCACTAAGAAAGATCACTATCCTATGCCTTTTATTGATCAAATGCTAGAAAGGTTGTCTAAGAAAACTCACTTTTGTTTTCTTGATGGTTATTCTGGGTTTTCTCAAATTGCTGTGAGAGCAGAAGACCAAGAGAAAACCACTTTCACTTATCCCTATGGAACTTATGCTTATAGGCGTATGCCTTTTGGTTTATGTAATGCTCCTGCTACTTTTCAAAGATGTATGTCTGCTATCTTTCATGGTTTTTGTGAAGAAATTGTGGAAGTTTTCATGGACGATTTTTCTGTCTATGGGACCTCTTTTGATAATTGTTTGCACAATCTTGATAAAGTTTTGCAGAGATGTGAAGAAACTAATCTTGTTCTTAATTGGGAAAATTTCACTTCATGGTTAATGAAGGGATTGTTCTTGGACACAAAATTTCTGAAAAAGGTATTGAAGTATACAGAGCTAAAATTGAAGCAATGTAGAAAATGCCTTGTCCTAGGGATGTGAAAGGTATTCGTAGTATCCTTGGTCATGCTGGTTTCTATGTAAGTTTTATTAAAGATTTCTCAAAAATTTCGAAGCCCCTTACAAATATTCTCCAAAAATATGTACCATTTGCTTTTTATGATGATTGTAAGGAAGCTTTTGAAACTTTAAAGAAAGCTTTAATTGTTACTCTTATTGTCCAACCACCTGATTGGAATTTACCCTTTGAAATTATGTGTGATGCTAGTGATTTTGTTGTGGGTGCTATTCTTGGGCAACGAGTAGATATAAAATTGAATGTTATTCATTATGCTAGTAAGACTCTTGATGCTGCTCAAAATAATTATGATACTACTGAAAAGGAGTTCTTAACTGTAATCTTTGCTTGTGATAAGTTTAGACCCTATGTTGTTGATTCAAAAGTTACCATTCATACTGATCATGCTGCTATTAAGTACCTTATGACAAAGAAAGATGCTAAGCCTAGGCTTATTAGATGGGTGTTGCTTTTACAAGAGTTTGATCTACATATTGTAGATAGGAAAGGTCCGAAAAATCCTATTGCTGATAATTTATCTCATTTGGAAAACATTTCTTTTGATCCTATGCCTGTTAATGATAGTTTTCCAAATGAACAGTTGGCTGCAATACAGGTAAGCCCGAGAGAGAGAGAGAGAGAGAAAGAGAGAGAGAGAGTCCTTGGTATTCTGATTATGCTAACTTTAATGTTTCCAAGTATTTGCCTCCAACCTTTACAGCCCAGCAAAGAAGGAAATTCTTCTATGATCCGAGGCATTACTTTTGGGATGACCCACATTTATATAAAGAAGGAGTATATGGTATTATGTGGAGGTGTGTTCCAGAATAGGAACAACAAGAGATATTGAGAAAATGTCATGGTAGTGCTTATGGAGGACATCATGCTGGAAATAGAACCACACAAAAAGTTTTACGATCGGGTTTTTATTGGCCTACTCTCTTTAAGGACGCAAGGAAGTTTATTTATCATGTGATGAATGTCAAAGAGTTGGTAATATTTCTAGACGCAATGAAATGCCTATGAATTATTCTCTTGTTATTGAACCTTTTAATTGTTGGGGATTCGACTTTATGGGTCCTTTTCCTCCTTCAAAAGGGTATACTCATATTCTTGTTGTTGTTGATTATGTTACAAAGTGTGTGGAAGCTGTAGGGGTTCGTAGCATGGAAAACAAAAAAATTCTACCGCATGCACACAAACAAGCCAAGATCTATCTACTAGATTGTAGCAACGAGTCGATAGAAGAACTCACCCTCGAAGATTCCAAAGCGGTTAACGGGAGCAGATTCTCGTGGGTGGTGTAGTCGTACACTTGCCGATCTCAAGATCGCTTAGACGATCCTTCCAAGCTGCGTTTTAGCTTCATGATCGGTCACACGTTCGGTACTAGATGAAGACCTTCCTCTCCCTTGTTCCAGCAGGCAACGGAGGTTGTAGCACTCTCCTCGTGATTCCGGCAGCACGACGGCGTGGTGACGGAAGTAGAGGGAAGATCCCGCAGGGCTTCGCCTAAGCCGGAGCGAGTATGGTGGAGTAAGAGAGGGCCTTGGCGATCTACTGTTTAGAGGGCGCCAAGGGGAGGGTGTGGCC
Source organism: Avena longiglumis (assembly GCA_030063025.1). Lineage (NCBI taxonomy): Eukaryota > Viridiplantae > Streptophyta > Magnoliopsida > Poales > Poaceae > Avena > Avena longiglumis. The sequence goes on from CP125976.1 coordinate 84,171,613, forward strand.
GGCGGCTAGGGCTTGGGGAAGCCCCAAGTCGCCGACTTGGAGGAGGCCCTGGCAGCGGCAGCACTTGGAGGTGGTGGCGCCTAGGAGCTAGGGTTTGGGTGTGTGGGGTAGGGGGCTCCCTACCCCTCCTTATATAGGTGGGGGAGGCGGTTTGGGAGGAGGGAGTCCTCCCCCAAATCCTCCTCCTTGGCCGGCGGGTGGAGGGAGTGGGACTCCTACCCTAGGTAGGTTTCCTACTCTCCCTCCACCAAGCAATGTTCGGATTTGACTTTTCAAATTGGCGTTTGACTTTCAAACTTGGATTTGATTTCTCTCTTCATATTGCCCAGCCAAGTGACCTAGTACATGATGCAACCATTCCACATTGTCATGACACATCCATGTACCCTTCCCCTTCCGGAGTGCCGGACCTTCCAGACCCTTCTAGAACATTCCCGGTGAAAACACCAGAATCATTTCCAAACTCCGAAACAAGACTTTCCTTATATGAATCTTATTCTCTGTACCATTATGGATCTCCTCGTGATATCCCGGATCCCATCCGAGACTCCGAACAACATTCGGTCTCTTACTCATCATTCCATAACTACACAACAACATCGAATCCTTAAGTGTGTCTCCCTACGGTTCGTGAATTATGCGGACATGACCGAGACACTTCTCCGATCAATAACCAATAGAGGAATCTGGAAATTCATATGGCTCCCACATATTTCTATGATTACTTTGCGATCGAATGAACCACTTACATACGATACCAATTTCCCTTTGTCTCACGATAGTTTACTTATCCGAGGTTTTGATCATCGGTATCTCTAAATACCTAGTTCAACCTTGTTACTGATAAGTTCTCTTTTCTCGTTCCCGTGATATGTGATCCCTTTTGATACAGTCACATGCTTGCAAGCTAATTGGATGACATTCCACCGTGAGGGCCCAAAGTATATCTATCCGTCATATGGATGGACAAATCCCACTCTTGATCCATGTGCCTCAACCCATACTTTCCGAACACTCAATGCCACCTTTATAGCCACCCAGTTATTGTGTGGTGTTTGATGTCATCAAAGCATCCTTCCGGTGATGGTGATTAACATGATCTCATGGTCGAAGGAATTAGGTTACTATGTATCATAAAGCTTATAGCAAACAAACTATTGAAATGACTTGATCATAATGCTATGCTTATCTATAGGAGTATGTCCATCATACCATTCTCCTAATGATATGATCTTGTTGTTAACAACTTCTCAATGTTCATGATCGGTAAACCACGATCATCTATTAATCAACAAGCTAGTACTATAAAGAGGCTTTACTAGGGACTCTTTATTTAGTTTACAAATCACACAAGTATTAATGTTTCCGGTTTAATACTATTATAGCATGAATGTAAACATTTATCATAAACACAAAGATATAATAATAACCACTTTTATTATTGCCTCTAGGGCATATCTCCAACAAAAGCCATACCTACAAATAGTGATGATGTTAAGACCTCTTTAAAAATGCTTAAAGATGTTATTTTTCCTAGGTTTGGTGTGCCTAGTCATCTCATAACTGGTGGAGGTTCTCATTTTATTCATGGTGGTTTTAGGAAGACTCTTGCTAAGTATGATGTTAACCATAGAATTGCTTCAGCTTATCACCCTCAAACTAGTGGGCAAGTAGAACTTTCTAATAGAGAAATTAAATCTATATTGCAAAAGACTATTAATAGATCTAGGAAAAATTGGGCTAAAAAGTTGAATGACGCTTTATGGGCTTATAGAACTGCTTATAAAAATCTGATGGGAATGTCTCCTTACAAAATGGTTTATGGCAAAGCTTGTCACTTGCCTTTAGAATTAGAACACAAAGCTTATTGGGCAGTGAAAGAACTAAATAGAGATTTTAGACTTGCTGGTGAGAAAAGATTGATTGACTTAATTACCTTAGATGAGTGGAGAAATGAAGCTTATGAAAATTCTAGACTCTTTAAAGAAAAAGTTAAAAGATGGCATGATAGGAGGATCCTTAAGAGAGAGTTCCATGTTGGTGAGAAAGTTCTATTGTATAGGTCTCGTCTCAGATTTTTTGCAGGAAAATTACTCTCTGAGAAAGTTCTATTGTATAGTTCTCGTCTCAGATTTTTTGCAGGAAAATTACTCTCAAAATGGGAAGGACCTTTTGTTATTGAGGAGGTGTATCGTTCAGGAGCTATAAAAATTTCTTCTTTGAGGGACAACACTACACAGGTGGTGAATGGTCAAAGTCTCAAACATTATATTTCTAGAGATTCTTATAATGAAGATGTTGATATTATTCAAATGGTGGCTCCAGAAAAATTTATTAGAGACCAAACTCCGGAACTTGCAGAGTCCGTCTTCAAATAGGTAAAAGTGTTGAAAATAGAAGGTTCACAAAAAATTTTTCTTTCTATATTTTTGCAGTTTTTATTACATATGGAAGGTTACGATATAAAAAAGAGGAGAAAACGGAGCCTGGGTGGGCCACACCCACTATGGCGCTGGCCCCACCTGGCCGCGCCATCAGGGGGTGTGACCACCCCGGTGTCCGCCTCCGTCCCGATTTCGCACAATACCTTCCTTATGTCATAAAACTTCGTAATATATAACCCCTGGATCCCCCGAGGTTCGTATATAGTTTTCTCGTCGTGTTTTTGTTTCAATCTTTTTTTGTCAGGCAGATTCTCAATTTTAGAGCCACAATGTCTTCCTCTGGATCACCCATGGAGGATTCCTCCGCGGATGTCATCAACCCGTACATGTATGAGTTGAAGTTTCACCCCAAGGACTTGTTAATCAAGGATGGGAAGGTACATATAAAAGAAGTTTATGGCCCTAAAGGAGAAGGCAGTCTAGAAGATAGAATGGAAGCATTGGAGCAGGAAGTTTTTAGGTATAAGAAGATGGTGGAACGCGAAGTGGATGTCATCCATAAGATAAGTTCAGAGCTCATCAACGAGAACAAGAGGGAAACTGCCGAGGTTCGAGATGAAATCCTCTCACTGCATCAGACCACTAACCAATTACAAGCACAACTCTACAACATACAAAATCAAAACTGTGAGTAGGAGGCTAGGTTTAAACGCATAAGTTCTGCTGCTATTTTCAAGATATTTGAAACCAAGACATCCTTTATGGATGGGGAGCCTTTACCTTGGAAGTCTGACAATGACAAGGGAACACCACCACCACCGAAGGAGTAATTCGTCATCAAGTTTGACATCCCCTTGGTTTGTTCCAATCTTGGGGGAGTGTCGCGGTATCACATCATTATCTTTCATATTTATACCTTTTTAGTAGATTTATATCTTGAATAGAGAAGTTATCATATAGGATGGTTTGCATTGTGAAAGTATCTCTCCTTTAGTTGGTTATCTATGTATCCCTTGGTGTGAGTGCCTTTATGGAATATTAATGAGAAGCTTCATCTTTTACTTTTTGCACTTCTTATTTTAGTTTGCAATCTCTATTATATGATTGATCTTGTTTATTAGTATTGGTATCACTTTGGGAGCATCAAGTAAATCTAAATTGGTTTTGGCAAACCCGAGCTCTGGTTAGTAGCAACACTTTTTGAGGTTTGAATGGAAAAGAGAAAAGCACTTACAAGTATTTTATATCATTTTCTTTATTTCTTGATTGGCTCATAAGCTTAGTATTCTTTATTTAAGATCTTTTGTGTTTTCAAGGAAGATCGCATGTTTGACTTTATCACTTGTATGTTTGCGTGTTTCCTTCAACTCTTTTGCTTGCTACCCAGCCTTGCTAGCCAAAAATCAGTACTGAGAGGGAATACTTATCGTGCATCCAATCCATTAAACCAAAACTTTTGACATTTGAGTCCACCATATCTACCTATTAGCATTATTGCTATTCCAAGTAAATTCTCAAGTTTCATCTATCTTTCAAATTAAAAATTCTTTTGTTATGTGAAACCTAGTTAGTAAAGCTCTCACGAACTTGATGGCACACCTTATTTTCTTGCCCTTAATAAACTTGAACCATTGTGTCATCTATGTTTTATATGCTTGCACCTATAAGTTGGGAATTAGCAGAACCGTGCTGTCACGGGGAACGCTTTCAACACCTGTAAATATCTACCCCATTGATATCATGATCTTTTGTTTGCGGATGTCATCGGTGTGAAATAAAAGGGGAGCTTGTAAGTCCATGGAGTTATGTATGTGTTTTAGAGAAACACCTGGGCCGCTAGCCTAAGCCATGCCTAATCATGGTGGAAACTTGTGCATCGCCATAGTGAGCAATCTATGAAGCATTCTTCTTATAAAAAGATATATATATATATATATAGAAAAGAGGAAAGAAGATAAAGAATCACCATTTTCCCATGGTAAATAAGAAGATTGCTGAGATGCTCATTGTCTGCTTGCCTTGTCATTTTGTTATGGGATATCTCCTGTATCATGGGGCAAGGGGTACCCCGTTGGCGGTTCTCTATGATACACATGTACTTACCATGACAAGAACTTACTGGTAACTAAAGTTGAGTAGCATGAGGAGTGACCCTCGTACTCAAGGGACATGAGATTGCCAGCTTATATTTCGTCAAGCATATACTCCATCTTTGTTCACTTTCACCTTAATCACCTCAAGATGCTTATGATAGGGGCAATGAGAGCTCAAAGCTAGTAAGTACCATAATATTTTGGAAGCTCTTTATGAACTTGAAATCCCTGCTTCCCTCTGCGAAGGGACTTTCTTTTACTTCTTAGTTGAGTCAGTAAACCTATTCCTCTCTATCTCCAGCAAGCATTTGAGTTGTTGTGTTTCAATCATTCATATGATGATTTATTCAATCATGTTTCTTATATTCCTTGTTTTGCACATTGTTCTTATCTGAATGAGTATTTCTTTGAAAGCCATCATTGTGAAAAGCGTTTTATGTTTGAGCAAAATGGCACTTGTTATAAACTTCTTTACAAAAGATTTGCTTGAAAAAGTATGATTTGTCAACTGTTCTCTGACCAAGAACAAAGTTTGCCATTACCAATTATGATTTGTCTTTATGCATCTTTATGTGAATCCCATACTCATTGCAAGTTAAGTTATATAATGGTGAGTTGCTTTCTTTTATGAGTTGTGTATTGGTAAGTGTGATGCTTCTTGTCCGTATTCTTTTTATCGACACTTCACTCCATAAACCTGTGGGCATGTTTGGTGAGCTCAGTTTTCGCTTGGGGACAAGCGAGGTCTAAGCTTGGGGGAGTTGATACGTCCATTTTGCATCACTATTCTATATCATAATTTGGTGTTATTCATTGATATATTTCATATTAAGAGGTGATACTTATGTTATTTCATCTATTTTTGCATGTTGGATGATTCTTGGAGGATGAACTGCCGGAGTCAGGTTTTTGATGGAAAAAAGCGGTGTTTAGATGCAATTTTCGCGAAGATCAGAAAAATACCATAAAATATATGGAAAATTATATTTTTCCAGAAGACAAAGGAAGCCAAAAGGGGAGGCTGAGAAGGGCCACAGGGGGCCCACACCCCCCATGCGCGGGCCACCCTGGGCTGCGCCACCAGGGGGTGTGGCCACCATGGCCCACCTCCTGCTCTGCCCTCTTGCCTATATCTTCCTACCGAAATCCAAAGTTCAGAGAGCGACCACAGAAAGATTCCACCGCCTCTGCGGGGCGGAAACTACATAGAGAGAAAAAGCTCTCCGGCAGAAAGATTTCTACCGAGGAAATTCCTTCCCGGAGAGGGGAGATCGTCGCCATCAACACCATCATCAATCTAGACTTCATCGGGATCATCATCATCATCCACACCACCATCTCCACTAGCACCATCATCACCACTCCATCCCGCTGTAACAATTGTGTTGAATCTTGCATAGTTCTCAGGGGAAACTTTCCCGATGTTAATTACTTTTGTAGTTGATGCTTGTGAGTGGAACCATTGAATTATTATTTATGTTCAGATTGTTATCCATCATCATATCATCTCTGATCTTGATCCATATGATGTCTCGTGAGTAGTTCTTTTAGTTCTTGAGGACATAGGAGGAGGTCATGTTGTTAGTAGTGGAATTGTGTTAAGGTATTATTCAATGGTTTAATATTTAAGTTGTGGTGTTATTCTTCTAGTGGTGTCATGTGAACATCGACTACATGATACTTCACCATTTATGGGCCTAGGGTTATGCATTGTGTATTTGGCTACTAATTATGGGGTTGCCGGAGTGACAGAAACCTGAACCCCCGTTAGGAAACCTTTGCACAAGGGAGTGTAGGATCTCAGAGTTTAAGGTCGTGGTTAGGTTTTTATCTTAATTACTTTCTTGTAGTTGTGGATGCTTACAAGGAGTTTAATCACAAGTATGTATTAGTCCAAGTACGGTCGGTACATTAGCACAGGTTCACCCACACAACACTTATCCAACCAAAGAAGATTAATCAACTATATGAAAAGAAAGCACTTGACAGTATTCCCATGTGTCCTCGAGAACGTTTGGTCTTAATAAGTATTACAACCGGCTTGTCCTTTTCTAAGAAAGTATTGGGCCACTTGCTGCAATTATTTGTTGTCTTTATTTACTTGCACTTTATTTCTTTTCTTTATAAAAAAAACCTAAAAATCCGTTTGCTAAGTATTTACAAAGATTTCCTGCTCCAAATCACTAGTCAATACCTTATGCTCCTCGTTGGGATTGACACTCCTATTTATCAAAAGTACTACGATACACCCCCTATACTTGTGGGTCATCAGTGCTAGCGAGTCGATCCAGGGACTAGAACTAAATTGCACATGAAGCAAACAATGACTCCACCGCCACCATAGACTTCCCCAGGTCGTCATCGCCCTCATGCGCTACTTCCCGGAGTCCGAGAACCACGAGAGCATCGAGGCTATCCGCATCAGAGCAGCTGTCGCCGCCTCCTCCGCCACCGGTGACCTACCTAGATCGATGATCCCACCTCTCCCTCTCCACACCGTTCAATATTTGGTGGACAACCGAGATTATAGTAAGCCGGGCCAAGGCTCGAGCCGAGAAGATCTAGGTCGTCGGTGTTATGCAAATCCAACAGAACTTGTTGATCCACTGTCCGAAGAGGTACCAGGGAATAGGGAGATTCCACTTGGAAAATGCGTTTGAAAAACAGATTCTCTCGTTGAGAGTAGATGGCTATTTTGCAAAAAAATGCAACATAGATGTATCATAACTTTTTATCCACAAGACAAAATATTGCAAATAATATATCTATGGAATCCTTGTGACAAGTAGAAAGTTTTTCCGTTGTTACTTTTCAAATTTGAATATTTTAAATTGAACAATATTGCAGGATTGCCATTTAGGCATTTATGGCATAACTTTAATTCTAAAAATGGTTTTAATGTGATTCATTTTGTTAAAGGCTTATATTTTAGTCCCATGTCCAATAAGATCAAAGTATAAGAGTTTAAAATATGTTTACAACCAATTTGTTTAAATATGAATCTATACCCTTTTAATAACTGTTAAACATAACTTTAGCAATACAATTGTTTTTTAATAAAGCTTTTTGCAACATGCATATTTTAAATTTTATAAACCTTATTCATGATTTTAAATACACATCAAATGTTTTGTATGATGATCATGCATCTCTTACTTATGCATAATGTTTGTTGTGTGGATGGGTGTTCATTGGAATTTTTTCTCTTATAGATTGTGGTGTGTGTAAGCCCTATGATTGTAAGAAGTGAGTGAACATCCATCAACAATAAGGCAAGTCAAAATTTTCCATTTGTCTATGCTATGCTTACTATGTGATCATATAAGTAATTTTGTTGATATTATGATACTCTATGAAACCTGGGTAGGTTAGCCATACAGATATTCAACTTGTTAGTTGTGTGACCAATGTTTGTGTTGGAAATTGTTTGTCTGACTTACTGACATGTTGATCCAAGTCATGTATGGGGTGCATGGTAGGGGTTGCGGTCTGACTTACTGACATGTTGATAATAGGAGGGGTTGGACAAGTAGCATGGTAGGGGCGTGGAGTCTGACTTAGTGACATGTTGATCTTGTCCCTTGAGGAGTAGTGGAGTGAGGAGTGTTTTGGTAGGAGGCTTTGGACTTGACCCACTGACCAGTAGATAAAAAGAACTAATTGATTTTGCCTCATTGGATTATTATATCCCTATTAGTGACACTTGCCAATACATTCAATATATTTACCACTCGTGGCTATAGCGTTTCATGTTGCAGGTTTCCTTAAAGATTGTTGGAATATGATGTTAGGGTCGTGAGTCTCCACTCAGCATGCTTCGCCTGTGGGATTTGAATGGAGATCCTTATATTTTATTAGTCTTCTGTTGTTGAACTTTGATTATGAGGGCATGTACAATGGGGTGACGTCAGCCTTTCCTTATGCTTGCCGCATTGGATTTTTTTCTTAGTTGGAGGAGAGATAAACAAGAAAGATAAGGTTGTCTTCTCTTAGCTAAGGGATGATATCTTAAAAATAAGAGAAGACTATTTCTCCATTGTACCATATGTCTTCTCTTAGCCAACCAATTTTTACTAAAAATAGTTAATTCTCATTAATTGCTAGAGATAGCAATAAGAGAGAATGCATTATACAAGTTATATATTGCGTCTTCTCTAAATGATGTGAAGAGCTAAGAGAATACATGCCTTTCCTAGCATTGTACATGCCCTCAGGAGCTAGCCCTTCTGCTATGCAACTTGTATGGGACTATGTTATATTCTGGATCATTCAATGTAATAGAATTATAACCTTTTGTTTCATGATATTACATCATGAATTGTGTGTGCTAGCGAGTCGGTCCAGGGACTAGCACTAAATAGCACAGAGACTTGGACCCCTACAGGGTCGGGTCACTTCACACATATAATCACATAGAGGATGATGGTGTAGTCTACTTGTGTGGTACTCGTAGGGTTTGTCCCATATGTTGAAGTCATAACTCTAAACCACACTAATCAATTCATGTCAGACCTGGAAGGGATCCAAGCAAACACACATCGCTCTAGCGGGCGATACGACTAGACATCCCTATCGTCTCACATTGGTAGCGTCCTATATGACTTACAATGCATCAATTTAAAATGGACAGTGAACCTAGATAGCTACATGGTGGATTGCTATTGGTCTAGCATTGGGTTGAGTTCAGCTAACCTGGGGTGAGTGGAGTGGCTCTTATGACCTTCTTAGAGCGCCACCTACTCAGAGGATTTTTTTTCACAACACATGTAGACTAGAACATTCCCCCACGCCATGAGCTGGCTCACTAGAGCACAATACATTTCAATGTGCAGGACTGGTTTTGGCGTCGACAGATCAAGCTAAACATTTACTTTCTCCTGGTGAAAACCTATGATTTCGCTTCTAGACTAGATTAGGTGGCAACAACATCGTGCCACATGCCCTTTGTAGAAGATATTTCATGGATTGAAACCCTGCTTTGGGGATGATAGCCCATGTTTGACCTTTGATTGGGGGAGTTGACAACATCTAGGTACGAGTTGGTGGTTGTCGCCGGAGGCTTGGGCCGAGTGTAAGCCGTTGGTTGGGATGAGTTGAAGACCTAAGTTTCCACCGATATATAAACTCCTTGTAAGCCGCCGGTTGGGATGAGTTGCATCTGTGAAATCCCCGGCGTTTGTAAACACTCCTCGATATAGTGAAGTTTCGCTGGCTGGCGCCCGTGGTTTTTTCCTCTCTTTGTTGGAGAGGTTTTTCCACGTTAAATCTGTGTCCCGTTGCTGTGATTTCGTTTTCGTTCTTCGTTATCTTCTTGTCGCAATTGTAACATGGTTCCTACAAGGACACGACACAGCATATTCGCAGATTCATTACACCCATGAAAACCAAAAATAGGAAGACAACATAATTTAAGAACAACAAGCACAACGTCGTGTTCAAGGTCAGGACTCACAACCACCTAGAGTTATTCCTAGCTTGCATGATCTGCATTACCATTATCATTATGATTGAATAAATGAAAATCAGTTGTGATTTGTGACATGTGACCACGTACCTAGCGAGACATGCTGGGCAGTATATATAAACGTAACCATGCAAAGCACCTGAGTTAAGTGTACGACCGTAATAGTGGATGGGAAAAGGAAACACGTACAACTAGAAAAGTACACACGACAACAACAATATCAACCAAACCAGCCGTCGCAACGACGAAGCAGCTACGCCGTGTCGCCTATAGGTACGTTCACGAGACGGGCAGTGCTTTCTCCCTTTTAACACCCTGTACGTACGTACGTGCGTGCGTGCCCTCGCCGGCCGGGCTCTGGCCCTTACGGTTTCGTCAGCGCCGAGTAGGTCCGGTACTGGTACTCCTCCGCCGCCTTTGCCTCCTGCTCCCTGCTGCCGGTGTCGACACTACCGCCGTAGTAGCCCTTGTGGTGGTCGCACGGCACGTGGAAGCTGACGGGGCACGTCATCTTGGTCCACCAGTTCTCGTGGAAGAACTCGGCGCACTCCTCGTACGACCGCTGGTTGGCCGCCCACGGGATGCAGTTGTGGTCGACGTTGAGCTTCCCCTCGTTGATGAGGTCCCAGCAGGACAGCCCCAGCCACGTGAAGTAGTTGCCGGAGAGCGTGAGGTTTGTGAGGCTGCCGTCGTAGGCGAGGCGGCAGAGCGCGTCGGGCACCACGCCGTACAGGAGGTTGTCCGCCAGGTTGAGCTGCTCCACGTTCCGCAGACACGCGTAGGAAGACGGGATGGTTCCCGTGAGCTGGTTGGTGCCGGCGTCGATCACCGTGGCCTGGGCGAGCAGGCCGAGCTCGTAGGGGAGGCAGCCGCTGAGCATGTTGTTGAGGAAGAGCACCTCGAGGAGCGTGTCGGCGGCGCGGCCGATGGACGTCGGGATGGGCCCGGTGAACTGGTTGTTGGCGAGGGAGAGGTAGTTGACGGGGGAGTCGCCGATGTTGTCCGGGAGGTCGCCGGAGAACTGGTTGTTGTTGAGGAAGATGGCCTCCACGTCCGGGAACGTGGACGAGGAGAAGAGCCCCGCGGGCAGCTCCCCGAAGAAGCTGTTGAAGCGGATGTCGATGAAGGTGGCGTTGGTGAGGCCCAGCACGTCGGTCGGGAACGGGGCGGGCGCGAGCTTGTTGTTGCTGAGGTCGAGCTCGTAGAAGTACTGCAGCTTCTTGAGGTTGGGCACGGCGCCGCCGAAGTTGTTGGAGTTGGCGTGGAAGAGCGCCAGGTCCGGGAGCGCGTCCACGAAGCCCTGCACGGAGTCGCAGTGCAGCTGGTAGCCGTTGAGGTCGACGGACGCGACGGTCCGGTCCCTGACGTTGCGCGGACGCTCGCAGTAGAAGCCCTTGTAGGAGCCGCAGAGGTCCGTGCCGCTCCAGGTGTCGGTGACGCCCTTGGGGTCCCGGGTCACCGTCTTCCGGAACTTCTGGATCACGAGGTACGCCCTGTACAGCCGCAGGTTCTCGAACTCGCACGCCCGCGGCTCGGACGACATCGGCGGCGGCGGAGGCGCTGGGTACCTGATGGGGTGCTTGTCCACGCCGACGACGCCGGCGTCCCGCCCGGTGGCGTCGGAGGTGCGCGCCCCGAGCGCAATGCAGGAGACGGCCAAGACGCACAGGAGAGCGAGGCGGCTGCCGCTCGGCGGACCTGCCATTGCTCTGATCGCGCGACGTGTGTCGGTGGCAGAACCGGCAAGTTTGGCGCGGAGTTGCCCTCGATCGCGCGAACTGAGCTGTGTGGCCTGGTTCTCGATCAGTGCGCCCAGTGGTACTCCTATATAAACACTTGCACCAGGGAGCAAGCAGGGTTAAGCATGCAGACTACCTACTCAAAAGGCTGGAACCTGTCTTGCGTTGGCTGTTGCTTACTGTAGTGAGAGTTGGATAGCTGTAGGAGTTCCATCGCTGTACTGCTCCGCCTCCAAGTTATTGCAGAGCTCATACATATGCATGTGCGCGGTGGCACAATTAAGGCCAATCCCCAGATAAATGTAGAGCGCGACATCGTGACCGAGTGGACTAATCGTCTCACCCTCACGGCGGGAAACATACTACTACCAGATCTTCTCTAGAGTTTCCGACCTCTGGATGAACTGGCTAAGTAGTTTCAAGTTCATGCATGACCCGACCAACGCACTACTAAATACTCCATATGTTTCAAAATATAAGATGTTTTAGATGTGTGAATAAAATGTATCTAGACTTTTTTAATAGTAGGTTTATTTTAAACTTGGGTGAATCTATATATTAAAATAAGTCTAGATACATTTCATTCACAAAGCTAAAATATCTTATATTTTAAAACAAAAGGAATATAAAATAGTTGTAGCATTTCGACCCGCACTACGATCTTTCTGTATGTTGATCTCACGTATAAGAACTTTTCAGGCTAGGGTATGTCCAGCCTTGTCGTGAGGGGGCGTTTTTAAATATATACTAGGAAACATGTCCGTCAAAATATGTGTCACGGAGAAGCGCGAACCACTCGATGCAATACATGTCTTTGATCACTTTTGGTTTGGTTATCCGTTCAATGCTTGCATTTCCAACATTTTTTTTCCAACTACCTTACTGCCCTTAATCTAGTTGATATTGAAAATAGCAACAAAACAGGGTCCAAACGTTCACAAGGGAATAAGAAATATACCAAGAATATTCCACAAAACAGATTCATGTAGAAGTTGAAGGAAATGAATCATGGCTGAATCTCCACCGGATCAACGCATCACGTCCTAGCGTGTTCGAACTTGTTCGGGTGGACGCACGGGGCGTGCGTAGCGCCTCAGCGGGCCGATCCATCCGGACAAACATGCCCGTCGAAATATGTGCCATGGAGAAGCACACCACTCGATGCACAACATGTCTTTGATCACTTTTGGTTTCGTTGGGTTATCGTTATCCTTTCAATGCTTGCATTTCCAACATTTTTTTCCAACTACCTTACTGCCCTTAATCTAGTTGATATTGAAAATAGCAACAATACATGGCCCAAACGTTCACAAGGGAATAAGAAATATACCAAGAATATTCCACAATACATGTTCATGTAGAAGTTGAAGGAAATAAACCATGGCTGAATTAGCACCGACCAAGTACCATGTTATTCTTTATTCTTAGGCCTCCGTATGTCATCCAGCTCCATTACTTGTATCCACGGCATTTATTTGTTGTGAGGATGGAACAGTTAAGTAAACCACAAAATTATACATATATAAGCCACAGAATAAACTTAGTGCAACACAACGGTAATACAGTCAATTTTCAGCGGTATCGTCCTAGAGCCTATGATTCATTGCCTCTAGCCTTATGTTGCTTTCGAAACCATCATCAATGTGAGTTGGATACCGTTAGGCTTGTGTTGCAAATTTGAACTTGGTTTTTGTTGGTTTATTTGCCTCAGTCGATGGCTCTTACCTTGTCAATTCTGACCTCCTAAACTGATATATTTCAACATGGCAAGTTCATATTCTGCAACAAATGAATGGTTTGAGGACCTACTGACATTATTTTCCCTCTTGTTTCCAAGGCGTGCATCATTGTTGTCTCAAGTCCGTCAAAATATATAATGTTAATATCACATAATGTACCAAATGCAACAAGCAAGGGGAAGTTAAGAAATTCAAGTAGTTGTACTCATTTCCGTCTCACATCCATTTCGTCGAACAACTTCAGTTTGTAAAAACGACCAGGCAAAATAACAATGGGATCATATTAAGCTAGGAGGCGAGTATTCGCTAAGAAACTGATGGATTTATATGAAATATTAGAGAAATTTAGCTAGATAAAATGGTTTTGCTTGGACATATGTATGCACACATACATACATGCACTACGGTTGCATTGTAAACATTGTCAGTAGCCGTAAATGACTTGAATTACAGATATAGATGCATCAGCTTATCCTGTTAATGGAATTAGGTTCTGAGGCTTTCTCATTAGATCAAGTATATATGCATTTGAATGAGGAGTTAACAGATTTAGAACCGCATGTTATATCTCTGAAAAAATATAAAGTGGCATGTTATGAAACTAAAATGCTATGATATTACTTTGTTATAAGTGTTTTGCTAACATGATTATTTATCTAAATTTTAAATACATCTAAACATCGGTATTCGGACCCTAAGAGCTAAAACTCAAGCATGAGATAAGATTCATCATGTTTTCTCGCAGCATCCTATAGCAAAGTTACATTTGTGAATTTAGAAACTGCAATATGTACTTCCAACTTGGATTTATGTGGTATTACTCTAAGTCTCTAAGGATAGATTGTATGTTGCATACTAGTCCGAGTAAAGGATAGATTGGTGTTGTGCCAACATTAGAATATGGGAGGCATGCACATGAACATTTTGTCCAATACATGGCTACACATTAGGACCTAAACTTGATCGATACCTACACATGCTATTTTCATGAAAGCAATTGTCCATCAATGCCACACCCTACACTTCCCCATTATTATTTTTAGCTCAAGGGAACAATTGTCTAGTATAAAAAATATTAATTGGCTTAACCCTTTATTTCAGAGTTGTAGCACCACTACCATTCAGTTAGCGACAACAAAGTATTTTAGAGTTGAAGCACCGCTACTATAGCGTATATTCAGTTATCGTCAACAAAACTTAGTTCATGAATGCACCTAAATCAAGACGCATTCTAACTTCGAGGTTTCCTCCCGGTAAACGCTTTCTTTAAAGCCATATAACTAGACTCTGATGCTCCATATTTTATCAACCTAGATTCCAAGGGATATCGACCCAAGGTGTAATGGTACTTAACTATAGCCGAGGTTTGGAGCATCTTATAGCAGAGTTTGGTTGGAGTCATGCTCGCTTGCGGTGCATTGACATCATGTAGTTGAATAAGTTCTTGCTTTCATGCGAGTGTTGATGCACCAAGTATGGTGAGCAGGAGCATGTCTTCTTATATAGCTACAACGATTGGCTATCATCATAGGGGAACACTTCATAGTATTGTTCTCTCGCGTTAGGGAAATACTCATAAGTGTCATCCTCCTCTAGTTCATCACCCTTGTTAGAAATTTCATCAAATCTAGAGTTATCATACCACTCAAAGAAAGAAGCATCATCCACAAACATATCATTGGTGTTTCCATTCAGATCCTTGCATATTAGCACAAGATTCATAGAAAAAATCTATCTCTAGGTCATCACTATTAATGCTCTCCAAATGAGTGTCTAGGCACATGTCTTCCCCAGATCAATTATCAACGCTTTTATCATAATAAGAATCACTACTATAGAGAGAGGCATCAAAGAGAGACATCCTATAGAAACTTCGTGTTTGTAGTGTGTTGCTCTTTGTAAACCTCACCTTCTTTGTGATCCTATTTTTCATCTTGTGATTCCTGCAAATGGTTATCTTCAAGCACTATGGCTTTACACTACGCCTTACACTCTACCACAAGTGCACTCTCGCTAAGACGTCCTTGATAATACTCAACAATACATTGCAAGGTTTCATATGCAATTTGTAAAAGATCACTATTGCTACTCATCATAAGTACCATAATTTTTCAGAATAGCTCATGGAAGCATTCGTAAAGAACATACTCTATCACTTTACTATTAGCATCGCTAATATTATAAGACGTTAAGATTCATCAGACATACGAGAACATTGAAGTAAAAAAGATGCGGACATACATACAGTGAAGACATAATATTTTATACGAAGAACATAATGTGTTAGCACAACAAATTATCTGATAATACATATCATATACCTTGACACCACCGGTAGTTATGAGTTCTTCGGTATACGCATCGTATTCTTCTTTGGAAGCTATCCGTATGAATTAGAAGTATCTCTTCTCCTTTATTGCAAGTTACACATGTTCTAGGAATAGACATCTTGGAAGGCATGATTAGTAACAAGTGTTTATTAAATTTTTTATTTGTATTTTTTGTTATTTATTTGATGTAAATAAAACAATAAGATAATAACAACAATTGGAAATAAACTATCTCCTAGTGTGAGGGTAGTGACCAAATGCTTTCCTCCCTAGCAACGGTGCCAATTTGATGGCTAGTTTTCCTGCATCAATAATAGGGTTACTGTAGTACTTGTAGCAGAAAATATTCTTCCAATTTACATAGTCCCTTGGAAGCTTCACAAAGTGGAAATCACATAGCCCCACGGATATTTTTTAGTGCAACCATGTTCACACCCAAACCGTAGTTTGGAAATAGCATACTCTATAAGTTGCTATAAATATGGTAATTAAAGAGAGGGTTTGTAAGAGCAACTCTAACAACTGCCTTATTTTGGGGCATGCCCCATAAAAACTACCAAATAGGGCACTTTTTGGCCAAAAAAAGGCCTCTAACAAGTGCCATGTCCGCATTTGGTGCCCCAAAAAAGGCCTCCAACAAGGCCTGCCGCATTTCCCCAATTCATCTGCGCGCGTCTAACTACCGATCAAAAAGTTCCCGCCCCTCCCTCCTGCCGCTTCGCGCTGGCCGTCGGCCACCGCAGCGCCATGGACGGACTCGGCGAATCCCCCTTCCTCCACCCCTCTGGCCGATGATTTGACGGCTCCAACCGCCTCCATTGCGTCTGACATGGCCCCGGAAAACCCTATGTCACCGCCAGGACGTCATGGCGCCTTCCAATTCCCCAGCGAGGGCGTCACAGGCAAGACCGCGACAAAGGCGAAAAAGGCATCTCCGTACACCCACCACAACCATGTGATGGCACACTGTCGTGGCCTCCGCCTAGAAGGGGCACATGCGGAAGCTGGCGGCCATCCGTGGGAACAAGTCACCGTCAGTGAGTGCAAAGATGCCTTCGCTTGCTTTCGAGGCCGATGATCTGGCACCACCGTCGTTTGTCCCTACGCCCGCACCTGACATGTTTGACGGAATGTCACAAAGGTATTGTCGCTAGTCGCCTTCCTCCTTTTCTCATTGTTAGTTTGTTGTTAATTTTGCTATTTTATGATTTATTAGTTTAGGTGATGAGTCCTTTTTGGACACCATGAATGTGTCTTCTCATCAAGATTTTGTAGGTTCACAAGAAACCCCATCGCAAGAGTATGAGCAACATATCGATGAGATGGACGAGGGTTTTGTGGACTCGGATCAATTGGCCCAAATAACAAGCAATTATACCAAAAAACAAGACCTCGTGATAGTATCAGCTTGGAAGTAGGTGGGTCTTGATGCGGCCGTGGGCACGGAGCAGCCAAAGGAGCATTACTGGGAATGAAGGAGTTTTTCAATGCTCGAAACCCACATGGCAATGAAATAACCTCCAAATCCATTCATCATCGGTGGAGTACAATATCCTCAGATTGCCAAAAGTGGTCGGCGTGTTTGGATAATGTGAAACTACCAATGAGGATGGTCGGGTGAGTGTTTGCAACATATGTTTCACATTAATTTTATTTTGTTTGAGTTTTCTGTGTGGCTAAAAATTCCTTCTTCGTCAAATGCAGAACACAATGGCACAAAATATGTTTAGAGGAAGAGTGACCAAAGATGGAAAGAAGGATAGGAAAGGAACATCTTTCACTTTACATCATTATTGAGCCGACCTTGAGAATGATGAGAAGTGGAGAAACCGTGATATGAATGAAGGCACAAAGAAGAACATGATGAAATCCTTCATGGTGACCTTGTTGATTGTGAAGGAGATGATTCAAGTGATGAAGAAGGGAATAGAAGCCCAACACCCCACCCAGTAGGATGTGTCCAACTATACCAATGGATTATACACCTTCAATCACTAAGACAATAACATAACATGATTAGAACAAAGAATTGATTAAACATAACCATAGATACTAGATTACTACACCATACAAAAATACTCAAGTAATCATAACTTTAAAAGGGGGTTCAAGCCACGTTACAACCCATCATGGATACCATGATGGGTAAGGAAGAAGATGTAGCGGTGATGAAGATGGTGATGGCATCCGCGGCAGCGGCGGTGCATGGACAACACTGTGGTGGTGGTTCCTTGGTGTCTTCCTCCCCGACCTTCAAGGTTGAGATGGATATTGAGGTGGTATGGCCACATGGCTCCACATTGTTGATGGTGGAGAGGGAGTGGTGTTGATGGTGAGATGAAGACGTGTTACATTACCGGCAGTAGCTAGGGTTTCCCTCACTTTAAATAGGCTTTCAGAGGTCGGCTTCATGATCCTAGAGAGATCTGTGGCGAATATGCCCTACGACCCTTCACAAAGGTTGTTCTATTTGACGTTCTAGAGCCAACGATGGATAGTACGGCCACCCAGGTCAATACCGTAGCTTCTTATAAACCCTGAACTCATAGTATGTTGAGTTGCGTGTAACTTCTCCATATATATTGCATCCTTATACTTATTTGATCCGGATTTATTCCATGATTCTCTATTGCACCTAAAAACAAACCGAAGACAAGGAAAACTAATAAAATCCTAATAGAACTACTATATGTTCAGTTCTCACATAAAAATGAATGAAACAAGTAATCATGTATAATGGGCATAACAATAGCTAGATGAAGAACCAGATGAGTGACTTACTAAACATAAAGTATGCTTAAAACTCTATATAAAATCCACTCATCAATCTTTTACATGGCTTCAGGATCAAAGTGCTAGCCAAGTATTGTTACTTCTTGGAGGGTGTGCACTTCATACTCCCTCTGTTAGGGATTATAAGGCCTATGGACCATTTTGATAGAATTAAGAAAAGCAATAACTCACCCTCTTGATTACTACATGCACCAATAGTTATACATGCATGAGAGAAGAAAAAGAAAAAGAAGACCATGCATTGGATGAGAGATGATAATAAATGAGAAAGGCCTTGTAATTCCTAACATTTTAAAAAAGCTATTAGGCCTTATAATCCCTAACGGAGGGAGTAGCTGCTAAAGAGTCACTTGGAAACCTTCGTCGTACTTAAATAAGGTGAGTTTGTGATGATTGATGATCATCTACTTCGTGTGAAGATCTGTCTTAGTGGTTGGACATGTACTAAGTGTCCTTGTTCAAAGAAAAGTAGGTTGGTATTTGTAATCAAGGAATTTTTATCCTATCCTTCTCCAACAAGGATGTAGGTGCGCTAACTATCCAAACCACAAGATACATCTTGTTTGCGATCACCTTACTTTGCTCATTTACCTCTTTGAATCTACTTTTCTATAAGTTATATCTTTGGTAGAATTACATGCTTAGGGTGTTTTAGCCAACCATTATAACAACTTGTTATAAGTGTCAACTACCACTAATATTTTTGAACACCGCATATTCACCATCTATAGTAGATGTAGATAGTATTTCATCTTAGCCACCACCCTCCACTACTCCTACCTCGCCTCATTCCTGCGCCACAACTTTGGAGGGCACCGGTAGGGTTGTTCCTCTCCTAATTTTTTTGCAATAGGGTGTGCTCCATGACAAGGTTGTAGGTCTAGCGGTGTCTCTCTAGTTTAGTGGCACTCGCAGTGCACATGTCCTCGGGAGTGGGAAGCAGTGTTGTAGGGATTTGTCGTGGGGTTAGCCGGTGTGCCAAGTGGTGTGGTACTGGGTCTGATCCAACGAGCTCGCGATGGTTGGCTGACGGCTCCGATATGTGGTGGTTTCCTGCAGTGGTGGCTGGCGGGCCTTATTTGCTCGATCTAGAGGCATTCTGGTAGCTAGTGACGATTTGGTGGTCCTCGTCTGCGTGACAGGAATCCTAGGCATGATAGCACACTAAGTGTTCGGCTCGGGCCTTGCAACCCATATCCGACAACTTCGATATCATTTATCACACTTTCTCAGAGAAGGTCCTCTCACGAGTGAGAGAGTGTTCTCTATTCTCGTCAATCTATGACAAGCATGGCATCCGGATGTCGGGAGGCCACCCTTGATGGTATTTCTTGTTTCATGGGGGCTAGGAGGTGGCTTAGTGTGCATCACTGTGTCTTAGTGTTTGGTTTTGGTACAGTCTATCGAATGCATGGTGTCAATGGTCTGTCCGTGGCTTACGATGGTCATCTGCCCGGTCTTTGAAAAACGAGTGTGTGGTTCATGACTAAGAATATAGAAGTGGGACAGGTGGAATTCCACTTTAATATCTCTATTTTTACTATATAAACTAAGTGTGACAAGTGGGTTCCCACTTATTTTTTTAATGAAATCGTATCCAACTTATCTCACTTAGTTTTTTAGAGTTGGAATAGAGGTGTAGAATTGGAATCACTTGTCCTACTTCTCTACGGAAAATCTCTTTAAAGGTGGAGCCACATGTGTAGCCAATAATACAACATACTTCCTTCGTTAGAAATAAATGATTTGTATTTGTTTAAATTCACATGTGTATGTAGACAAATTTCAAACCATTTAGTTTTAAATAAAAGGAGTACAAGTATAAAAATTTTCAATAAAAAATACTTGTATTCCAAGTATTTTCCATGTGGCCTAGTCAGTGTTCGTAACGGGTAAGCTCGGCCACCATCGAGCGGGCCCGTTGGAAAATACGTACTTAGAAATCATACATTCTTCAACCTAGCGGAAGAGATTACGAACACTGAGTAGGCCGCATGTTGGTCCACGCTATGGGTAAGCTAGGCCACCATCGAGCGGGCCCGTGGGCCGTATTCTATGTGGGCTTATATCCAACCATCCGGGGCTGTATAAAGACGCCACTGTACGCAGTGCACTGCCGAGCCCTTTTTTTCTCCTCTGCATCGATCTGAGCTCATGATGCATCACTAAATTATCATTAAGTTAATAACTTTTAAGTAGTATAACCGATTCAATAAGATTCACCTATTAAGTTTTCTTTTACGGGGAACACCTATATTAAGTTAGTAAGGTACTCCCTCTGAGGAGGAGTACTATACTCTCTGAACAGAATGGACTGAATTTTCGCCATTGTGTTTATTTCCTTAGATTGAAGAATGTATGCTCATGAGAATGGACTGAATTTTCGCCATTGTGATTCTGCTGGGAAGAAGTGTATTCCCTGAATGTTGTTGCTCAGATTTCAGAGAAGTATATAGCACCTGATCCAGAACCATGAAGATGCAACTGCAACTTGTCTCACTGATGGTATGCTTGCAAAGGATGTTGTTTAACACTACTAAATTGTGCATGCAGAGGATCGTGTGGAGCTTGTCAAAGGTCATATTTGTAATCTTTATTACTTTTAGTTCTCTTTATACCGATGTCGATGATTATTAATAGATCGGTTGAATTTTGAAAAGAAAAGATAAAGGCTGAAATGACAATTGGAGTACGTAGTAGAGACTTAGCACGCATACCGCATATCTGACTGCAATGGAGCCCTCATTGCTGAGATTTCGTTCATACTTGGTTTTTGGTCAGAATGCCAAGCTGCCACTCGTATAAGAGTGGCACTGGACAAATACATACCTGAACTCATATCCTTTTCCTTGCTCCAAATTCGTGACAACAAGAGATATGTTTGATTCGCAAAAAAAAAAAAAGAGACATGTTTATCAGAAAAAACTTCAATAGAGTGCTGGCATTTCCTGCATACGGCAGTATGGAACGGACCATGTTGGGACAAGTCCTTTTTTTTTCCTCTTCGAAGTTTTCTCCAGAACTACCGACATCTGGAAACAAAGAAATGGTAAAAAAGTATCAGCACTCTAGACCCTCTCTTGCTTCTTGGAAGGATGGGAGATCAATTTTTTGAAGGAATTCCGGTTTCTACTAGATTTGGAGAGGTCAGGCCACTTATGGTTGAAACCATTGGCCTCTTTCTTAGTGTCTCTGTTTTATTCTATATACGAGGCTTCGTACAGGATAAGATACAGGGAAAAGTTTTAATGTGCATTTAGTATTTATATAGGCACCATGGTGTTTCAAACTAGCAACACTCCTTCGAGATCTGAAATAATATTCAAAAGTTCATTCCAAATGTTCTAACTACGAAGAGCTTCCAAGCACCATTTCCTTCGGGTTAAAATTTTAAACTAAAAAAGGCCACGCCAATGACATTGATAACCGCAAGAAATCTTTCCACCAGGACCACCACATAATTACCAACAGTTTTGGCTCTAGTCTCTAAGACCATCCACTATGGTGGTGTGGTTCAAGATTCAAGCAAAGAGAAGGAATCGACCTGATTCTGCTGCTATGTCTATTGAGTCGCTTGTGGCAGTAAACGTGGGGCCTATGTATTTGCAGCAAATCCATTTTTTCCTTGTCTATTTCCTCTAGCATATGCATGTGATTGTTCACTTGTTTTTTTGTGTAGATCGGAAATTATTCTTTTATCCGACAATACATACCGATGATCTACTATGTATATTGGCGATGGTTGTTGTTGTAGTGCGCCGGTGATGGAGGGGTGAGGAGGGCGGTGCCCCTTCGGCTAGCGCTAGTGTTTGTAGTCGTTGTTAGGTGGTCCAATAATCTATTCATAATTTTTATTACTTTTGGGTCTCTTTGTATTGCCGTTGATGATTATTAATAGATTAGTGAAATTTCACAAAAAGAAAACC
The DNA here is from genome assembly GCA_030063025.1 of Avena longiglumis. Lineage (NCBI taxonomy): Eukaryota > Viridiplantae > Streptophyta > Magnoliopsida > Poales > Poaceae > Avena > Avena longiglumis. The sequence continues at coordinate 84,194,081 of CP125976.1, forward strand.
CTTCGAACCGCTTTTCCTGCGCATAGTGGATGGATGATCTAATAAGTATCTCCGCACCCATGCAAAATTAACGAACCTAGTACGCCGCGGATTTTTAGGGCATGACCCAATGATAACTTGCCATGTGGCAATGAAAAAGTGGCAGTTTCGAACTAGTATTACCGATCCATTGGCTTCACTTATTAGTAACTTTCCGAATCGTTCACTCAATATAATTTTCCAAATGAACAGAGCCAAAAATATTTGACAAATAATTCGACTTCCAAATTCTCTTCTTTAAACGTCCAGCCTATCCATGTCACTAGGAGAACCCCAGGCCAAAAGCATCGATCAAGCCAATGTTTGCAGTCCATTTTTCAGAGCCACAATGCAGTACTATTATGTTGATGAAACTGCAGGCTGAACAGCGTGGTAAAACTGCAGGTTTCAGCAGCAGCTGTGGTTTTCTCTTTCCTGTCGCATGTGGTTTGCATGCACATGCCAATTGCCGCCGTGGCTCCGCTGCAACAGGCACTTCCGTTATATATACACACAACATTCGCTGGAGGCTTGCAGCGTCCCGCCGAACTCGCCAGCTCCGCAGACATACACACACACATGTGAAGCACAGGCACGAGACCGTAATCATTTTGTTCTCAGATAATGGCAGGTCCTCCATTGAGCCGCAGCCGCTCGCTTCCTCGGGGCCTCCTTCTCTTCTGCTGGCTGGCCTCCTGCATTGCGCTCGCGACGCGCACCGCCGACGCCAGCCGGCGTGACCTCATCGGCATCAGCATCGGCGGCGGCGGGGGGATCAGCATCGGCATCGGCGGCGGCGGAGGCAGCTCGCCGTCGCACCAGCAGCCGCCATCGCCGCCGTCGTCGTCCGAGCCGCAGGCGTGCGACTTCGAGAACGAGCGGATATACAGGGCGTACCTGGTGATCCAGAGGTTCAAGAACACGATCACCAGCGACCCGCAGGGCATCACCCGCAGCTGGACCGGCACCGACGTCTGCGGCTCCTACAAGGGCTTCTTCTGCGAGTCCCCGCCCAACGTCAAGGACCGGGCCCTCGCGTCCGTCGACTTCAACGGCTACATGCTGCGGTCCGCCAGCGTGGTCGGGTTCGTGGACGCGCTCCCGGACCTGGCGCTCTTCCACGCCAACTCCAACGACTTCGGCGGCCTGGTGCCCAACCTCAGGGCGCTGCAGTACTTCTACGAGCTCGATTTCAGCAACAACAAGCTCGCCCCCTGCACGTTCCCGACGGACGTGCTGGGCCTCACCAACGCCACCTTCATCGACATCAGGTTCAACAGGTTCTACGCCGACCTGCCGTACGGCCTCTTCTGCTCCTTCCCGATCGTGGAGGCCATCTTCGTCAACAACAACCAGTTCTCCGGCAGCCTCCCGGCCAACCTCGGCGACTCGCCCGTCAACTACCTCTCCCTCGCCAACAACAGGTTCACGGGGCCCATCCCGTCGTCCATCGCCCGCGCCGCCGGCACGCTCCTGGAGGTGCTCTTCCTCAACAACAGGCTCAGCGGCTGCCTCCCCTACGAGCTGGGCCTGCTCGCCAAGGCCACGGTCATCGACGCCGGCACCAACCAGCTCACGGGCACCATCCCGGCGTCCTACGCGTGCCTCCGCAAGGTGGAGCAGCTCAACCTGGCGGACAACCTCCTGTACGGCGTGGTGCCCGACGCGCTCTGCCGCCTCGCCTACGACGGCGGCCACCTCGCCAACCTCACCCTCTCCGGCAACTACTTCACGGGCCTCGGGGCCTGCTGCTGGGACCTGCTCAAGAACGGGAAGCTCAACGTCGACCGCAACTGCATCCCGTACGCGCCCAACCAGAGGTCGCACCAGGAGTGCGCCGCGTTCTTCCACAGGACCAAGATGACGTGTCCCGTCAGCACCCACGTGCCGTGCTACCACAAGAGCTACGGTGTCGACGCCGGCGCGGACGAGGCCAAGGCCGCGGCGGAGGAGTACAAGTACCGGACCTACTCGGCGCTGAAACCGTGATGCTGGGTCCAAGTTTCTCAGACGAGGACACACGTAGATGCATGCATGTGCCGAAAGAAATTACTCCACTAAGAGAAAATGCACTGTGAGTCTCGTGAACGCACGCGACAAGACGCAGCTGCTTGTTGGCTAATTGCGATGATTGGTTTGTGTTGATATTGTTTGTCGTTTCTACTTTCTATAGTTATACGAATATATGTTCCCTTTCTCATACTACCAGCAGCACATTGCGAAGAATCTTCTTCAGTCGCTGATGATTGGTCCGGTGCGGCAACACGCCGTAGCTAGCAAGGCTGATGGTGTTCGTGCGCGCGGCCTCTTGATTTCCTTTCGTTGCAGCCGATACTTGCTTGGAACTTTTTCACGTTTGGATGCTTTTGCTCCTTCTTGTAATCATTGTCGTGGCTCGTGTTCGCAGCTTCATTTCTCTAAGTTCCCTTTTCTTATCCAACGATTCAGAAAAGTGTAACTGAATTTTAGTGAAAATTGCGAACTTGCAATAATTTTCTAGAAAAATGCACCCAGCTTGAAAAGTGCAACTGAAGTTCAGTAAGGGTGTGTTTGGTAGCCCGGGGCTCCTCAGAATCAGTATCTCTGTTGAGCCAAGCTGACTTTAACATGTTTGAGTTGAGATTTTGGCATGTGTTTGGTAGCGCGTGTCTGTTGAGAAATTCTGAATTCATCCGCTGTTTGGTGGCTTGTATGTGTTCAGATATACCGATGAGGTCTAAACTTTACCCAAAAGCCCCTGAATACACAAATAAAAAGCAATCCAGTGTCTATGTACAAAAACGAAAAACAATCAAGTCCCTGTATACACAAATAAAAAGCAATCGGCTCCATGTACACAAAAATAAAAATCAATCGGGTCTTGCGCCGGCGAGCTGCAGCCAGGGAGCTCTGGCGGAGACGGGCTCGAGGTCGGTCGGCGCCGGTGAGACGAGGCTAGGCGAGGAGGCGGTGTGATGTCGCTGGGAGAGGTAGCTCGAGGACCTTCCATGGTTGAGCGCAGCGCAGGGGACGCGCGCGAGGTTGCTCGGCTCCTTGAGGACCTTCCATGGCTAGGCGCGAGGTCGCTGGGATTCCGAGGAGGCTAGGCGAGGCGGCGGCGTGAGGAGGCTGGGCGAGGTGGCGGCGCAAGGAGGCTCGGCGAGGCGGACCTTCCATGGTTGGGCGAGGCGGCGCCGTGAGGAGGCGATGCGATGACGACCGCCAGAGAGGAGAGAGAGCGTTGAGAAACGGGAGATTGGGGGATTTTTTCTCGGGGGGAAAGCGGGGCGAGCGGCTGCGCGTCGCACGCGGGACCAAGGCGCATCGTACGCGGGACAGCTTGCGGGATGGACTCAGCCGAGCTCAGTTGCGAAGCTCGATTTGAGCTTCCCAACTGGGCAGGGCCGAGAGGCCTTATCGGTACGAGGTGGGCAGTGCCCAAATACGTAAACCGGGCTAACAAACAACAATATCTCAGGTGGGAAGAGAATTTCTGAGTTGGACCGACCTACCAAACACGCCCTAAAAAGATGTATGTGCAATTGCAATTAGTGAAGAGTGGAACTTGCATTTTTCTAGAAAAAATGCAATTGGATGGCCGCACCTTCATTTGCAACGACTTTCTTGACAAGCTCGAGGTCCATATCGTCGCATACGATCTTTGTGGATCCCTTCCACATCATTGCCACATTATATCATTACCACCAAGGCAACCTTCTTTCCATATCGATCTCGCAACAATGTTGAGACACCTTCGACGTTGTGCTGCGAGGTGTCGATGAAGCCTCAAGCGGCGGGTTGGGGATATTTTGGTGAGGAACAAGGTTGGCTTTACGATAAGGAATTTGTAGAGGAGTTTTGTTGGACCGTGAGGCTGTTGATGGCCACGGCATAGACAGCTGAGGACGACAGGTCAAGAAGTCAGTGTTGCTTCATGGAGAGAGAGAGAGAGAGAGAGAGAGAGAGAGAGAGGGTAGAAGGAAAACAAGGCAGCGAGAGCTGATGAGTTAGAGGGAGCTGTCCAACTTGGAACCGTGAGAATTAGGTAGTTTAGGTTATGTGTGAAAGATTAGTTCACAAGTTGAGGTTTTGTGAAAACAAAGATCAAAAAGTTGTGGCAAACTAATATAAGGGACTTCAAGGTGTGGTTTTGTGTAATTAAATTTAGTATATATTGTGCCAAATGTTTGGCTAGATTAGTACATGGTCACAAAAGTGGAGAATCTAGAATGAAAATAGAAGGTGTGCTCAAAGTCTAAATGCATCCACACGACTCACTTTGATTTAAATGCGGTGTGTTCTCGACCTTGAGGGAATCTGTTTCATGCAATCTATGTAAATTGAAGGAACAACAGATATATGTATTGCCAAAATTTTGCTAATTCCCGGTACTCTGAGATTTCTTTAAGTATAAGTTGATCTCACACAACACTTGTCAAGCAAGCAGTATATGGAGAAAGTGGGACTAGAACGGGCAATAATTAGACTTCCTCATCGGTTGTTTGTCTTGGAATTAGGTACCATTGGGCTCACGGACTGTGCACTCACAAAAGATTGAATCTGTCTCGTATGTAGAGGTACCTTCTATACATGCACCATGGTTTAAACACCAAAATGCAACTTCAGTTGATTTAGTGAAAGTTCTAACTTGAACACGTGTAACATTGGGTCAAATACATAAAGGCACCACACTCGTGGTACCTAGAATAGATTAGGAAGATTTGTTTTATGAAATGCCACTGATGTGTTCAAAATCAATCAACATTACAAAGAGGACCAAAAGTAATAAAAGTTACAAATATATCACTTGAACACCTTGCCAAGGCTACAATCACTAGTGCGAACCGAAGGCTCGCCGCCGTTCTCGCCCGTCCATCACCGAAGCCAGCAAAACTTGTCGTAGTAGAGCTTGTTGTAACAGACAGACAGGAAAACGTCGAGCTAAGGCCACAAAGGACCAGTGCACCAAAGCAGCAACCATCACCAATGATGAAAACCGTAGATCGGAAGAGACTGAACTGAATTCACACAATGAACACAAAAACAGATTGGATCCCACGAGATCCACCGGACGCACGAGTTCACACGCCCTCCATCAATTTTAGATGCACCATCGTAGTGGGGATGCAACATGAAGGACCTTATTTTGACTTCAGGATATAGCTGTCGCTTCAACATCCCAAAGAAGACACTAAAAATAGGCTAAATAAAGAATGGAACAACTCTGGCCGGAGGCCATGGTACGCTATACCTTCAAGGCCCTAAGGACACTGGAGGCAGAGCGGACTAGCGACATCATCGACGAGAGGGATAGAACCCTAGATAGATTTTGTTGTCGCCTCCCTGATCGCCTTATTTTCTTCACATACTAGTTTGGTTTCATGTGGACAAACCACATCTAATGGCTCTTGCACACTTGGATACATTTTGTATTTTGAATTGTCTATGAACCCTCGTACCTAAATTTAATGTTTTTTCGTGAATCCTAAATTTAGTGTTTAAAAATATTGTAATGTAGTTAACGTCTTATAATATGAAATGGAGGTAGTAATAGATAGTTTCACAAGGCATGGACTGCACCACACATGAACCAAACATGTCTGAATTTGACCTATCCTTGCCACCTAGTCTCTAATTTTTATTGTCCTTCATTGCACAAAACACATGCTTCCTCCCTTTTCCTCCACCATGTAGAGGCATATAAATCCATGGACTTTGGGTGGAAGCAGTTGGAGTTGGTAGAGTTGGTGAAAGGATACGGATGTCGCCTAGAGGGGGTGAATAGGCGATTAAAACTTTTCCTAGAGTGGCTTAGCAAAGGCGGAATAAAACTAGCGTTTTACTTTGTCAAGCACAACCTAGAACAACTAGGGTTCACCTATGTGCACCAACAACTTATGCTAAGCAATACAAGCAACAAAGTGATAGAAAGATATAGATTACTTCAAGCATGAAGGCTATCACAATGTAAAGTGCATAAGTAAAAGCTCGGGTACAGAGATAACCGAGGCACGCGGGGACGACGATATTTTACCGAGTTCCTCCCAACATGGAGTACGCCTCGTTTGGATAGGGGGTGGTATCAAACCACCAACGCCACAAAAGGCCTCCCTTATTCTCCGGTGAATCTCACCCCAATGGGATCGATTCACGCTTCCACTATCGGTGCACTTGTCGGTGGCAACCGAAACCTCTCACAAGGTTGGGGCACTTCTCCACAACTTAATTGGAGGCTACCAACAAACGACACAAAAGGCCTCAACAAATGCCACCAAGGCCACAAAACCGTCTAGGGTTCCAAGAACCAAAGAGGGACAAGCTCCAATGAGTAACTCAAACCAAATCCTCCGAGGAAAACACAAACCGATGCACCAAATGCAAATGGCAAGAACACCACAAAGGTGTTCAAATCCTTCTCTCCCAAATTCCACCAAAGCTACAAAAGCTTATGGGGGAATAAGAGAGGAAGAACAATGGAGGAAATCCACAAAAGACTCCAAGATCTAGATCCCAATATGTTCCCCTCACTTAGAGGAGAGATTGATTGGTGGGATTGTAGATCTAGATCTCCTCTTTCAAATCCCTCAAGAATATGCAAGAATCATCGGAGGGATTGAGAGAAAGCAAGCTTAAGAAGGTCAACAATGGAGGGGAAAACTTGCAAGAATGGTTAAGGAACCATTGGGGAAGAAGGCCCCTTATATAGGTCCCTCCAAAATCCAACTGTTGCAGCCTAAAAACGCGATTCCCGGTACTACCGGACTTTTTCCCGGTACTACCGGACTTTCCCGGCACTACCGGACATTCCCTAGGGTTCCTGAGGCGCTAAACGCATTTTTCTCTGCACTCCCCGGTACCAAAATGCGGTACTACCGGACCCTGGTACTACCGGATCCTGGTCCGGTACTACCGGTCATCACATAACGAAAACAACCATAACTTTTGCATCCGGACTCCGATTTCGATGATCTTGGGCTCGTTTCGAAGAGGACAACAACCTCTACAAGATCATGCAAATAAACATCATAGTCCAGTAAGGGAGTATAGATCCAAATGACGAAGTAAAAAACCTTCTGTCGTGCTAGGTACTAAAATGCGGTACTACCGCTTTTTGGTACCTAGCCGGGCAGTGGCTTTTGGAAACTTGTCAAAAACCTTCTGCCGTACTAGGTACTAAAATGCGGTACTACCGCATTTTGGTACCTAGGAGGGTAGTGGCATTTGGCAACTTGCCAAAACCTGCTTCCGCGCTAGGTACTAAAATGCGGTACTACCGCATTTTGGTACCTAGGAAAATTCAAACACCTATAACTTTTGATTGGTAACTCCGATCGACCCGATTCCAATTGCATTGGAAAAATGACAACATGAGATACCCTATGAAAGGTGAAAATATTGGTTATCACCAAGTGAGAATGTATCATGTATAATAATGTGAGATACCTCACTTGGTGAGAAACCGAAAAGCCGCCAAGATCAAAATCGCAACAAGATACAAACGGAAGATCTGATTCTAATGAACAAGAGCTTGTTATGGAGATTACCACAAGCTCTATATCCTCACATGGATAAGACCAAATAACAACCAAATATGATGATGCAAATATGCAAAGGTTTGAGCTCTCTCCGAACAAAGTGAACGAGTTACTCATTCGAGAGCCCCTCTTGATAGTACGGTTATCTATCCTAAACCCGGTCTCCTACTAACAATATGAGACCGGCAAAAGGGAAAACCTATCAAGATTATACCTTTGCCTTGAGCATTCCACTTGATATTGGTGTATACGATCTTGCCCTTCTCAAGATGTAACGCCTTTCTTAATTCCTCATCATCGATCCATGATCACCGGGAATGGCAAGCATCAAACATGAGATCTTCTATAGATGACGCATTTTGAGCTTGCACAACATATCTTATTCTCATTTCATCGACCTTGAAGCCGACACAAGCTCCAAGCGATGCCAATGGACAAATCCTACAAGTGCAACTTAATACACACATTAGTCCATCAAGATTTTCATTAATTACCAAAACCACACATGGGGGCCCAACATGTTCTTTCAATCTCCCCCATTTTGGTAATTGATGACAATCCCTTTAAGAGTGTTTATATAAGGAATCTTAATGAACAAAATGGTAACACCAATATCAAATACTACATAAGTATGTTATATTGGTACCACCACCATATATAGAGCAAACTCCCCCACAATCTATGCATGTGTGATGAACTCGAATTTCATTGCATATATTCCAATCATTATCATTGGTGGACTTTCCTCTATATATACCACATGCTAAGCAATAACAAAGATGCAAGAGCATGAGAGGCAAATGCATAAGACCAAACTCAATGCCTAAACCATTTCCCTTAAAACCCTCTAAAACTTCTCCCCCATTGGCATCGATTGCCGAAATGGGTGACAAGTTCTAGAAGGCCAGTATAGTGATAACTCCTCCAAAGGTGTGCATTCGCACATATCCAATGATGAATACTTGGGAGGAAGTAGAACTATATCGAGGACCCGAAGATTGCCAAAGTAAATAAAATAAAACGACGCATCACAAATGACGCAAGCAATCACAAGATCCGACAAATCAATTGAAAACAACAAATGAGTCCAAATGGAAACAACAAGATATTATGATATGAGCAAAAGAGTGCTTTAATAACAAATAGAGAAGCTCCCCAAGATTTGTGCACAATTCAAAATAAATCCATTAGAATACATATTTCACAAATATGGAATCCTCGCTCCCCCATAAGCATTTAAAACACAATAAATGAAAGATCAAACAAATGCTTAAATAAAATAGAGAAGCTCCACAAGATTTGTGCACACTTTAGAATTGTTGTATTTCAATACAAAAATGCACAAATACGGAATCCTCACTCCTCCATAAAAATTTAAGTCACAATAAATGAGAGAGGAGACAAATGAGCATTATTAAATGAATTAGATGAGCTCCCCAAATATAATGCACCAATTATGATAATTGTAATTGGGAACAAGGTGCATAATCATGGAATACTCACTCATCCGAGTTCATTTAACAATACAAGGCATGAGAGAACAAATATGAGTGCCCAAAGATGCAAACAAGAGGAACAAGCACTCATAGACAATTAAATTTGGAACCCACGGAATAATCAAAGGAATAGAAAGGTGGTCTCCAAGGATTTAAAAATCAACTAAGATTATCTACGCTTATGTGTATATGTCTCTAAGTGGAAAACATCACAAGGACATATGCCAACAAAGAAATATGCACACATAAAGAAGATATACAAAAAATCACATAAAAGGCTAAAATGAAGTCATAACATATATCAATAAGATTTTTGCTTCAAAGCATGGCCAAAGGCTCAAATATATCTTATTGTACATTAATGAACTTCAAACACCAACACACTACATATATTACAACTATCACCAATGGAAAAAGGAGAAAGTTGGAACATATGGAGAAAGGCAACAAGTATCACAAAGAATAAACAACTAGCAAAATCTCAGTATTGCACATGAGAGAAGTTGAGGACAAGGTAGGCAATAAATTGCTAGATTGACATATTTGGGATTGGTGGATCATATGCATGATTTTGTATAGTCCCAATTATATTTACTCATCTCAACTTATACACATTTACAATTGAGAGTTCTCTTAAAACCATGACTAGAACTACAACAATTATAAATACATGAATTCATGCTAGAAGGCAACCGACAAACGGTTGGAATCAAGATATATGAGCATGAGAAAGAGATACTTGTTACCGAGATATAATTGGTAGGATGTAGAGGATATGAATTCATTGATCATCTTATAGCTTGCCTCAAATTTTCATGTATGCACCACTTCTTCAAAATTGAGAGAGAAGCATCCAATATATCTCCAATGCACCTAAAACACAATTATGTACAAAATGTTCCCCAAACTTATTGGGTCCAAAGTAGTTAGAGAAACTACAATACATAGGAGAGACTCCACATAATTATGTGCCTATTGATATGAAATTGAATTTCATGCACAACTTAGCCGATGGGATTTGGTGGAGTTTCCCTTATATATTGGATCAAAGAAAGCAAGCATGCCATAATATAGATATGTAGTAAATATGTATGCACAAGGCTTTCAAGAACCAAAAATGAGATACAATTTGAACAAAAACACCAAGTAAAACGAGATGGAACACACAAGAGTGTGACAAGACAAGCGGTGTCCAAATTGTATCAAAGAACCAATTCAACACATGAAAGATCATAAGTTCAAAAATGAACTAGGCAAAAGCCAAAGAGCAAAAGATAGATAAAAATACAAATGCTCAAGGATTTATCTCATTCTAAAATTGTCAAAATGTGAAACAAGGAATGAGACAAAACCAACTCCCAAGAAGAGCAAGGTTCCAACAAGAAACCAAACTCCCCAAACTTCTCATGATGGCACACAATACCAAAACGTAAAGATTGAGGTTCCAACCACATAAAACCCGATATGGACCAAACAAATAAGCATAAATATGAGTGTTCTAAATAATATAGGAGAGCTCCCCCATAGATAGTGCATTATGTAGGATTTTCCTTTTAAATGCAAAATGCACACAAATGGGATCATCACTAGTACCTACAATAAGTAAAACACAAGAGGATATCAATAAAATAAGAAGATCCACAAGAATCAAGGAAGGCTTGGGAGACAACACACAACATTTTCTTGGCCGAAGATAGGATAAAATTAAACAAAGGCCAAAGTGAATATGATCAATAAATTCTACCATAAATTGAGTACTCATTATCCAAGGACAATAAATATTGGGAATAATTTTACCAAGGTAGCTAGCATGGATATCCAAGATCATAGTCACAACAAGACGCATATAACAAAAGATAAGAATTAAGCATGATACTTCGAACAAGATTCTTGGTAGCTTCCAATAGTCACACAATCACTAGTGATTATAGTAACTTGAAGCAAATGGTTTCCATGAGGATATATATATATATCTAAATATGAGGAAACCCATACCAAGAAACACTCTCATATACAAGATCCAAAATAAGATCAATAAAGCCATTCAAGCAAATTGGAAATTGTATGAGCAAATGTGTCACATAGGAGCTAGATAATTATCAATATCAATTCTAAGGGACACAACCTCGAATATTCACATGTTCTAGGATTGTAATATGCACTAAGCATATGACTCCCCCATAATGTGATACTACCATAAACCAACACGAGGCAAAAGGATACAAATAGAGATAATTAATGGACATTATAAAACTTAAATTTCTCATGACAATTATACCACATAGAGACTAGACAATAAACCAATATAAATACTAGGTGGTATTCCTTATGTACACACAATTTTAGGATTGTGGAATGCCTAAGCCTAACACTCCCCCAAAATGGGATAATCCATTAATCTCTAAAAAGATCCAAATAAGATACCAAATATAACCAAATAAGGCTCAAACACTATAAACACACATACTGAAGGGTTTCGCGGCATAGTAAATCAAAATTTTCTACGGATGCGAACAGAGGGAAAGCCAAGATCTAATCTAGGAGATGCAAACAACGAGAGAGATTGGATTAGATATTCATACCCTTGAAGATTCGCACAGCGGAACGTTCGTCGGAACGTGGGTGATGTAGTCGTACTCGCTTCTCCTCCTCGCGATCCGATCCGATCTAGCACCACAAGTGGCGGTGCCTCCGTGAGATGCACACGTGCAGCACCTCGACGTCTCCTCCTTCCTTGGTCCAGCAAGTATGGTGGAGAGATGGGTTGGATCTACAACGCGGTGCAATTGGTGGAGAATTTCTGCAGGCCTACAAGCAGTCGGGAGGGAGAGAGGAAGGGCAGGGTGGCGCTAGGTTTGGAAGGAAGGTGTAAGGGGTTGGTGCGCCCACCCTCTTTATATAGAGGGGCTCAGCCCTAGCCCTCCCCAAGCCCAAACCGTGGCCCCAAAGGATAAGGAGTGGGGGCAAGGAAACCCCTTCTAGAAGGTCTATCTCGAGTTTAAACCTCTCTTGGCGCGGGGCCCTATGGGGCCTTGTGCCCTGGCCCAATGCGTCCAGGGCACTCCCTCATAGTCCCATGCCCCCCGGAAGGTGGGGCCACGTTGGTCCCCTTCCGAAGGTTCTAGAAGCTTCGGTACAATACCGATTAATCCGAACAATTCGAACTCCAAAACTGCATCGCTTTATATGAATCTTATTCTCCGGACCACTCCGAACCTCTCGTGATGTCCCGGATCCCATTAGAGACTCGAACAAAAACTCATAAACCAATTATCCAATATATCCTAGCCGAGACACGTTAAGTGTGTGACCCTGAGTTCGAGAATATGCAGACATGATCTTCTATCAATAATCAAATGGGTGCGAAACCCATATTGACTCCACACATTTATCGATGATCATATCGGATGAACCACGATGCGGATTCAATCAATCCCATATATATATTCCCTTCGTCTCGCGATATTTTACTTGCCCGAGATTTGATCGTTGCACCATCATACCTAGTTCAATCTCGTTCACGAAGTACTTTACTCGTTCCGTAATCCGATATCACTTTGTGATTAACTCCTTAACCACATGCTTGCAAGCGGTGTTGATATAGATTACCGAGTGGGCCCGAAGTATATCTCTCCGACTTGGGAGGGACAAATCCCATCTCGATACATACAACCCAACAGATACTTTCCGATCACCTGAGAGACACCTTTATGATCACCCTCTCATAGGATGACGTTTGATGACCTCAAAGATTTCTTCCGATACCAGGGAGTTGTATTATCTCATGGTCTAAGGAATACAATATTTGACATAAGAAAAGCTTTACAAAGACTAACACGATGACACGATCTAATTGCTTCGCTTAGTTTGGGTTTGTCCACCATATCATTCTCCCAATGATATGATCTCATTATTAATCGACAACTCATGTCCATGGTTATGAAATCTTAACCATCATTAATCAATGAGCTAGTCCATAGAGGCGTACTAGGGACACGGTGTTGTTCATAAACCACACAAGTATTAAAGTTTCCGCCTAATACAATTTTAGCATGGAATATAAACATTATCATGAACAAGAATTATAATAATAACATCTTTATTATTGCCTCTAGGGAATAATTCCAACAGTCTCCCACTTGCACTAGAGTCAATAATCTAGTTTACATTTGGCAACAATCTCACACCCATGGCACTGAGGTGCTGATCATGTTTTACACGTGGAAGAGCTTTAGTCAATGGATCTGCGACATTCAGATATGTATGTACTTTGCTAATCTTAATATCTCCATCTGCTATATAATCTCGGATTATATGAAACTTGCGGTTGATATGCTTGGTCTTTGGATGATATCTTGGTTCCTTAGCGAGTGCTATGGCGCCAGTGTTGTCACACAATATCTCCAGTGGGTCCAATGCACTTGGAACCATGCCAAGCTCAGTGATGAAGTTTCTGATCCAAACTCCTTCACTTGACGCTTCTGCAGCTGCCGTGTATTCCGCTTCTATTGTAGATCCCGCGATCACGCTTTGCTTGCAGCTTCTCCAGCTCACAACTCCTCCATTCAAAATATAAACGTATCCTGTCTGAGATTTAGAATCATCCTTGTCGGTGTCGAAACTAGTGTCGACGTAACCTTTTACGACGAGCTGTTCATCACCCCCATAGACTAAGAACATTTCTTTAGTCTTATTTAGGTACTTTAGGATGTTCTTCACGGTTGTCCAGTGTTCCACTCCTGGATCACTTTGATACCTGCTCGTCAAACTAAGAGCATTGGACACATCCGGTCTAGTACACAGCATGGCATACATGATAGAACATATGGCCGAGGCATAAGGCACTTTGCTCATAGCTTCCCTATCATTTCTCAGTATGGACACGAGCCTTGCTCAATATCTTACGACAACATAGGCCTTTGAACCTTTCTTTGCCTTATCCATTACGAACCTTTTGAACTTTGTCTAGGTATGTACTCTGGCTTAAAGCTAGCAGGCGTCTTTATCTATCTCTATAGATTTTGATGCCCAATATATAAGCAGCTTCACCTAGGTCTTTCATTGAAAAACACTTGTTCAAATAACTCTTCACATCGTTAAGCATGTTGATGCCATTTCCAATAATCAATATGTCATCCACATATAGTACCAGAAACGTCACCGAGCTCCCACTCACTTTCTTGTAGATACAAGCTTCGTAGCAATTTGGAACAAATCCAAAGCTCTTGATCACTTGATCAAAACAAAGGTTCCAACTCCGAGATGCTTGCTTCAGTCCATAAATAGAACGCTGAAGTTTGCATACTTTATCAGCATCCTTAGGATCGACAAAACCTTCGGGTTGCATCATATACAACTCTTCATCAATGTTGCCATTGAGGAATGCAGTCTTGACATCCATCTGCCATATTTCATAATCATGAAACGCAACAATTGCTAATAAAATCCGAATGGACTTAAACATCGCTACGGGAGAGAAAGTCTCATCGTAGTCAACACCTTGAACTTGTTGAAAACCTTTCGCAACAAGCTATGCTTTATAGACGGTAACATTACGATCCGCGTCCATTTTCTTCTTGAAGATCCATTTGCACTCAACGGCCTTTCGGTCGCTAGGAGGGTCCACCAAAGTCCATACTTGGTTTTCGCTCATGGATCCCAATTCGGATTTCATGGCTTCTAACCATTTCTCAGAGTCTGGGCTCATCATCGCTTCCTCATAGCTCGTAGGTTCACTGTCTTCTACTAACAAGATAGTCAAGACAGGGTTGCCGTACAACTCAGGAGGGGCACGCGACCTTGTCGACCTGCGACGTTCGAGAGCGACATCGTCCAAGCTTCATGATCCTTGTCATTAGCTTCCTCTATCGTGGTGCGGTGACCTTTGGAACAATTTTAGGTCTGCACTACTCTCCAACTCAAGAGAAGGTTCAATAACCTCGTCTAGCTCTACTTTCCTCCCACTCACTTCTTTCGAGAGAAACTCCTTCTCAAGAAAGGAACCGTTCTTCTGACAAACACTTTGCCTTCGGTGCGTGATAGAAGGTATACCCAATAGTTTCCTTAGGGTATCCTATGAAGACGCATTTCTCGCTTTGGGTTCGAGCTTGCGGCATCAACTTCTTGACGTAAGCTTCGCATCCCCAAACTTTAAGAAACGACAACTTAGGTTTAGCACCAAACCATAGTTCATACGGTGTCGTCTCAACGGATTTAGATGGAGCCCTATTTAAAGTGAATGCAGGTTTCTAATGCATAACCCCAAAATGATAACGCAAATCAGTAAGAGACATCATTGATCGGACCATATCTAATAAGGTTCGATTCCGTTCAGACACACCATTGCTGTGGTATTCCGGTGGCGTGAGTTGAGAAGCGATTACGCTTGCTTTAAGATGCGTGAGAAAATCATAACTCAAATATTCACCTCCACGATCGGATCGTAGAAACTTAATCTTTACATTACGATGATTCTACACTTCATTCGAAATTCTTTGAACTTTTCAAGCGTTTCAGATTTATGTTTCATTAAATAGATATACCCATATCTACTTAAGTCATCGGTAAAAGTGAGAAAATAGCGATATCCACCGGCGTCGAAACACTCATCGGTCCGCATACATCGGTATGTATGATTTCCAACAAGTCCGTTGCTCGCTCCATCATCTGAGAACGGGTTTTGATCATCTTGCCCATGAGGCATGGTTCGCATGTGTCAAATGATTCAAAATCAAGAGACTCCAAAAGTCCATCACAATGGAGTTTCTTCATGCGCTTTACACCAATATGACCTAGGCAGTGATGCCACAAATAAGTAGTATTATCACTATCTACTTTGCATCTCTTAGCCTCAATGTTATGGATGTGTGTTTCATCCCTTCGAGATTTAGAAGAAATAAACCATTCGGAAGAGGTGCATGACCATAAAAGATGTTACTCATATAAATAGAACAACCATTATTCTCCGATTTAAATGAATAACCGTCTTGCAATAAACACGATCTAGAAATAATGTTCATGCTCAACGAGGCACATAATAACATTTATTAAGGTTTAAAACTAATCCGAAGGTAAAACTAAGGAGGCGTCTGACAGCCATCACATCAACTCTTGATCTGTTGCCAGCATCGTCACCTCATCCTCGCATAGCCGTCTATTCCGTAGCTCTGTTTGAGTTACAAATATTAGCAATCGAACCGTATCAAATACCCGAGCACTACAACGAGGGCTAGTAAGGAAAACATCAATAACATGTATATCAAATATACCTTTGATGGTGCCACCTTCTTGTCCGCTAAGTACTTCGGACGATTCTTCCAAAGTGACCCTTGTCCTTGCAATAGAAGCACTCGGTCCGGCTTAGGACCAGACTTGAGCTTCTTCTCAGGGCAAGCGCTTGCCGCCCTTCTTGAAGGGCTTCTTTGCTCCTTACCTTTCTTAAAGGTGGGCTTGTTGACCATCAACACATGATTATCCTTTTGATGTCCACTGCGGCCTTGACTGCGAAGAGCTCGGTGATCGTATCGATGGAACCAATCTGATTATGAGTCACTACAAAACTTTTGTAGCTCGGAGGAGTGATTGCGAGAACCTCAATCTTGAGCTCCTCCGAATCGTGCATTCCGGTTGCTCAAGCGTTGAGTGAAGCCCGTCATCTTAATGGCGTGCTCACTAACGGAACTCCTTCCTCCATCTTGCAGTTAAAGAACTTCTCGAGATCTCATATCTCTCGAGCGGGCCTCGGCGAAACATGGTTCTCGGCTCTTGAGAATCTCAAAGGGCTCGGATAGTCTTCAAAGCGATTTTGAAGTTCGGTTCCATAGCAAACAACATGGTGCTCTTAATCACACCATAATCATCTTTGCGTGGTGATAAAGCTTTCTCATCACCGCAGCGGGGGGGTCACCTAACGCTTTCCCAAGGACATAGTCCTTTTGACCCAGAGAGAATGATTCTTAGATTGCGGAACCAATTGGTGAAGTTAGACCCATTGTTTCTAAGCTTTTCCTTCTCGTGAAAATGTTGAAGTTGAAGTTGGACTTAGCCATTTGATCTACGATGTGCAAGTACAAATTAGACTATGTTCATGATAACTAGTTCAACTTTTAATCAAATTACTAGATGAACTCCCACTAAATTCAACATCCCTCAAGTTGTTTAGTGAACACGATCCAAATTCACCACACCTAATCCGATCATCACGAGAAGAGATGTGGTTTCAGTGGTGGACAACGAAGTGTCGATCATATCATTCATATGAATCATGCTTAACCTTTCGGTTCATGTGTTCCGAGGCCATGTCTGTACATGCTAGGCTCATCAAGTTAGACCCAAGTATTTCCGCGTGTGCAAAAAACTGTCTTGCACCCGTTGTATGTGAGCGTAGAGTCTATAGCACCCGATCATCACGTGATGCTTGGACACGACGAACTTTCGCAACGGTGCATACTCGGGGAGAACACAGTTTTTATCTTGATCTTTAAGTGAGGAATCATCTTATAATGCTACCGTCGCGATCTAAGCATGATAAGATACACAAAGGGATAAACATCACATGCATATAACTTTAATGTGACATGGTATAGCCAATCTTCGTGCAATGATCTCCATCTTGTGCGTGCCGGCATGATCTCCATCACTCCACCATGATTGCCTCCACCCCGAATAGCAACTACAACTATTGCTAACTACTTAGCGATAAAGTGAAACTATTACATGGCGCATAAGAAGTTGACACACAGGTCATACACAATTATAAAGACAACCATATGGCTCCTGCCGGTTGTGTACTCATCGACATGCAAGTCGTGAAACATTACAAAACATGATCATCGCATACATTATACACATCACATCTTGGGCCATACCATATCACAGGAAACACTCCCTGCAAAAACAAGTTAGACGCCTCTACTTTGTTGTTGCATGTTTTACGTGGCTTATGGGAGTAGATGCTAAGAACGATTCTTACCTACGGAAAGCCACAACGGTGATATTATGGTTGCCAAACTCCGGTGTTAATCCCATGACAACTATAGTGAGATAAACGTACATCCACCAGCCGCATGTGTGGAACAAGCCACACGTCAAGTGCGGATCCGGTCTCGCGAACGACGTCGCGTAAGGTTGGCCTGGACCGCTTCAATCTCACTATCCCGCGTCATAAGAAGAACACAAACAAGAGGCTTGCAACAGAAAACATCAACGCCCGCAACGACCATGTTGCGTTCTACTCGTGAAACACATCTACGCATAGATCTAGCTCTGATACCACTGAAGGGTTTCGCGGCATAGTAAATCAAAATTTTCTACGGATGCGAACAGATGGAAAGCCAAGATCTAATCTAGGAGTTGCAAACAACGAGAGAGATTGGATTAGATCTTCATACCCTTGAAGATTCGCTGCGGAACATTCGGGCGTGGGTGATGTAGTCGTACTCGCTTCTCCTCCTCGCGATCCGATCCGATCTAGCACCACAAGTGGCGGTGCCTCCGTGAGATACTGCGTGCGGCACCTCGGCGTCTCCTCCTTCCTTGGTCCAGCAAGTATGGTGGAGAGATGGGTTGGATCTACTACTGTGACGGCGGTGCAATTGGTGGACAATTTACTGCAGGCTTCGCCTACAAGCGATCGGGAGGAGAGAGGCGGCGGGCGGCTAGGGTTGGAGGGGAAGGTGTAAGGGGTTGGTGCGCCCCCACCCCTCTTTATATAGAGGGGGGGCGCAGCCCTAGGCCCTCCCCCAAGCCCAAACCGGTGGCCCCAAAGGATAAGGAGTGGGGGGCAAGGAACCCCCCCCCCCCTTCTAGAAGGTATATCTCGAGTTTAAACCTCTCTTGGCCGGCTGGGCCCTATGGGGCCTTGTGCCCCTGGCCCAATGCGGCTAGGGCACTCCCTCATAGGCCCATGCCCCCTCCGGAAGGTGGGGCCACGTTGGTCCCCTTCCGGAAGGTTCTAAAGCTTAGGTGCAATCCGATTAATCGAACAATTCGAACTCCAAAACTGCTGCCTTATATGAATCTTATTCTCGGACCACTCGGAACCTCTCGTGATGTCCGGATCCCATCGAGACTCGAACAAAAACTCATAAACCAATTATCCAATCTATCCTAGTGTCGAGACACGTTAAGTGTGTGACCTGCGGGTTCGAGAATATCAGACATGATCTTCTATCAATAATCAGCGGTGCAGAAACCCATATTGACTCCCACATTCATCGATGATCATATCGGATGAACCACGATGCGGATTCAATCAATCCCATATATATATTCCCTTAGTCTCGCGATATTTTACTTGCGAGATTTGATCGTCGGTCGTCATACCTAGTTCAATCTCGTTCGGCAAGTACTTTACTCGTTCGTAATCCGATATCACTTTGTGATTAACTCCTTAACCACATACTTGCAAGCGGTGTTGATATCAATTACCGAGTGGGCGAAGTATATCTCCGACTTGGGAGGACAAATCCCATCTCGATACATACAACCCAAGATACTTTCGATCACCTGAGAGACACCTTTATGATCACCCTCTCATAGGATGACGTTTGATGACCTCAAAGATTTCTTCCGATACCAGGGAGTTGTATTATCTCATGGTCTAAGGAATACAATATTTGACATAAGAAAAGCTTCGCAAATACTAACACGATGACACGATCTAATTGCTTCGCTTAGTTTGGGTATGTCCACCATATCATTCTCCCAATGATATGATCTCATTATTAATCGACAACTCATGTCCATGGTTAGGAAACCTTAACCATCATTAATCAATGAGCTAGTCCATAGAGGCGTACTAGGGACACAGTGTTGTTCACAAACCACACAAGTATTAAAGTTTCCGCTTAATACAATTCTAGCATGGAATATAAACATTATCATGAACAAGAATTATAATAATAACATCTTTATTATTGCCTCTAGGGCATAATTCCAACAAATACATGGTGTGCCACCTAATCATACACAAATATGCTTGATACCTCAAGATAATTAAGTGGAAAGCACAACATGTACAAAAGCATGGAAGATATAAAACCAACACATGCACAAGGGGGCGAGTAACTTTCAATGAAATGAGTTAAGCATATGTTACCGCAAGGAGGAACATTGGAAATATAATAGGAGCAATATAATCCACATGACTTGGCTTGACAAAAATAATAATGAAGATCCCTTAATTCTTCATGATGTATCCAAGTCTCCAATGCCCTCCAAAACACACCTATTGATCAAATTTTGGCTTGTTGGTCCCCAACCAAGTTGGGTCCTAAGAAGTTAGTCACAATAGGCTTGGCAACCCAAATGGATCTTTTCTTGACACCACATTGTTTGAATTATGCCCTAGAGTCAATAATAAAGATGTTATTGTTATAATTCTTGTTCATGATAAAGTTTATATTCCATGCTAGAATTGTATTAAGCGGAAACTTTGATACTTGTGTGGTTTATGAACAACACCATGTCCCTAGTACGCCTCTATGGACTAGCTCATTGATTAATGATGGTTAAGGTTTCCTAACCATAGACATGAGTTGTCGATTAATAATGATATCATGTCATTGGGAGAATGATGTGATGGACAGACCCAAATCAAGCAGAGCAATTAGATCGTGTCATCGTGTTCATCTTTGCGAAGCTTTTTCTTATGTCAAATATTGTATTCCTTAGACCATGAGATAATGCAACTCCCTGGTATCGGAAGAAAGCTTTGAGGTCATCAAACGTCACCTATGAGAGGGTGATCATAAAGGTATCTCTCAGGTGATCGGAAAGTACTTGTTGGGTTGTATGTATCGAGATGGGATTTGTCCATCCCAAGTCGGAGAGATATACTTCGGGCTCACTTGGTAATCGATATCAACACCGCTTGCAAGTACGTGGTTAAGGAGTTAATCACAAAGTGATATCGGATTACGGAACGAGTAAACTACTTGCTGTGAACGAGATTGAACTAGGTATGCCGATACCAACGATCGAATCTCGGGCAAGTAAAATATCGCGTGATGAAGGGAATATAAATATGGGATTAGTTGAATCCTGGCATCGTGGTTCATCCGATATGATAATCGATGAATATGTGGGAGTCAATATGGGTTTCCAGATCCTGCTGTTGATTATTGATAGAAGATCATGTCTGCATATTCTCGAACCTGTAGGGTCACACACTTAACGTGCCTCGACGCTAGGATAGAATGGATAATTGTTTTATGAGTTTTTGTTCGGAGTCTCGGATGAGATCCAGGACATCACGTGAGGTTCTGGAATGGTCCGAAGAATAAGATTCATATAAAAGAAAGCAGTTTTTGGATTTCGGAATTGTTTCGGAATGTTCGGTATTGTACCGGAAGGTTCTAGAAGCTTCCGGAGTGGGACCAACATGTATCCACTTGTCGGAGGGAGGCGTGGGCCTACGAGGAATTGCCCTGGCCGCATTGGGCCAGGGGAACAAGGCCCCATAGGCCCAGCCGGCCAAAACCCTAGGGGATCTTCTAGAAGGGGGGAACTTGCCCCCACTCCACCCTTGTGGCCACCGGCCCTAGGGATTGGAGGAGGGGCAAGGGGGACGGTCAGCCCTCTATATAAAGAGGGCAGGGGCGCACCCTCCTCCCACCCCTCCTTGAACCCTATCCGCCACTGCGCCTCGGATCTCTCTCTCCCAGCTGGCGTGGGCGGCTCTGTGAAACTCTCCACCTTTGCACCACGCCGTCGTGTTGTAGATCCAATCTATCTCTCCACCCACTTGCTGGACCGAGGAAGGAGGAGACCTCACGGTGCCTTACATGTGCATCTCTCGGAGGTGTCGCCACTTGCGGCGTTGGATCGGATCGGATCGCGAGGAGGAGAAGGCTAGTGCGACTACATCAACCATGGTCTGTCGAACGTTCCGCTGTGCGATTTCTTCAAGGGTATGAAGATCTCATCTATCCCTCTCGTTGATTGCATCTCCTATATTAGATCTTGGCTTTCCCGTTCACATCCGTAGAATTTTTTTGATTTACTATGTTGCGAAACCCTTCAGTGGTATCAGAGCTAGATCTATGCGTAGATGTGTTTCACGAGTAGAACGCAACATGCTCGTTGCGGGCGTTGATGTTTTCTGTTGCAAGCCTCTTGTTGTGTACTTCTTATGACGCGGGATAGTGAGATCGAAGCGGTCCAGGCCAACTTTACGCGACCTCGTCATGAGACCGCTCCGCTTGACGTGTGGCTTGTTCCACACATGCGGCTGGTGGATGCCAGTTTCTCTCACTATAGTTGTCATGGGATTTACACCGGATGTTGGCAACCATAATATCACCGTTGTGGATTTCCGTAGGTAAGAATCGTTCTTAGCTTGTTACTCCCATAAGCCACGTAAAACATGCAACAACAAAGTAGAGGCGTCTAACTTGTTTTTGCAGGGAGTGTTTCTGTGATATGGTATGGCCCAAGATATGATGTGTATGTTGTATGCAATGAACATGTTTTGTAATATTTCATGACTTGCATGTCGATGAGTACACAACCGTCAGGAGCCATATGGTTGTCTTTATAATTGTGTATGACCTGTGTGTTAACTTCTTATACGCCATGTAACAACTTTACTTTATCGCTAAGTAGTTAGCAATAGTTGTAGTTGCTATTCGGGGTGGAGGCAATCATGGTGGAGTGATGGATATCATGCTGGCACGCACAAGATGGAGATCATTGCGCGGAGATTGACTATACCATGTCACATAAAATTATATGCATGTGATGTTTATACTTTTATGTATCTTATTATGCTTAGATCGCGACGGTAGCATTATAAGATGATTCCTCACTTAAAGATCAAGATAAAATTGTGTTCTCCCCATGCATGCACCGTTGCGAAAGTTCGTCGTGTTCAAGCACCACGTGATGATCGGGTGCTATAAACTCTACGTTCACATACAACGGGTGCAAGCCAGTTTTGCACACGCGGAAATACTTGTGTTTAACTTGACGAGCCTAGCATGTACAGACATGGCCTCGGAACAAACGAACCGAAAGGTTAAGCATGAGTCATATGAATGATATGATTGAGACTTTGTTGTCCACCATTGAAGCCACATCTCTTCTCGTGAAGATCAGATTAGGTGTGGTGAATTTGGATCGTGTTCACTAAACAACTTGAGGGATGTTGAATTTAGTGGGAATTCATCTAGTAATTTGATTAAGTTGAACTAGTTATCATGAACATAGTCTAAATTGTACTTGCAAATTTTGTAGATCAAATGGCTAAGTCCAACTTCAACTTCAACGTTTTTGCTAAGAAAGAAAAGCTTAAGAACAATGGGTCTAACTTCACCAACTGGTTCCGCAATCTGAGAATCATTCTCGCTGGCGGAAAAAAGGACTATGTCCTCGAGAAAGCGCTAGGTGACGCCCCTGCTATAGATGCGTCGGCTGATAAAAAAAGTTGTTTATCAATCGCGGAAAGATGATTATGGTGTGATTAAGAGAACCATGTTGTTTGCTATGGAATCGGACCTTCAAAATCCTTTTGAGGAGTTCGCCGGGCCCTTTGAGATTCTTGAGGAACTGAAAACCATGTTTTAGACTCAGGCCCGTTCTGAGAGATATGAGATCTCTGAGAAATTCTTTAACTGCAAGATGGAGGAAGGGAGTTCCGTTAGTGAGCACGCCATTAAGATGTCGGGCTACACTCAACGTCTTGAGCAACTAGACTGCAAGATTCCAGAAGAGCTCAAGATTGACAGAGTTCTGCAATCACTCCCTCCTAGCTACAAAGGTTTTGTAGTTACTCATAATCAGATTGGTTCCACTGATATGATCACTGAGCTCTTCGCTAAGCTGAAAGCTGCGGAGGTGGACATCAAGAAAGATAATCATGTGTTGATGGTCAACAAGCCCCCCAGCTTTAAAAAGGGAAGGGTGCAAAGAAGTCCTTCAAGAAAGGCAGCGGCAAGCGCGTTGCCCCTGCTGAGAAGAAGCTCAAGTCTGGACCTAAGTCAGACACTGAGTGCTTCTATTGCAAGGACAAGGGTCACTGGAAGCGCAACTATCCGAAGTACTTAGCAGACAAGAAGGATTTCACCATTAAAGGTATATTTGATATACATGTTATTGATGTTTACCTTACTAGTGCTCGTTGTAGTGCCTGGGTATTTGATACTGGTTTAGTTGCTAATATTTGTAACTCAAAACAGGAGCTACAGAATAGATGGCGGCTAGCAAGGGATGAGGTGACGATGCGCGTTGGCAACGGATCAAAAGTTGATGTGATGGCCGTCGGCACGCTCTCCTTAGTTTTACCTTCGGGATTATTTTTAAACCTTAATAAATGTTATTATGTGCCTGCGTTGAGCATGAACATCATATCTGGATCGTGTTTATTGCAAGACGGTTATTCATTTAAATCGGAGAATAATGGTTGTTCTATTTATATGAGTAACATCTTTTATGGTCATGCACCTGCTATGAATGGTTTATTTCTTCTGAATCTCGAAAGCAATGAAACACACATCCATAACATTGAGGCTAAGAGATGCAAAGTAGATAGTGATAATTCAACTTATTTGTGGCACTGCCGTCTAGGTCATATTGGTGTAAAACGCATGAAGAAACTCCATTCTGATGGACTTTTGGAGTCTCTTGATTTTGAATCATTTGACACGTGCGAGCCATGCCTCATGGGCAACATGATCAAAACCCCGTTCTCCGAAATGATGGAGGGAGCAGCGAACTTGTTGGAAATCATACATACCGATGTATGCGGACCAATGAGTGTTTCGAAGCGCGGTGGATATCGCTATTTTCTCACTTTTACTGATGACTTAAGTAGATATGGGTATATCTATATAATGAAACATAAATCTGAAACGTTTGGAAAGTTCAAAGAATTTCAGAACGAAGTGGAAAACCATCATAACAGGAAAATTAAATTTCTACGATCCGATCGTGGAGGTGAATATTTGAGTTATGATTTTCTCACGCATCTTAAAGCAAGCGGAATAGTTTCGCAACTCACGCCACCCGGAACACCACAGCGCAATGGTGTGTCTGAACGCCGGAATCAAACTCTATTAGATATGGTGCGGATCGATGATGTCTCTTATAGATTTGCCGTTATCATTTTGGGGTTATGCATTAGAAACCGCTGCATTCACTTTAAATAGGGCACCATCTAAATCCGTTGAGATGACACCGTATGAACTGTGGTTTTGTGCTAAACCTAAGTTGTCGTTTCTTAAAGTTTGGGGATGCGAAGCTTACGTCAAGAAGTTGATGCCGGACAAGCTCGAACCCAAAGCGGATAAATGCGTCTTCATAGGATACCCTAAGGAAACGATTGGGTATACCTTCTACCACAGATCCGAAGGCAAAGTGTTTGTCGCAAAGAACGGATCCTTTCTTGAGAAGGAGTTTCTCTCGAAAGAAGTGAGTGGGAGGAAAGTAGAGCTAGACGAGGTTATTGAACCTTCTCTCGAGTTGGAGAGTAGCGCAACACCTGAAATTGTTCCAGTGCCGTCTGCACCAACAAGAGAGGAAGCTAATGATGAGGATCATGAAACTTCAGACGATGCTACTGCTGAACATCGCAGGTCGACAAGGTCACGTGCCCCTCCTGAGTGGTACGGCAACCCTGTCTTAACTGTCTTGTTGGTAGAAAAGAGTGAACCTGCGAACTATGAGGAAGCAATGATGAGCCCAGACTCTGAGAAATGGCTAGAGGCCATGAAATCCAAATTGGGATCCATGAGCGAAAACCAAGTATGGACTTTGGTGGACCCTCCTAGCGACCGCAAGGTCGTTGAGTGCAAATGGATTTTCAAGAAGAAAATGGACGCGGATTGTAATGTTACTGTCTATAAAGCTCGACTTGTCGCGAAAGGTTTTCGACAAGTTGAAGGTGTTGACTACGATGAGACTTTCTCTCCCGTAGCGATGTTTAAGTCCATTCAGATTTTATAAGCAATTGTTGCGTTTCATGATTATGAAATATGGCAGATGGATGTCAATACTGTGTTCCTCAATGGAAACATTGATGGAGAGTTGTATATGATGCAACCCGAAGGTTTTTTCGATCCTAAGGATGCTGATAAGGTGTGCAAACTTCAGTGTTCCATTTATGGACTGAAGCAAGCATCTCGGAGTTGGAACCTTCGTTTTGATCAAGTGATCAAGAGCTTTGGATTTGTTCCAAATTGCTACGAAGCTTGTATCTACAAGAAAGTGAGTGGGAGCTCAGTGACATTTCTAGTACTATATGTGGATGACATATTGATTATTGGAAATGACATTGGTATATATGAAGTGAAGAGTTATTTGAATAAATGTTTTTCAATGAAAGACCTAGAAGAAGCTGCTTATATATTAGGCATCAAAATCTATAGAGATAGACAAAGACGCCTAATAGCTTTAAGCCAAAGTACATACCTAGACAAAGTTCTGAAAAGGTTCAGAATGAATAAGTCAAAGAAAGGTTCAGTGCCCATGTTGTCAGGTAAGATATTGAGCAAGGCTCAGTGTCCAGCTACGGTAAACCATAGAGAAACCATGAGCAAAGTGCCATATGACTTGGCCATAGGTTCTATCATGTATGCCATGTTGTGTACTAGACCAGATGTGTCCAATGCTCTTAGTTTGACGAGCAGATACCAAAGTGATCCAGGAGTGGAACACTGGACAGCCGTAAAGAACATCCTAAAGTATTTAAATAGGACTAAAGAAATGTTCTTGGTCTATGGAGGTGATGAGCAGCTCGTCGTAAAAGGTTACGTCGATGCTAGTTTCGACACCGACCCGGATGATTCTAAATCTCAAACAGGATACGTTTATATTTTGAATGGAGGAGCTGTGAGCTGGAGAAGCTGCAAGCAAAGCGTGATCACGAGATCTACAGTAGAATCGGAATACATGGCTGCTGCAGAAGCGTCAAGTGAAGGAGTTTGGATCAGGAACTTCATCACTGAGCTTGGTGTGGTTCCAAGTGCCTTGGACCCACAGGAGATATTGTGCGACAACACTGGCGTCATAGCATTGGCTAAGGAACCAAGATATCATCCAAAGACCAAGCACATCAACTGCCGATTTCATATAATTCGAGATTATATAACAGATGGAGATCTGAAGATTAGCAAAGTACATACGAATCTGAATGTCGTAGATCCGTTGACTAAACCTCTTCCACGAGCACAACATGATCATCACCTCAATGCCATGGGTGTTAGATTGTTGCCAGATGTAAACTAGATTATTGACTCTAGTGCAAGTGGGAGACTGTTGTAATTATGCCCTAGAGGCAATAATAAAGATGTTATTGTTATAATTCTTGTTCATGATAAAGTTTATATTCCATGCTAGAATTGTATTAAGCGGAAACTTTGATACTTGTGTGGTTTATGAACAACACCGTGTCCCTAGTACGCCTCTATGGACTAGCTCATTGATTAATGATGGTTAAGGTTTCCTAACCATATACATGAGTTGTCGATTAATAATGATATCATGTCATTGGGAGAATGATGTGATGGACAGACCCAAATCAAGCAGAGCAATTAGATCGTGTCATCATGTTCATCTTTGCGAAGCTTTTTATTATGTCAAATATTGTATTCCTTAGACCACGAGATAATGCAACTCCCTGGTATCGGAAGAAAGCTTTGAGGTCATCAAACGTCATCCTATGAGAGGGTGATCATAAAGGTGTCTCTCAGGTGATCGGAAAGTACTTGTTGGGTTGTATGTATCGAGATGGGATTTGTCCCTCCCAAGTCGGAGAGATATACTTCGGGCCCACTTGGTAATCGATATCAACACCGCTTGCAAGCACATGGTTAAGGAGTTAATCACAAAGTGATATCGGATTACGGAACGAGTAAAGTACTTGCTGTGAACGAGATTGAACTAGGTATGCCGATACCAACAATCGAATCTCGGGCAAGTAAAATATCGCGTGACGATGGGAATATAAATATGGGATTAGTTGAATCCTGGCATCGTGGTTCATCCGATATGATCATCGATGAATATGTGGGAGTCAATATGGGTTTCCAGATCCCGCTGTTGATTATTGATAAAAGATCATGTCTGTATATTCTCGAACCCGTAGGGTCACACACTTAACGTGCCTCGACGCTAGGATAGAATGGATAATTGGTTTATGAGTTTTTGTTCAGAGTCTCGGATGAGATCCAGGACATTACGAGAGGTTCCGGAATAGTCTGGAGAATAAGATTCATATAAAGGAAAGCAGTTTTTGGATTTCGGAATTGTTTCGGAATGTTTGGTATTGTACCAGAAGGCTTTAGAAGCTTCCGTAGTGGGACCAATGTGGCCCCACTTGTCGGAGGGGGGCGTGGGCCTACGAGGGAGTTCCCTGGCCGCATTGGGCTAGGGGCACAAGGCCCCATAGGCCCAGTCGGCCAAAACCCTAGGGGAAACCCTAGGGGATCTTCTAGAAGGGGGGAACTTGCCCCCCACTCCACCCTTGTGGCCGCCGGCCCTAGGGCTTGGAGGAGGGGCAAGGGGGCCAGCCAGCCCTCTATATAAAGAGGGCAGGGGCGCACCCTCCTCCCACCCCTCCTTGAACCCTAGCCGCCTACCTGCTGCCCTCCAGATCTCTCTCTCCCAACTGCGCGTAGGCGAAGCCCTGCCGCAGAAACTCTCCATCTTTGCACCACGCCATCGTGTTGTAGATCCAATCTATCTCTCCACCCCAATTGCTGGACTAAGGAAGGAGGAGACGTCGCGGTGCCGTACGTGTGCATCTCTCGGAGGCGTCGCCACTTGCGGCGTTGGATCGGATCGGATCGCGAGGAGGAGAAGGCTAGTGTGACTACATCAACCACGTTCTGTTGAACGTTCCGCTGTGCGATTTCTTTAGGGGTATGAAGATCTCATCTATCCCTCTCATTTATTGCATCTCCTAGATTATATCTTGGCTTTCCCGTTCGCATCCGTAGAATTTTTTTGATTTACCATGCTGTGAAACCCTTCACACATTGGGCACCAACAAATTTGGCAAACACATTGCCAACCTCATCCTTACAAAGAGAATAAGCATCATCAATAATGATAGGGTTGGATGAGGAGATACCGAGAGTGCATGAGGAAGAAATATGCCCCTTCTCACGGCATATGTAGCAAGTTCTACTCTTGCCATCTTTCTTCTTAGGTGAAGCCACAACTCGAGGAAGAGCTCGAGTAGTCCTCTTGGGAAGAGGCCCATTAATGACTTGAGGTGGAGCTTGAGGCTGCTTCCCTTGTTGCTTCACACTAAGAGGCTTTTTCTTCAATGGGAAAGATCTAACATGGTGCCCTTCTTCCTTGCACTTGAAGCAAACAATGTTGGCCGGATTCTTGACTTGATCTTGGCCATTCTTCTTGTTGTCCTTGTGCTTCAACTTGATACTGGACTTGTTCTTGACATTGGAGTTGAATCCAAGCCCACTCTTGTCATTGGGGAATTTTTGCATACTCAAGATTTTGTTAAGTGTGACCTTCCCTTGATGACCCTTTTTCAAGTCATTCTTCAAAGAAGTGACTTGAGCCTTGAGCTCTGTGATTTCCTCTACATGTTTAGTTTCAACAAAAGTACTAGAGGAAGTAGGTGCTACATTGTTAGAGCAACAAGGCACGGAATGTAATTCATCACGAGATATATCATGGTTGTGAGAGGATGAATTACAAGGACTACCACATGGCAATATAACATTTGGAGTAGATGTAGTGCTAATGTCCACATGAGGCCCACTAGATGTTACCTTTGACACGATGGCCTCATGAGCTAACTTTAGCCTACCATGGGAGACTAGAAGATCCTCATGCGAGCTTGAGAGCTTAACATGACTTTCTTCTAATTTCCCATAGTTGCTAGTTAGCAACACAAGTTGAGCCTTTAGCTCAACATTCTCCTCCAAAATAGATGCTTCACAAGAAATAGAGTTAGTAGCACAAGCATCATCAATATTAGCGAGAGGTGGGGGCAACTTGGCAAGCTCTTTTGAATATGAAGCTTTAAGTTGCTCATGCGACTCGGTGAGTTTGATGAGCTCCCTCTTAACAACCCGAGAGCCATTATCAAGATGCTTAAAATCCTCAACAAGTTTAGCATAAGCAAATTCAAGTTCATAATTTTTAAACTTGAAGGATTTTGCCACCACAAGTTCTCTATCATGGTATTCTTTTACTCTAGATAATTCTAGAGTGAAAGTCTCCTCAAGAGATTCTTTGGTGGTTTGTTCTTATTCAAGGGAGTCATTTAGTTGAGCAATTTCATTAGCATAATTACGCTCACGCGCAAATTGTTCATCAATTAAGTTTTCTTGCTCCTCAATAAGATCATTGCCTTCTATAACATAATTCAAGATTTCAAGAAAGTTGGAGGAAGCAATTTTATTTTTGAAGAGAGCGCCATAGACAACCTCTCCCATTTTATTAATAGAGGTAATATCATACTTACCTCTATAATCATCATTATCATTTTCAACCTCATCATCATTATCATCATGAGATACAATGGGATCCAAAGAGGTTACCTTTGTTCCCTTAGCCATAAGGCATATGTGAGAACCGGAGGAAGGTGATGATGAGATTGCACTTGTAGCTCTATTCAAGACCTTGTCTTGGTCCATAGAATCTTCGTTTTCCTCTACATGGTTAGCAACATAAGCACTAGAGGAAATAGAAGCATTTTTATCATGGCAACAAGACAACACAAGCATATCATCATGAGATTTATTCAAGTCATTTCTACATGATATGCAAGGACTATTAACACAAGCATG
Organism: Avena longiglumis; assembly: GCA_030063025.1. NCBI lineage: Eukaryota > Viridiplantae > Streptophyta > Magnoliopsida > Poales > Poaceae > Avena > Avena longiglumis. Next base: position 84,224,867 of record CP125976.1, read on the forward strand.
TAAGAAGTTTGTAGTGCTAGAAGTGTTAGGGTCCAAAGATAGATCATTACAACTAGATAGAGATGAAGGATTACAAATAGTAAGCACACTATCCAAATTGCAATTTCTATCACCACTCACCATATCATTACCTTGTTAAAAGTCACATGTTGGTGAAGTAGTAGAGAATGAGAACTCATCTCGAACTGAAGTGGAAGCAACACAATCATCCTCAAAAATATTGGACTTGCTATATTTATCTTAAAGCTTGGTCCATATCTCACGAGCGCTTGAATAAGGCATGATAGAAGAAAGAACTACATTGCTCACAACATGCAAAAGAATTTTAGTAGCTAGAGCATCTATATGAGAGTTCAACTTCTCCTCTAAAGATTCGTTTTGGGTATCCATGGGAGAAGAGAAACCCACATATAGATATCCCTCGATAATTGGGTGAATTTCCCGAAATAAATTAAGCATGCGAATTTTCCAAACATCATAATTTGTGACATCGAATGTGAGCGTGTCCTTGTGCACTAATCCTCTAGCCGACATCTTTACTCTCAAGGCGGTGAAGCCTAAAATTAGAGACCGGGCTCTGATACCAATTGAAAGGATACGGATATCGCCTAGAGGGGGTGAATAGGCGATTAAAACTTTTCCTAGAGTGGCTCAACAAAGGCGGAATAAAACTAGCGTTTTACTTTGTCAAGCACAACCTAGAACAACTAGGGTTCACCTATGTGCACCAACAACTTATGCTAAGCAATACAAGCAACAAAGTGATAGCAAGATATAGATTACTTCAAGCACGAAGGCTATCACAATGTAAAGTGCATAAGTAAAAGCTCGGGTATAGAGATAACCGAGGCACGCGGGGACGACGATATTTTACCGAGTTCCTCCAAACATGGAGTACGTATCGTTTGTAGAGGGGGTGGTATCAAACCACCAACGCCACAAAAGGCCTCCCTTATTCTCTAGTGAATCTCACCCCAATGGGATCGATTCACGCTTCCACTATTGGTGCACTTGTCGGTGGCAACCTGAACCTCTCACAAGGTTGGGGCACTTCTCCACAACTTAATTGGAGGCTCCCAACAAACGCCACAAAAGGCCTCAACAAATGCCACCAAGGCCACAATGCCACCAAGGCCACAAAACCGTCTAGGGTTCCAAGAACCCAAGAGGGACAAGCTCCAATGAGTAACTCAAACCAAATCCTTCGAGGAGAACACAAACCGATGCACCAAATGCAAATGGCAAGAACACCACAAAGGTGTTCAAATCCTTCTCTCCCAAATTCCACCAAAGCTACAAAAGCTTATGGGGGAATAAGAAAGGAAGAACAATGGAGGAAATCCACAAAAGACTCCAAGATCTAGATCCCAATATGTTCCCCTCACTTAGAGGAGAGATTGATTGGTGGGATTGTAGATCTAGATCTCCTCTTTCAAATCCCTCAAGAATATGCAAGAATCATCAGAGGGATTGAGAGAAATCAAGCTCAAGAAGGTCAACAATGGAGGGGAAAACTTGCAAGAATGGTTAAGGAACCATTGGGTAAGAAGGCCCCTTATATAGGTCCCTCCAAAATCCAACTGTTGCAGCCTAAAAACGCGATTCTCAGTACTACCGAACATTCCATGGGGTTCCTGAGGCGCCAAAACGCATTTTTATCTGTGCTCCCCGGTACCAAAATGCGGTACTACCGGACCCCGGTACTACCGGATCCTGGTCCGGTACTACCGGTCATCACAGAACGAAAACAACCATAAGTTTTGCATCCGGACTACGATTTCGATGATCTTGGGATCGTTTCGAAGAGGACAACAACCTATACAAGATCATGAAAAGAAACATCATAGTCCAATAAGGGAGTATAAATCCAAATGACGAAGTAAAAAACCTTCTTCCGCGCTAGGTACTAAAATGCGGTACTACCGCTTTTTGGTACCCAGCCCGGCAGTGGATTTTGGAAACTTGTCAAAAACCTTCTGCCGTGCTACCGCATTTTGGTACCTAGGAGGGCAGTGGCATTTGGAAACTTGCCAAAACCTGCTGCCGTGCTAGGTACTAAAATGCGGTACTACCGCATTTTGGTACCTAGGAAAATTCAAACCTCTATAACTTTTGATTGGTAACTCCGATCGACCCGATACCAATTGCGTTGGAAAAAGGACGACATGAGATACCCTATGAAAGGTGAAAATATTGGTTATCACCAAGTGAGAATGTATCATGTATAATAATGTGAGATACCTCACTTGGTGAGAAACCGAAAAGCCGCCAAGATCAAAATCGCAACAAGATACAAACGGAAGATCCGATTTTGATGAACAAGAGCTTGTTATGGATATTACCACAAGCTCTATATCCTCACATGGATAAGACCAAATAACAACCAAATATGATGATGCAAATAAGCAAATGTTTGATCTCTCTCCGAACAAAGTGAACGAGTTACTCATTCGAGAGCCCCTCTTGATAGTACGGCTATCTATCCTAAACTCGGTCTCCTACTAACAATATGAGACCGGCAAAAGGGAAAACCTATCAAGATTATACATTTGCCTTGAGCATTAAACTTGAGCTTGATGTATATGATCTTTCCCTTCTCAAGATGTAACGCCTTTCTTAATTCCTCATCATCGATCCATGATCACCGGGAATGGCAAGCATCAAACATGATATCTTCTATAGATGGCGCATTTTAAGCTTGCACAACATATCTTCTTCTCATTTCTTAGACCTTGAAGCCGACACAAGCTCCAAGCGATGCCAATGGACAAATCCTACAAGTGCAACTTAATACACACATTAGTCCATCAAGATTGTCATTAATTACCAAAACCACACATGGGGGCCCAACATGTTCTTTCAGTTGGATACATTCAGCTAATACTGTTGGAGATCTAGCAATAGGATTTGCATAAGTGTGCCATGTAATCTCTATTATGTTTAGCTAAGCTTTTATCCGATTCTCTTTCTTGTAGAACTCTTCATAAAACTTAATAACAAAATGCATGTGTGCAAGGTCGGAGTGTTTCTCCTTTCAACAATAAGCTAAAATTGAGGTTCACCAGCAATAAATCATAATCCTTCCATTCACTATTATAAGTCCTTGTGGATTATTCTATGCGGACTATATACAAGCCAAAATTAGTGTAATATAAGTTATGCTAAGCTACAAAGAATCTACAGGTGACCTGGATCAAAATCACGTGATGCTTGTGTACCTTATTTTTTGATATATATTATTTCCTTGAGTATTAAGACAAACCATTTTTTCACTCGAGGACAAACGATGACTCATTGATGCATATTACAAACACTATTTCCATGTGACCATATATGAAGCAAACCCTGCTTATGGTAAGCAGCATTGGGCACGTCAACCACGGCAAATCAATGATGTGACTTCCATGGTGCTGCTAGGGACGACCATGTAAGGAATGGTGCGCTTGAAGGTTTCAAAAAGTCATGTTGAGTTTGAAATCGATATGCATAAGAATCAGTAAGCGACTATCTTCGGGTACGTTCACAATGGAGGGGGAGATGATGATGTTTCATGACATGTGCGATTAAGGTTTAGTTTGCATGGATTTGTCCACCCCGAAATTGTGTGCATGACATTGATGTAGTGCAATATTCTTTTCCTTTGTTGTGTCTCGTTAATTATAGTGGCAGGGTTTTGTTTATTTTTTTATTTTGCTTTACTTTTTTATTTTGTTTATGTGCATCCTTAGTGTCTCTACTAGTTCTTTGCATTATGTTGTTGCATGAGACCGCGTGTAATTGGTATCTTCTAGATATTAATATATTTCCTTATCAAAAGGAAAATGATGCAAACATGGTTGATTAAAAAACCTAGAAAATACATTGAAATGATTGACAACAAACTAATGTTTAAGACAAACTATTGAGGGGGAGAGCAAAACTAAGAACAAAGCTCTTGTTGAGACCCCGTTTACTATAGAATTTATTTTTGATTGCATATAAGCAAGACAATGTTGTTTTGTAACCTTTATTAGGATATTTAATAGACATCCACATTCTAAGATCATCTATCAAGATATATATAAAGTTACTAGAATAGATGCAAAGAAATATACATATGTGCATTCAGTATTTTTCATCCATTTATTATTTACTTCAGATATTCGAAATTAGGTTTAGTGTATTGCACCAATCTATGAAAATAAAATACCTTCAAGGTAAAATTTAGTTCTACTTAGTATTGTATTTGTAACCATAGACATGTGAATTGTAATAGTGTACATTAAACTGATATTATTACATGTTGGTAATGCCACTAAATACAACAAAACAAACATGATTAAATTGTTTGTTAATGTTATTTGGTTATTACATAAAAATTACCAATTAAAATTTATTGACAAACTTGTCTATAAAGACTATAAATGTTTGGTATAAATATGTGATGTCTACATATTGCTAGAGCAGGCCTGTTGTTGGCCGTAAGGAAGTGACACATCATCTATAACTAATATGTACAATAGTTGGCTACAAAAGCATATTACTTAATTAATACGTGGTTCACATGTCACACTCACAAAGTGCCTAGGAGCATGCCTAGAGCTGGCTATTAACTTAGAGCCTGCTTACATTCTCTCTACTCTTCTCTCTCTTCCACCTCACCCAAATTATATTATTTTATTTCTTATAACCAGCTGGTTGTATCATATTATACTTGCTCTTAGCACTACTAATACCTTGGTCTAAACAGAGTAACTTTAATGGGCACGGTGCCCCGTGCACATGGTATGTCTACCTCTGATGTGGTTAGAGGTTGTTGATTGAATCTTTGTAATTATATTCCTCATGTGGTCCTCACCCTACATATGTTTCAATAATTATTGGCTGAGACTAGTTATCCAACCCGTGACCATTGTCTTGTTCACGCGTGTGTCTTTAGTTTTCGCGCTAGCTAGGATGGTCTGCGCGGGAGAAACCTAGTTGTCCTCTAATATACGGTTCGATGCATGTAAAGTGACATGAACCACATTAAGGAAAAGCACATGTAGAACAATAAAACAATCATGTCAAAAGGTGTCCATCATGCAAACATTCTGACACACACTAGTACATTTTTTGGTGGGTTGAAGTTACACGGTTTGGTCGTGTAGCTTGAAAGCAGCAGAGTTCCCTCTTGCTAGCATAGGCTCACATGTTGTATCGGGTACACGTTCGAACATAATCAGAGTACCAAAATCTACGCTTTCTCGCTTATGATAACCGTGATTATCATCTTTCATGCAATTCGTGGGATGCAATAACCAAGTTTAATCGAAGGAAACTCTAAATCAAAGATTGAAAGGAAATAACCTCTATTTCTAATTCCTATGTTTGGATGTGCATGGAATTTGTTGTTGGAATCAAAGGGTATCTGATATGTTGGAAACGTATCTATAATTTTTGATGCTCCATGCTTGTTTTGTATCTACTTTACTTTACTTGTCTACATTTTGAGGTGTTTTTTATATGTTTTCTGGTACTAACCTATTAACAAGTTGCAACAGTGCCAGATGCCTGTTTTCTGCTGTTTTTGGTTTCAGAAAAGTTAGTAAAGAAATATTCTAGGAATTGGACGGGACAAACATCAAAGTCAATTACTTTCCATGGGAAACAAGTCCAGAGGAGAGCCGGAGGGGCCATCCAGGGGGGGAGACCCACCCTAGGCGCGGGGGCAGGTGGGTCCACACCTAGCTAGGGTTTGGTGGCCCTGGACGCCTCCCGGCCTCGCCCCTTCGCCTATAAGAATCCCCCGATGCAGAAACCCTGAGTACCCGATAAAATCTCCACGAAACCGTCTGTAGCCGCCGCCCCCATCGTCCCTAGATCGGGGGATCTGAAGTTCTTCTCGGCACCCTGCCGGAGGGGAGATCATCCCGGAGGCCTTCTCCCCGGTATGATGCGTGAGTAGTTCCACCTTGGACTATGGGTCCATGTAGTAGCTAGATGGTTGTATCTCCTCCTTTGTGCTTTCATGTATAGATCTTGTGAGCTCCGTTCATGATCAAGATCTAATCTATTTGTAATCATGCATGTTGTGTTTGCAGGGATCCGATGGATATTGAGATTATTATGTTGGTTTGATTAATGGTTTTGTCTTTATGATTATATCATGTCTGTGTTGTTTGTGATCTTGCATGCTCTCCGTTGCTAGTGGTTATCTTGGCCAAGTAGTTGCTAGTGACTCCAAGAGGGGGTATTTATGCTCAATAGTGGGTTCATGCCTCTAGTTTCCAAGGGAAGTGACAGAAATCTCTTCGATTGTAGATGTGTTGTTGCTACTAGGGAGAAAACAACGGTCTCTTATTCATGGAACATGTGGACTGTTTACTTTACACACTTTGCTTAAAGCAGTTGTCTGTTGCTTGCAACTTAATACTGGAGGGGGTTCGGATGATAACCTGAAGGTGTAGTTCTAGTCATAGATGCAGCTGGATGGCGGTCTATGTATATTGTTGTATCGCCCAATCAACCTCATAGGATCTTTCTGGCTAGTAATTGCATTGTTATGCCTTGCTCAGTTCCTGTCAATTTCCCCGCTGTAATTTGTTTACCCTTCATGCCATGTTTTTTATCTAAGGAGAGAACATCTAGTGAACTATGGACCCCGGTCCAATCTTTACCATTGACACATCCTTCACCGTTACTTGTTTACTTGCTGCAAACCATTACCATTCACACCATACGTTTAATCCTTTGTTACAGCAAACCAGTGAGCTTGACAACCTCACTGATTCGTTGGGGCAAAGTCTTGAGTTTGTGTTGTGCAGGTCTCCGCGTTGCTTGCAACACCTGTGTGACGTTTCCTTTCTCCTTCTGGTTCGATAACCTCGGTCTCAACTGAGGGAAGACTTGCTATGCTCTTCACACCTTGCTCTTGGGGTTCCCAACAAGACTCCACATCAAGCACCAAGTTCTCTGGCGCCATCAAGGAGTCATCAGTATCCCCTAGTTCCAAATCATTTTTGGATGTACAAACCATGAAATTTAATGTTTTGTTGAGTTTTGACAATGTAAACTTATTTACATGTATGGAAAATAGTATGTGTACATTTCATGTTTATATATTATTTTTCACACATAATAAAATTAAATAAGATGAATAAAGTCACGATGCCGACAACAACAATAACAATAACAACAAAAACAAAAACAACAACAACAACACAAGTATAATAATTTTCAAGTACATATGCCAAGCATAACACAAAATAGTTTTCAAGTACCAACAACAATCACAACATGGATACTAATTTTGTCTCTAGAAAATAGCATAACAACTGGATAGTTTATGTCTCATACACATAGCACACACATAACACAAGTGGACATTTCGTAAACAATAAACTACAAGTAGTTCATAACAGCAATCATTCATCATAGCAACCATCAAGGCATTCTCGAGGAGCGCCATGAATGCTTCGAATAAGCACTCGTTGAAGATCAACTTCGTATAAGCTGTTACCATATGAGAATCCCCAAGCCATGTACTTTCTGGAGTGCGTCAAGGATTTCAGTTGGAGGGGTTAACTTTGGTATAGAAATTGGTTGATTGTCTTCAAAGCATCATCAAAATGTGTCCTCATATGTCCCATAATGCACAAGATAGTATCCTCAAACGTATGCCTCTTCTAAGGCACCTTGGGACATTCTTCATCAACCAGTGTGTCTTGTTCTTGAACACTCTTAGCCCTTGTCCTAGAACCTTCACCGGTCGCATGGTATTTTGAATATAAAACAAATATTGACTACCAATGATGACATCAAAAGAGACTGGCCTAAAGTCACACCAATGAACACGAAAAATGACTGGTTCCCGGGTGATGAGGGGTAACCTCGACAATGCCCATTGTTATGGACTTAGGATTTCATGGAAAAGAGAGCACTGGTGATTTCGTCAGCTGCTCATACAAACAAGGGAGTCGATGTCGTCTGATTATTGTGGAGAATATGATTACAAAGTTGTCAATTTGGTAGTTATTATCCAGCTCGTGGTGTATTGGTGTTTGATAGAAATCTAAGATTCCTCTCTGTCGGCTCCTCCCAGCCTTTATATGAGAGGCTGGGTCCTGGATCCGTATATGGATAGGTTACAAGGTGTGATTACAAAACTATAACTATGTCGATTCGTACTTTTATGTTCTTTGCCAAGTCAATCTTTTGTTTGTCGGATGCTTCCTGGAGTCTGTATCTTCCATGGGCCTCATGGGCCATATCCCTAATGCACCTAGGGTAACCAATCATGGGCACCTGATAAGTCATACCCATGTCACCGGGAGATCCACCATACAAACGATTCCACACATCCTTCGTTGGCGCTAGATGAACCATCAGAGCGGGGATAGAGCGATAACGACCTTATTTTGTTTCAAAGATGTATCGACCATCTAAACATCCAAAAGAAAATAATGAAAAAGGCTAAAAAAGAACAAAAAACCTCCCTGTCGATAAGGAGCCATGATCTGTCACACCTCCATGGCTCCCATGCCATTGGAGACAGAACAGACCGACATCATCGCTAGCAAAAGAGATGAAACCCTATATGGTTTTTGGTTGTCGCTTGGACTGCCCTCTCGTTGGCCCCCTTCGCATACCTTTTAGATTAGAATAATTGATTATTTCTAAATTAACCTAATAGATTAGAAAGACTTGATAGTCTATACATAGACATAATAAGAAGGAAAGTCCAAGAGCTTGTTGCATGGACAGACCATGAATAGTTGGTGGTAGGATACGTTGTGTCATTGAAATTCTCCTAATGTATTATGTCGAATTAATTCATGCGTAAGAGTACTTGCAATAATGCCATATGGTCTAGATCTCCGTCCGCTTCTCTATGATGATCTTAGTTTCCTTTAATTCAAAGGAATTATGTAGGATTTTTGGAAGATATGGTCATTATCACTTTTTCCTACGAAAGTGTGGTTTGTCCATGCAACTTGGACACTCTATGTGGTTTGTCACTTATAAAACCCTTTAAAGGATTCTTCTACACTCTATTTGGAGGAAAAATTACATCTAATCCAACTTGGTTTACAATTCCTTTGGTTTTCTTGTGCATATTTGAACAAACACTATTGGATCCAATATCTTATAGTTTCGTAATCATGTAGGATTCAAAAAGACATTTTGCCAACTGGTCTACTCCCTCTTTTAAGATTAATGGAAATACATGGGTATTTAGAAACAATTACAAAGGCCAAGAGATGACACTAGAAAAAAAAGGGAAAACAAATTGGTATGAATACTTGTTGTATGACCGCATCATCAAGACCATATTAAGGGGCAAAAGACTACCCATTCACTACGATAAGTTTTAGAAATAACAAGTTATATGCACCACAACAACTAAACCAACCACCAATAAACAACACTTACCACAACAACACCATCCACCCACGATAGAAAAAACGCCTATCGTTGGTAATAATAAGCACTCCCACTTCAACAGAAGACAATCCTAGAGTTTCCACTAGTAGATGTGAATTCAACATCGATGCCTGATGTAGAAATTGATAATCTCCCCTCATATTTTCACGGTCATCATTCCCACATATACTTTCCCAAAAATGTATAAAAGAGCACATAGTGAATATAGTCGCAATAGGAGATATCACCAAAACATGTTCAAATGTAATCATGTTCCTATCATTCCAAAGCCAACAAGCTACAGCATATAGATTTTTTTCCATTTAGAAAGAAGTTGAAGAACCAAGAATTTTGCTGAAGTGAAGAAGGGCAAGAAAAAAATACCAACTATAGCTCCTAGAGTACCCCCAAACCACTCTAGCATGGTAGTAACCAAAGAATGAATTTTTGGTAGATTCATTTTAATCACAAAAGGAACATAAAGGATGACTATTTTCCTTTATTCATATATCTCTGGCTAAAATGGCATCTTGAGATAATTTCCACAAAGAAAACTTTATTTTCAAGGAGATTTTAGCATTCCAAATCCATTTTTTATCTGATTCAGATAAATCTTTTCCCAAATATTGGTATATGAATTTACTAGAAAAATACCATTCGCAGTTAAGTTGTGGATCACACCATCTGAAAACATTTTAACTAGGACCAATAGTGCACAATTTTTTATATGATTCCACTAGCAAAACACGAAGTGATATTATTCCAAGGTTATATTAAACTCATTCACCACCTTTTCAAAGGTCCAATCCTGACCCTAACAAATATCATAAAGCATAGGATGCGATGTGCATAAAGGATCATCATGAAGCCAAGGGGTCAAGCCAAAAACGCACCATGTCACCCTTATTCAAAATAATTTTTCTACCAGCAAAGTAAACATCTCCGACTTTCATAAGTGCTTTCAATAAGGAGAATCATGCACCCTAGTTTTAGTAGATGCTACAGACTTGTTCCTCAAATATTTATCTTTTACTATCTGTTTCCAAAGTGCAAATTGAGTTTCCAACTTCCACCACTACTTGAAAAGTAAAGTATTTTTTTTCTTTACCAATTCTTTCACTCCAAGACCCCCTTTACACTTAGATCTACAGTTTCTAGTCCACTTTACCATATGTTATTTATTTTTTATCATTCTAAAAATAATCTATGTTCTGTTTATCCAACTTTTCCACATATCAGGAAAATGGACATGTAAAAATAGGAATTCTAGATAGATCGGAGTCTTACAAAGTTAATCGCCCATGAAGCAGGATCACCAATCCAAGCATCTGACTTTCTTAGTATATTTGCATCGAAGAAATCCTAGTTCACATTTTGTAAGCTTGCAGAAGTATATTTCATAGGCAATTGACTACTTGGCCATTGAATAAATCAGAATACAATTCTTTCACATTATTGTTGGCACCAATAGTGAAGATTTCACTTTTCATGAAGTTTATCTTTAAACCTGACATAAGCTCAAACATATACATATAAAGTTTAAGATTCACATCCATTTCGTGATTATGAGCTATGCAAAGAGCGGTATCATCAGCATATTCGAGTATAGAACCTCCATTTTCAATAAGATCATATGGTAGACCATTAAAATGGCCATTATGCTAGGCATGTAAAACCATTTTAGATAATAACGGACATTTCAATCATCCGATCATGCGGTTTCATATTCATGTATTTTGAGAATCCTGCAAGTCAAAAGAGCCCTTGCTATAATCCTTTTCATTCGAAAAGGAGGATAATCCCTGGTCTATTGCTATAATCATACCATAATTAAAAAGATTGGGGACGTTAGTCACCCAGAAAAATTTCCGTCTGCCATTAAATGACGGTTTTACCCCTGACAGTTTAAAGAAATAACACCACTTGCCACCGCCAAAATACCTGTTCGAGAAAGGAAAAATCTTCCCAAACACCGCCATGTGTCAGCGACCATTGCGAGCGGATCTGGGCGACGGTCCTGCTCAACCCCCCCCCCCCCCTCCCCTCTCGAAGACAGTGAGGATGCCATGGCGTCGGGCGACGGGGTCCTGTTTGGGGGTCGTGTCAGAGCTCGACTGGGGTGGCGGAGTAGGCGGGGCTAGCAAGACGGTCCAAGGCGGCACCATGGAGGCGGGCAAGGTCGTGGAGGGCTGGCGGCGCTCGATGGGTGTCGAGGGGAAACTTTCTCAAATTTCTTATCTAGTATAACAGCTTTGGCACAACTTCAAGAATGCAGCCAGCATGAACTTACCAAATGGTTGCTGATGTTGCAGACTGCAAGATAGTGCTACATTAATTTCACAGATGAGCATGGAGTTGTTGACAAATAGTTCTATGGTAGTTTCGATCGCTTACAACTTAAGTGTTTTTCTATCAAATAGAAGTATGAAACATGTATGCGTAGATGGATACTTTCAAGCAAGGACAAGAAAATGCCGGAACAAATAAAACTCCAAAAGAAACACGTATGCAACAAATACGTCACTAAGCGGTACTTAGATCTGAATCTTATTTCTGCTCATTCTCTTACACTGTGTTCCAGAATGTTCATTGTTACTTCATTCTTAACAAGTTTGGTTGTATAAATAAAGAACCATATTAGGACGTGAAAACCATTATAGTTCCCAGATTTATTCATGACCGAATGGACTGTGCACTCGAGTTTAGCCTCAAGCCCAAGGCCACCAGATCCTAAATCAGCTACATTGATGACCCAACCATGGCATTAACATAGTAGCCTGAGATCAAGGCCACCGAGCTAACAAAGAACTAATTGTCTCTTATGATCAGTGGATTTGTTTCACTTAGTCCTTTTTAAAGGTCATCTTTAAAGTCTGGCACATCAACGCCATGACGACCTTTTGGAGTTGGTAAATTTGCATAACTTTGTAATACGCTTAGAAATCTGTTATAAAATGGAATTATATGTGCGTCGATTGTGGGGTGGCAGCCCATGCCAATTGGCCTAAAAATGTACAATGTTGTCATACGATGTCTACTTGATCATGACATGTCATATGAATTTGTTCCGTAGCAACGCACGGGCACTCTTCTAGTCATAGCATAACGGGTGCTAAGTAGACAAGAACATCGCTATAATAATCATATAACAGGTGCAAGTATACAGAGATATGGAGGTTGTACTTTTCACTGAACTGAAATTTTACAAATCGACTGAGTAAGAGACAAGAAATCTCAGTCTGACTTGGATGTAGACATACAAAAATATGTAGCTGCGCTCGCTCGATACCTCCGTTTGAAAGGCCCGGAATAACTCCGATGGACGACCATGATTGTACGTACGCGCGCGGAATGTTCTCCGAGTCTCCATCGATTTGGCGCCACACAAAACAACCGGCGAGAACATGACAGCACCATGCATGCTCTTGTAACCGTATATGCCCACGCACTTCCACCGGTGAAGTCGGCTAGAATAGCAACGTCGCAACTTGCGTCCATCATGGCATAGTATATATGCATGTTTTTGGATATATCGGGGTATATAGTATTGTGTAGCGTACTACATGCGGAGGGCGTGGGGTAGGGTGGTTGCGACGCCCCTTTCGCGCCTCGCCTCCGTCTGCCTGCAGGCTGTTCACTTTGTTGCTAGCTTCTCCTGGTGCGACATGCACGGCACGGCATGCCGCATGCCATTATTGCGAACGCACCCGTCGATCCACGTACGGATGGATGGGGGTGCGGCCAAAACCGATCGACGCGACTGGCCTTAGAAAAGAGAGCTGAGCTTACGTCGGATACGGTAGAGCCATAGAGGTTGACGCTCGCGGTCACGGGCTGGATCGAGCACAATAATGCGGCGCCCTTGTCTTGTCCGGTCCCCTCGCTCGCCGAACGCGCGCGGCGCGAGCGAGCGCCCGGCGGCATGTGCACAAGTGCTCGCTCCGCCTCCTCCTCCCGCGGGTCCCCCCGGCCGGTGAGCAGTCCGTTCGGCCGGCGAGCGGGCGGGCGGAATATATGGAGGGCGGAGGGGGGCTGTGCGCTAGCTTGCGTCGCAGGGCACGGTGTCGCTGTCACGCGCCGAGCGGATGCATATGTATGCCACCGCGTTTGGCTTCATGTCATGTGCTACGTACGTACGACCGTCGTCGACTAGTATCTGAATCCACCTGCTTGCACGACCCGTCGGCACAGAGCCTCGAGATATAAGTAGCAATATCATCACGACGTTCCTGGCTAAACTTTGTCTGTCATCAGTAAAAAAAAGCATATTTGCACGTGTGCCGGCAATGTTTGCCGTTGCAGGCTTTGACATGCTCATGGGAACACGATTTTTTTTTCGAAACTTTCACCCATCTATTACTCCCCTTGACCCTTGTCTATTATAAGTGTCGGAGGAAGTAATAATAATCGACAACATTACAAAGAGCACCAAAAATAATAAAAGTTATAAATCGGTTTTTGATCATCTATCGACGACTATAAACATTAGCACGAAGTCGCGCCGCCGTCCTTGCTCCCCAATACTGGAGCCGGGCAAATCTTTTCGTGTTAAGACCCTAAAGAACCAACGCACTAGAGTAACAACTATAGATTGAAAGAGACTGGCCCGAAATCATATCAACGAACACGGAAAACCGATCAGATCTTAAAACACCCGCCAGACACGTGACTTCACGCGTCCTTCGTATGCAGTAAACACATCACTGGAACGAGGATAGAATAGAGAGAACTTTACTCTGAAAATAGCCACGGCCTCACCTCCTAAAGAAGACACTAAAAAGTTTAAACAAGGGATGAAACCTAGACGTATTTTAGTATCACGCCACCTCTCTCCTGCCTCACGCGCGTGTACCGGTTCAGTGGCTACGCATGTAAGTTGACAATCAAAGACGAATATTGGAATGAGCAATGTGACACGTTTGGTCACGAGCGGCGACACTGCGTCCCTGCGACCTGCGTGTATCATTTCCTTTGCTGCAAGTTGTTCTACAGATTCATTCATGGTACACAGTGTACTGTACTATCCAAATTCATTTCTACAGAAGTAGTGTGAGACCGCGGGTACACACAGAAATAGTAACCAAACATAATTAACCAATCCAACAGATTGCCAACTGCCAACTTATACAATAATATACATCTCGAGTGAACAGTTCCTTTTACAAATTTCACAGGTACAGTAACCATCAAAACACTAGTAGTGCACGTGCCTAAAATTGACCCTTCTCATTGGAAATGGAATAACCTCTCGAAATAGGCTTTCGTCCCGCTATATAAATATAGCAACCACACGGACCATGACATATATATACATACCTTAGAAGCAAGCAAGAACAAGCTCTTCCAAACGTTGCTAACAATAGGCTTTCGTCTCACTATATAAATATAGCAACCACACGGACCATGACATATATATACATACCTTAGAAGCAAGCAAGAACAAGCTCACCCAAACATTGCTAACAATACTCAAGAACAAGCTCTCCCAGACGGACGTTGCTAACAATACTGGTAAATTATAAATTTATAATCACAGAGCACTCTGGTAGCAGATTAGCAGTAGCACACGAACACTGCAGTCAAGCACTCACAACGTGCAACCAAAGAACTTGGAGGTTAGACAGGCCTTCAAGCAGTTCAACAGAAGATTCCTGAGCGGTCACTAGCACCGAAACTCAAGATCTCGCAGGCAGGACAGGTATCAAGTATCAACACCTCCGGGCTATGCCTCGGTTCAAACTCAGGTGCAACCCTTTTATGCGTTCTTTCTGAAGACGAGCCTACTCAGCAAGCTCGCACGCCGTTTCTTCTTCTTATCGGCAGAAAAGGCTACTCGTGGCGACCTTGGAATCACTAGAGGGACAGCGGCCGCTTGTCTCAAACCAATGTTGCCAGTTCTGCGACCTGTGTCGGTGCCTTGCTCACGTACAAGGTCCTTCGCGGTTGCAGCAGGTCCGCCTTGTTTCTTCCATGCAACTTCCTCAGAACTGGGAGAGCAGAACTCGTTGTCAGGCTTGGCATCCTCTACGGCGGCGACAACTTTGGGAACTGGAGGATTTTCTTTGCCTGAAGCGTCTGCATTTGCCGGGGCTTGTAGAGCCTGCAGTTGTTTGCTTAGATTCGTCATTGTCTCCTGGCACTCTGCAAGTTTCTCGGCTGCTGCAGATATTGCCAAGTTCTGCAAGAATTTTAACCAATATGGGTTTCCATCACTAACAGCTACATGAAAATGGTGAAGAAAGAACGTACATATTTGTCTTGTGCGGAACATAACCACTGGCAACATTAAAAAATGTAAATATATAGTGATGAGTGAATGTGTACCGACAAACGATTCTAGTGTCATGCAAACGTTTTCCCAACCTTCATTGCTTGATTTATAGTGTTAAGTGATTCATAAAAAAACATTTTTACCCCCTTGACTATAAAATTACACATGTCGATGAATCATGTGACAGTGATGAAGTGAGTACTAAGAATGCTCCTTTAGTGACTATGTGTATTGTATATCTCATGCAGAACTGCAGGTAGACTTGTAAACCGTTAAGATTAATAATGTAATGTATTGAATTAAACCTAGAGCAAGAAAAAGTTTCTGAGGACATTAGATATTACTGTGGCTGGTTGTTTTCCCTCTACTTCAGGTATGCTCCCATCAGCAGCAGCACTGCATCACAGAACAGGTATTATATATTTATATTTCCTGATTCTAAATTATACCGTACAAGTTGAGAAGAATAAAACTATTGATGATTCTCAGTAAGACTTACCTTTCTACTTCAAGGTACACCGACTTACTTTCCTGATAATTGTCATTCTGCTCTTGTCTTGCAAACAACTCTTCATCAATTTTACAAGTGGCAAACTGAATTTGGGAATGAGTTTCTGGGACGTCAAGAGGGGTCTGGCCCTCAGTTGTTCCAATCAGTTCTTTCTGTACCTCTTGTCCCATTCCTGAATCAATTTCTGATTTTGCACTATGCATTGCTTGCTTCTCCTGCATGTTTACTGTCCTAACTGATTCATTTTCATTGGACGTATTTGTAATGGAATCCACATTGTCTGGTCCGCCAATGCAGAAAAAGCATTGGCTCACTACCCACTCTAGGGTCAAGCAAACCTCATCAATGAACTTCTGAAGATTAGCATTTCCATCTAGTACATCACTGCAGACATGAACCAAGTGCTCCAGCTGTGAAGTGAGTTCAGTTTTCTCACGCAACACCAATTGACAGCTCGTGACATTGTTTCCAGTGGTTCTTTCAAGCATGCAACTGATCCTTTCAATCAGAGTGGCCACCATGCTATCTATTTCTGCCTGTTGATATGAAAAGCCTGCCACATCCTTTTCTTTGGCAGTAACCTCACTCCTGAATGCTCGTGTTACTTCATCCAGAATGACATCAACGCTTATTTTATTGGCTCGATGCTTATGTATGATCAGCTTCAAAACATCCTGAATCAACTCAGGGTACTTATCAAAGAGACCATCTTCAGAGATTTGATCTGTGGCAACTATTTCTGATAGAACCATTTTGGAATGTGTATCAGATGCACCCGTGCCACATTGATGTGGTGCACCTGAAGACCTTGATTCTATCTCATGTTTCTCAATTTCGGCGAGATCAACAAGGAGCTGCATGTCACTTACTGCCATTCTTCTGCTCTGACTCAGTGACGTCTGTTTCTTCCCAGTTATCAACTGCTCTGGCTTGGAAACTAAAGGACTAGCAAACTGATCAGAATTGTTGCTTTGTTCCAAGTCATGGTCACTCCACAGCTCCTTGAGTTGCCTTTGCGCTACTGACAGCTTGGATGCCTCATCTGCGTACTGCGACTTTGCAGACTGGATCTCGCTCTCCTTCCTGGCCAGCAACTGCCTGAGGTGTCTGTTTTCATCATCCATTTCCTGCAACTTGACAAGGTAACCTTCAGACACAGAATGCCTCCGACTTGTTGATCTTGGTGATTGCTGCAGTGTTGTACTTGTGTGTGTCCTTCTCGTTCCATTCTCAACAGAACTGGCACCCCGTCGCTCGACCTCATCTTTCATCTTAACCAAGGCTGCAGGACCAGGCAGCCTCTTCTGGACCATTGTCCTCAGCCTCTGGCATTCAGCTTCCAGTGCAGTAATCTTCTGAAGGCTTTCCTGCTGCTGCTTCTGAGCAGCATCAATTGATTGGAGGTCATACTCCCTCTCTTTGTTCCGGATCTCGAGTTCCTTCTGCACCATGCGCGCCTCATACTGAAGGGACGCGCACTGTTTCTGCGTGAATTCAAGCTTGGCTGTTGCTTCAGTTAACCTCTGCTCTGAGTGTGCTTTGGATTCATTCAGTTCTCGGATCAACTTGTCCTTTGAGTTGACAGTGTTCTGAAGATTGTAATTTTCAGTGGCGACCTTCGCGAACCGCTTATTTGCAGCTTCTAACTTCTGCTGTAAATCACGTGATCTCTTTTGCTCGGATGAGATCTTGTTAGCTGCTTCGATGATGATGCACTCGTTCTCTTCCCGAACAAGAAGTAGCTGCTCTGTGCAGGACCTCAAAGCATCCTCCATCTCAGTCATTTCCTTCCGAGATGTTTTTTCGCCTATGAAGTGTTACGGAGGCCTTCTGAAATAATCATGATGTAATCATGGGCCAGGAGCAACTTGTTCATTGAAACATAATAACAACGCATAATTGTACCAAAAAATACATATTTCAGCAGAAACTTAGAATGAAGTTATGAGTAACTACCCTAGCACTGAACCATATTCTGCAAATAATAGACCGTTTGGCCTGCTTGCCTGCAGACTGCACGTGTTCTGACGTTTGAGACTTACCAAACTAATTCAGATTGAGTACTACTCCCTCAGTCCAGAAATAACTGACTTGGTTTTGTCTAGATTCAAATGTATCTAGACGCATTTTAGTATATAGATACATTTGAATCTAGATAAATTCAAGTGAGTTATTGCTGGACGGAGCGAGTACATTGCAGTAATTTAAAAAAACGCACTTATGAATTATGGCTAACTATCAGTACACTGTTTTTTTAGAAACCTGACAGAAATTCTAAAGGTCCAAGCCCACCGTCCCAAATTGAAATTTGACTAGATCAGTAACTCCACATCGATCTATAACCTAGTGTGCCGCGCGGTTACCGGATAGGCTGGACGAAGACTCCTTCCCCGCGCCCCCATTGCCGCCGCCAGTTACCACACTCCGGCCCCGCGGCCGAGGGCGACGCGAACAGGTCAGGCGTACGCAAGGGGCACGAAGCTGTCTCTTCCGTGCGGCATCCAGAACTGCATGCTCCTGCCTCCTTCATCTCCGGCCCCGGCGGTGGCAGGTGCCCTCGTTTTTTTCCCCTCTTTTTTTGGACAAGGGAGAGTTGCAGACTTGCAGTCGTTCGGCCGGTTTGGGAAGTGCAATACTCCTACATTTATATGGCTTTGGACCGTTTGGCCCAACTTCAAGCTTTTTTTTTTTGAAAGCCATCACGGCCCAACTTCAAGCTATTGGATCCTCCTATGTTTGTGGCAAAAAAAAAACCAAACCCTCATATGCAAGTGTAAATGGGCCGGCAACTCATATTGAGCTATTATTGCTCGTGACTTTGTTTTTTAACAAAAAAAATATTCCTAAAAATCATGCTCGACTCATAATATTTGGAACATTTTATAAAAGAATTAAATTTTTTATGTACCCAAAATTGTGGTCAATGTCAAGTAAAATAAGCACTCAAGCTTTTGTGGAAGATATCATATAAGTCAAGAAAGCATTCATGCAAGTCAAACAAAATGTTCATGTTGCTTGTAAAAATTATAAAACATATATAGATGCTTGATAGGAAAAAAATAGCTCACCTTTATTTAGTTCTAATGTTTTTTGGAAAAGATGATACCAACACAATATATAAAGACCCATGAAAAAATAATACTCCATCCGATCCAAATTAGTTGACTTAGATTTATCTAGATTCAAATGCATCTAGACTAGTTTTAGTGCTAGATATATCTGAATCTATACAAAACCAAGTCAACTAATTTGGAGGGAGTACATACAAAAATGTATAGAATGGCATAAGTGAAGAAACCACCACAGAAAAAATGACAAATAAAAGCACTAAAATACAATAAATAGAAAGAACAAATGAATAAATAAAAAGGATAAAAGATGACTAGAGACACAAAAACAAAACAAAAGAAAGTGCTAATGGTTTGTTGGGCCGTGGGGAGGAGTGTGAGTGAAGGTGGGGAGTCTTGAAAAAAATCTATAGGTCTATTTTGTTCAAATGAATTAGGGATTTTGGAGGATTCTATTCCTTAGGAATTTTTTTCTATAGAGGTTGTTAGGGTTGTAGGATTAGAAACCATGGATATATTGGTGAGAACTATGACATGCACATGTTTCTTTAAAAGAATTATATGTATTTTCCATGGTGTAACCGAACAACTTCTAATACAGACTCATGTATTTTTTTACTTCTATGGGATATAACATATCATGAAATCTAAAACTTAGATTTTCCTTATTCCTGTGTCTTTTGAATGGTGCAAACCAAATACACTTTTCGTATTCCTGTATTTTCCAAATCATTTAAACCAAAAAAAAACATACATATTGGGCTTTGCATTGAAATTTGAATCCTCGACATAAAACCATCTATTTTGGACACAGGATTTTCTAAATGCATGTTATGTAATCAAACATGACTTTGAATGATGGCTTTATATTTCAGGTTTCGAATAATGTGAATGGAACCATTAGGATAGAAGAGCTACTGCGAAACTGTACATTTCAAAATGACAACTCCTGTCATCTAGAAAAAGGAAAGAGTTTGCTTGCCCTCTTTTATTAAAGACACATATGGTCATATTTTTAAAAAAATGAAAAGAAATCATGTATTCTATGTGTTTCATATACTAATGAATTGTTTTTTCCTTTTTCCGTAAACATTAGGATGCAAAATCTGTCCTTCCTAACCTTAATCCAATATTGTATGGTGGTCTTACACCTCCTAAGTTACTAAGGGTGTGCACGGACCAAAATTTCCAATGAACGTGTGAAAATACATAAATATGAGGAACGCAGCATAAAAGAATTTGTACAATTTATAAAAAGGAGAACCGTTCTTGTGCAACAAATAGAAAGGTACACTATTTATCTTTTGTCCGTGTTGAACAAAGACACTAACAAGTCATTTTTAATTGATGTTAGCAGGATTTAATTTTATAGCACCGTCTCGCAGTGCAAAATCTTGGAATAGTAATTTAATTTTAGAAAAAACTTTGGAATGCCAAGATGACTATACATCTGTAGCTGGCTTTTAGGTTTCGATTCCTAGCCAGTTCACTTATTTGCAGATGCCCCATAAAGCGTCCAAACAGAGCAGTCGATTCCGAGCAAGAACCAATGGAGCAGGAAAAGAAGTAAAGAACCTAGCAATTGCATACCCGCAAGCAAGAACAGATGCAAGCGATGATGTTACCTTGTGGCCTCCTTCGATCCAGCACCACCTGCCGGCGACACCGCGCAAGACCGAGACCTGGTGGCCGTCTTGCTCGATCTTCTATGTCGTGACGAAGGAGAAAATCAGAGGTGGCGGCAGCTGCACGAGACACCGGCTCGTCGGTCGATCACCAGCTGATGAGAGCACACACGGTTATGTAGCTGCAAGGGCAAGGCGGTCGACGCCAGCCCAGGAAAAACATTGTACTAGCGCCTAGCACACGAGCCATGCCGTCTCTTTTTTCAGCCACTGCTTGGTGGCCTGGTTGTTGCGGCCTAGGGGGCGGCGTAGGGGCTCGGGCCGTCGCCCAGTACGACGGGGGCAGAGCAGCGGAACTAGGACTGGCGAGGTGCTGTCGACGCCGCCACAGAGCGGGCGTGCCTTTCCGCGAGGCGACGGTCGAGCCGTGCCGTGCCGGTCGCGTGCGGAGCCTGATGGAAGGAAGCAAGGCGGTCTAGCTAAGTAGCTAGGCTCGGTTGCTCGTTCGGTCGGAGCGCGGACGGCGATTGGGCTAGGTCGGTTGGAGGCGGGGCCTGATGATGGAGTACACGCTGCACCTGACCTGACAGGTTCCATCTACTCCCGTTTCCCGTGGACGGTGCCGTTGCTTGTCCCCGTGGTTTCCTTGCCCCGGGTCCTCTCGCTCTCGCGAGCTGCTGCGTCGACCCGATGATGATGCTGCTGGCAGGACGAGCGCTGCGGCTTATCTGAATCGCAACGCCTGGTTCGTATCTGGGACAGGGAACCGACGTGCAGGCCTACAGGGGATGGGTGGGTGGATGTGTCGTTGCAACTAAGAACCGTGCACATATCTTCCCCTGTCAGGGTACCCTTGCAACTAAGTGTACAAAACATATGATCCCTAATATTTTGTTGTGTTTATTTGGTTAACCCACGAAACTATATATAGACGTATACGGGGATACGTGGAGACTTGAAATACAAGATACACTGAGAATCCTGCATATTTCTCCCCCTGTCAGGGTACATGTAACTATGTTAAGAACTGTGTTTCTTGCATGAATTATTGGGTTATACACGAAATTCTATTGTACTTTTTGCGACGAAACAAATGCTATTTCACTGGATATTGAGTTTCAGAGAGATGTTAGTGGAAGAAAGCGCGGGGAACAAGGGAATCGCAATGCAGCGAGGAAGGGAAATATTCAGCTTGACTGTTCAAGAAGCTAAATTTCGAGAAGCACTAGCACTCAACATGCTAGCACTACCAATCCTCTCTTGTTGCAGTAGTCTATTCTGTTACATTTCTCGAGGTTTCCATGTGGGTTCATGGTGGCAGCTTCGGCAGCCACATCAAATGTTTTGAGATTTGCTTATATGGTCTCATTTCTAGTTCTTCTCTGTTTTTGGTGTTTCACACACGATGCATGGCATCATCGGTGCTGCTAATAAATGCTCTAGCCTCTCCATGGACAAGGAAGGTCCTCCTTCGGTGATGGTAGCAATCAATGTCTCGTTGACCGTGATCGATGGCACATGTGTTGCTCCCTCCGTGAACATGCTGCTGGGAGGATGAGTGGTGCGGATTATCTGAATCGCAATGTCTGGCTTTTTTTAACGGATAAGGGCTTGGAGGACTAGACAGTTCTGCATTATTTCCACACGGCGGTACAAGTTACATGAGGGACCACAATATAAATAAAAATTACAATGGGGTCCTGATTAAACACATAGAGGGCCTTAGAACTTTCTTCAGAATCACAATCAAGCCCTTGTGACTCGCTGCAGTAACAGCAGGATGGACACAAGCGACGGCCGCCGAGATCCTCGCCGGGGACGAAACCACTTGGGAGGAAAACGGCGTCCAAACATGGAGGTTGAGAAGACGCGTCCAAGGCATCGCCAGATGGCATCGAAGATCGATGACCTGCCATGGGTCACCGTAGAACAGCTCCAAGTCGCAGCACATGCACCCCTCCTCAGCACATCATGTTCCTCCAGCGCAGCACCCCCAATACTTCCCCCCTCGCCTCCACGATCGTCTAGAGAATATCGGGGAAGACGGAACTGAGAACAGAGCACACCGAGGCCACTGACCTTATGAGAGGAGCCGCCGGTGGTAACCGCTGCCGCCGCATCTGGCTTCTTCCTTTGAAGCACCACAACGGAGCAGGTCTCCTCCGACGGAAGCTGGATCTGGCCAGAAAGATCTAGCGCATCACTCCCTTGCTCGATCGTGGATCTGGGAAGCACCGCGCCATCCTCCTCCCACACCTCGCCACCATGGCCGACCAAGGGAGAAGCATCACGAAAGG
Source organism: Avena longiglumis (assembly GCA_030063025.1). NCBI lineage: Eukaryota > Viridiplantae > Streptophyta > Magnoliopsida > Poales > Poaceae > Avena > Avena longiglumis. Next base: position 84,248,023 of record CP125976.1, read on the forward strand.
CCTCCGTATCCCGAAGAAGCAGCGTTCACACTTATTTGAGAGGCTACCACCCTCATTGGCGTCACCGGCGCTCTCCAGCCACAGGGGCTCGCCAGAACACAGAGAGGACGACCATCCGGCGCCGTGCGGTAGCGACGAAGGGGACAAGCACAATGGCATCTAGCCAAAAGCCATAGAGGCACACACACAACTAATCCTAAACCTAGATCTACGGCGAGAAACCTAAGCGGAAAACTATATAAAGGGCCCCAGCAACCTCCCCCATCTCCACTCCGTCCGGCGAGTCTGGCGGAGAAAGAGGAGAGAGGCGTCGGGAAGACGCACACGGAGGAACCGCTCAGGCCTTGCCTCTCGTTTTTTGCGAAGCAGTGGGGGCCTGGGAGCTAGTTCCGACGCCACCAAGGTGGAGGTAACGAAAGTGAGGAATTGTAATGCCTGGTTCAAATCTTGGATAGGGATCGACGTGCTAGCCTGCTGCAGATGTACAGAGGATGGTTGGGTGGATGTGTTGTTGCAACTAAAAACCATGCACATTTCTCACATTCTTCTAAGTATGAATATGTATATTATTCAACTAGAGCATCTCTAGAAGATTACCTAATAACTCGGTATCACAAAACCTTGTCATAAACCACAAACTTGTTTTATGCTACGGCATGTGAGATCTGTTCCGGCATGACACGAGTCTTACCACAAAAAATATTTGCAATATTTTGGAGTTTTGGACCAACAACTTCCAAATTCTAAACATTGAGAATTCAATTAACAATAGTGACATAGGGTTAACACGTCAATATTCATTGTTGATGGACTTGGGTTTAACGAAGAGCGGTGCAGTAGAGATATCCTTCGGCTAATGGGCAAGCAACACGGGGACACGATGTTTACCCAGGTTAGGCCTCAGAGGGAAAACCTTACTCTTGTTTGTTTGTTCTTGATTATCGAAGGAACCAAGGGTTATAGAGGGTGCCTTGATGGTGATGGTGATGGTGCGCAGACGTAATCTAGCGGGTGTAAGCACTAGGGTTTCGGGTGTCCTCACCGTTCCCTCCAGGCCTTTATATGGGGAGGCCAGGTCTCATGATAGAGGTCGAGTCGGTTACAAGTTAGGGTTTCTCCTTTAAAAATTTCTATTTTAAGCTAGACGTATCCTCCAAGGAGTCGCATCCTTCATGGGATTGGGCCACCCGAATCCTCCTAGGATTCGTCATTAGGTTTGGATCATCACATGGTCTCCCGCTGGGCCAAACCGGATAGGCCAATCTTGGGTACCCGTAGGGCATACCCATGTCAGATAGTGTTGTATAGATGAAGTAGCGATCAAACTTGCGCAAGAATATGAATGAAATGCCCCACACCAAGTACCACTGAAGCCATCATGCATAATCAGAGCCACCACCGCCGCTATCAAAGCAGCACCGCTTGCCGAAGCACAACCTCTTGTTGGTTGCAAGATTGTTGCTCTTCTAATCCCCATCCCCCACCCTCTCTCTCTCTCATTAGAGCATCCTCCTAGGCAATGTTGCATGTCCTCATCTTGGACTTATCGATAAGGATTCTTTGTTCCTCGAAGTCTGGCTTGCGCTTCCCATTTTCTGTAATTTGTTACCACCATGGCGTCTTATCTTGTTGCTTCTTCTCGGCTAACTCCTTTTTTTCTTGCAATTGTTGAGCCGCCAATGCTTGTTTGGACTTCATCATCTCATCGATCTTCTCCCTCAATCTTGTGTGCTCGGCCTTGTCATTCAACTCCATATTCTATTTCCTTCTCCCGTTTGGTCTACCTTTGTTTCTTCCTCATTTTGGTGCCGATTCATCATCATCCTCGTCGCCATCGGTGATTGGTGCTAATTTCCTTGGTGGAGGAGCTTCTTGATCCCTTGAATTCCACTTCTCACTATGTTCAAGCAATTTCCAAAAATATTGGAGCATAGATGATTTGCCTTTGGATGCGGCCATTTGCTTGTACATTTCTTGTTCCATGCGATCCTACATTCATGAAATGGCAATAAGTCAAAAGTGGGCATATTTTTAGTGAACAATTGCACCAAAACTTCACAAATTAAAAACACAAACAAACTCGCGTAGTCATGAATAGTACATCCACTTGGAGATGCCTTCCTCACTTGATCCAAGCACCAACTACTCCAAACGTCTACAACATCGCTTGATTACATCATACAGGCCTTGGAAGATCTTATTGTGTGGGTTGATGGTTCTAGCATGAATCGATGAAATTTTCTCGATTCTTTGCCGATATTTTTCCTGGTTTGATTGTTCCGGGTAACCGCATATAGTGAGACATTCCCATATACCTTCGTCAATGCTATGTCTTCAACTTTCATGTAATTTGTTGATCTCTTTGATTTCCCGTTTGCTTGAGAAGCACTAGAGGCTTCCTCTTCCACCTCTTTGGCATCATACTCTTGACTAAATGCTTCTAGTGATGGTGTGCTAATAATGTCAACCTTCCCATGTATTCACATGCATATGAAGTAGGAACCAAATGCAAATTGAAACTAAACAATAGAAAGCCGAACAAACTAAGCATTCACATATAATCTGACAAACACATGAGGATAGTTAGGGGGAAATAATACCTATGTGTCACTTCACCGAACACATATGACATATGGCATGGTGTAGTTGACGATCGCGAAGGGAATATTGGATGCTGGAGGTATGGAATCAGTTGTTGTAGTAGGCATGGGATCATCATACGTTGTCTTCTTCGTCCTCAATGGACCAAAACCCAACGTTTTTGTCACCCCTGAGACGGAACATGCGGTAGAAGGCCGTTGGCGTGTTGGCGACGCCTCGTTGGTAGACCCCAAGAGCAAGGTGTGATGAGCATAGCACCAAGTTTTCCCTCAGTAAGAAACCGAGGTTATCGAACCAGTAGGAGGAAGGAAATGACTCAAAGGTGTTGCTAGCCACTTGGAGACCTGCACAACACAAACTTAAGAGTTTGCCCCAACGAACAGTGAGGTTGTCAATCTCACTGGTTTGCTGAAAACAAAGGGTTAACTGTATGGTGTGGAAGGTAATGGTGGTTTGCAGCAAGTAAACAGTAACAGTGGAAGATGTATCAATGGTAAAGATTGGACCGGGGTCCATAGCTCACTAGAGGTGTTCTCCTTAAGATAAACAAACATGGCATGCTGGGTAAACAAATTACAGCAGGGCAATTGACAGGACTGGGCAAGGCATAACAAGGCGCAAAAATATGCTAGCACTACCAATCCTCCCTTGTTGCAGTAGTCTATTCTGTTAAATTTCTCGAGGTTTCCATGTGGGTTCATGGTGGCAGCTTCGGCAGCCACATCAAATGTTTTAAGATTTGCTTATATGGTCTTATTTCTAGTTCTTCTCTGTTTTTGGTGTTTCGCACACGATGCATGTCATCATCGGTGCTGCTAATAATAATCATGCTCTAGACTTTCCATGGACAAGGAAGGTCCTCCTTCGGTGATGGTAGCAATCAATGTCTTGTTGAACATGATCGATGGCACATGTGTTGCTCCCTCCGTGAACATGCCGGGAGGATGAGTGGTGCGGATTATCTGAATCGCAATGTCTGGATTTTTTCTGAACGGATAAGGGCCCCGAAGGAATATATAGTTCTGCATTATTTCCATAGGGCGGTACAAGTTACATGAGGGACCACAATATAAATAAAAATTACGATGGGGTCCTGATTAAACACACATAGGGCCTTAGAACTTTTTTTAGAATCGCAATCAAGCCCTTATGACTCATCGCAGTAATAGCGGGACGGACACAAGCGACGGCCGCCGAGATCCTTGCCGGGGACGAAACCACTTGGGAGGAAAACGACGTGAAGTGTCATCTCTAATCCATCAAAGACGGCCTCCAAACATGGAGGTTGGAAGACGTGTCCATGGCGTCGCCAGATGCCTCCAGATGGCATCGAAGATCAGTGACCTGCCATGGGTCACCATAGAACAGCTCCAAGTCGTAGCACGTGCACCCCTCCTCGGCACATCATGTTCCTCCAGCGCAGCACCCCAATACTTCCCCCCTCGCCTCCACGACCATCCAGGGAATATCGGGGAAGACGTAACTGAGAACAGAGCACACCGAGGCCACTGACTTTATGAGAGGAGCCATCGGTGGTAATCGCCGCCGCCGCATCTGGCTTCTTCCTTTGAAGCACCACAACAGAGCAGGTCTCCTTCGACAGACGCCGGATCTATCCAGAAAGATCTAGCACATCACTCCCTTGCTCGATTGCAGATCTGGGAAGCACTGCGCCATCCTCCTCCCACACCTTGATGGCTCAGTTGATGTGGAGCCTGTTGGGAACCCCAAGAGCAAGGTGTGAAGCAGCACAGTAGCAAGTCTTCCCTCAGTAAGAAACCGAGGTTATCGAACCAGTAGGAGGAAGGAAACATCACACAGGTGTTGCAAGCAACGCAGAGACCTGCACAACACAAACTCAAGACTTTGCCCTAACTAATAGTGAGGTTGTCAATCTCACGGTTGCTGTAACAAAGGATTAAACTCATTGTGTGGAGGTAACGGTTTGCAGCAAGTAAACATGTAATAGTGGAAGATGTATCAATGGTAAAGATTGGTCCGGGATCCATAGTTCACTAGAGGTGCTCTCCTTAGATAAACAACATGGCATGAAGGGTAAACAAATTACAGCAATGCAATTGATAGGAACTGAGCAAGGCATAACAATGCAATACCAGACAAAAAGATCCTATGAGATTCGATTGGGCAATACAACAATATACATAGACCGCCATCCAACTGCATCTATGACTAGAAGTCCACCTTCAGGTTATCATCCGAACCCCCTCCAGTATTAAGTTGCAAGCAACAGGCAACTGCTTTAAGCAAAGTGTGTAAGGTAAACAATCCACTTGTTCCATGAACAAGAGACCGTTGTTTTCTCCCTAGTGGCAACAACACATCTACAACCGGAGAGATTTCTGTCACTTCCCTTGGAAACTAGAGGCATGAACACAATATCAAGCATAAATACCCCCTCTTGGAGTCACTAGCAACTACTCGGCCAAGATAGCTACTAACAACGGAGAGTATGCAAGATCACAAACAACACAAACATGATAGTATCGTAAAGACAAAACTATTAATCAATCTAACATAGTAATCTCAATATCCATCGAATCCCCGCAAACACAACATGCATGATTACAAATAGATTAGATCTTGATCATGAATGAAGCTCACAAGATCTATACATGAAAGAACAAAGGAGGAGCTACAACCATCTAGCTACCACATGGACCCATAGTCCAAGGTGGAACTACTCACGCTTCATACCGGAGAGAAGACCTCCGGGATGATTTCCCCTCTGGCAGGGTGCCGTGAAGAACTTCAGATCCCCCCGATCTAGGGACAATGGTGACGACGGCTACAGAAGGTTTCGTGGAGTTTTGATCGGGTACTTAGGGTTTCTGCATCGGGGGCTTCTTACAGGCGAAGAGGCGAGGCCGGGAGGCGACCAGGGGGGGCACACCCTGCCCAGGCCCGGGCCCACCCCTGGTCGCGCCTAGGGGGTTTTTCCGCCCTGGTTGCTTCTCCGTCTCGTCTTCTGGATTCGTGTCCCCCACGGTAAAATATTAACTTTGGCTTTTATCCCGTCCAATTCTAAGAATATTGATTTTCTGCCTTTCTGGAACCAAAAATAGAAGAAAACAGGCAACTGGCACTGTGACAACTTGTTAATAGGTTAGTTCCAGAAAATATATAAAAACACCTCAACGTGTAAACAAAGCAAATCAAAGTAGATACTAAACAAGCATGAAGCATCAAAAATTATAGATACGTTTTTGACGTATCACACCTCAGCACCATGGCCGCCTAGGGGGAGAAGCATCGCGAAAGGCCTCTAGATCCTGAAGAAGCGGCCCTCACACTTATTTGAGAGGATACCGCCCACATTGGCATTACCGGCGCTCTCCAGCCATAGGGGCTCGCCAGAACACAGAGAGGACGGCCATTCGGCGTCGTGCGACTTTGCGATCCTTCCGAATGAAGCAGCCACAGGGGCTCGCCAGAAAAGGGGCTCACCCTATGAATTCTTCGACTGCGATCCTTCGGATCAGAATGCAAAAACTTTTCGGAAACTTTGACCCAACCAACGCTAAGTGAGTAACGTTCTCCTTGGCCACCCGAAACACCTCCGCGGTGGTAAAATTTCGGATGCTGTGTATGCGCCGCAAAGATAAGACCTACAGATATCGTCTGATGGACTGGTAACGCACCCGACTGCACTCTGCTAGTAAAAATCCGTGCCAACAGGCGCGATGAAAATCCCGACGGACGCATTGGGTACATCATTCAAAAACTACTAGGATTAGACTCCTGTAAGACCTCAACGGCCCGAGTCGAATTACGCCAGCATCTGTTCTGGGTTTGAGTCTTGTCCTAAGACAGTTAACTGACCCTGATCCGTCGGGAGAGTCAGGCACACGCATCAACAATCCCTACATACTAAAATCATTCTCTGGTGAATAGAAACAGCTGCACCCAAAAGATTGAAGAGTCCTCAGCCGAATCTACGATTCAAATGAACACTCGAGGGCTACTGACATGGTTATACCCTACGGGTACACGACATTAGCATACCTGGTCCAGCCCAAGGAAGGCCCACGAGAATATACACGGCCCATGAAGATTTTCAGGTGGCCCAAGCCCATGACGTCTTCGAATCCTTGGAGAGCAAGACTAGAGCAGGTAGAATATTCAAAGGGGGCAAACCCTAAACCTGTGACCGACTCGATCTGTGCCCGGGACCTGCCTACCTCTATATAAAGGCTAGGAGGGAACGACGAGGAGGCTCTCTCTCTCTCATACCACCGCGTACACACCTCCATGCCAGATTGCATCTGCACACCCCTATAACTTTCGGTTCCGCCGTAATCAAGAGCAGATAAGCAGGAGTAGGGTTTTCCTCGGCCCGAACACAGGTAAATCTCGTGTCCCACGTTACTAGTCTCATTAACTGCTCATGATCTCCAAAGACCCCATCTTCTCTAAAACCCAAGCTCATAAAAATGGGCATTGACGAGAATAAACCTCATCAATTGGCGCCGTTTGTGGGAATCGGGGGTGATGATTGTGCGATCGTGACAGTCCTGAACAAAGCGATCTACAATTCCTCGGCGGCGGAGAGCCATCTCCTCTTTGGCGCTTTCGACTTCACCGCCCACTCGCCAGCCACCATGAAGGACTTCGAGCCCGTAGGCGACGGGCTCGAGATCCTGTTCGGGAGCTTCTACTTCCTGGTGGGACAGACCGGCACTCTCCGCCTCCCAGAGCGGGTGCCTCTGCCATCGATCAGGACCGCCTCATGGGCTCTGGATCCCGGCGTGCTACACACGCCAACATCGACAAATGAGTCATACGACAGCAGCAGCTGCAACTCAGATCTATGCGATCCTCCGTCGGATGAAGGAACCTACGGTTCTAGATCCGAAAGTTGCGGCAGCAGCGATCCGACCTACGGACGCTACCAATGTGCCATGGTCATCCAAAGCGACGTGGAGCAACAACCACCAGGTTCGGGTGCTCACGTACCTCCACCCAACCCGTAGGGTAGAAACGGCGAAAACAGGAGGCTACCATCTCCCCGCCCAAGAAGGACGATCCTGACGCCAATCGGGTAATCCACCTCAGCGAGGAAGGATGGAACCAAGCACGTGAAGCCGTGGCAGGCAATAAGATCCTGCCTGTGGGTGCCTCACAGGACCTACTAATGGCATACCACCTGCTCCTCATCGAAGAACACAAAAAGCAGGTGAGGATGCAAGAAGTACTCGACAAGCGCAAGCAAGCGGCCTCGGAGTCTAGCGCGCGGCGAGCTACGCTCTCCGCTGTTGGCAGTCCCAGCTCGCACGACAACAATGCCAACAAGCATCGTTCTCGCGTATAGAACATGGACCCCGCTGAACGTTGTGAGGTGACCCGAACCCTCAACACGTCCTTCATGGAGATGGACACCAATGGCAACGTCATCCCAAAAACGCCACAAGATGCGATCATGGCAGCCACCACATACCTTGCGTCTCATCCAACTCCGGTGGGGGACCCAAAGAGGGTCATGCACAATTCCGCACTAGCTGGACTCAGACTCGTTGGAGCTGCGCTCCATGAGGAAGCTCCTGCGGAGCCAAAAAAGAAGGTTGCGGTCAGATTCAACCGCAGTCCCACACCCTCATCTGACAAGGAGGAACACGACCTACCTCGACGACACAAGAGCTCACGACGTCGTAGCCGCGACTATGACGCTTGAAGCGAACTTTCTCAGCGCAAGATCGACAAGGCACGCGCCAAGCGCGTGTGTTCATCCGACTCCGAAGAGGATGACGACGAATGAGAACTCTGCGGGGCTCGGTGCTTCAGCAGATCTGTTTAGCGGACACACATGCCGAGGAACTTCAAGCTTCCTTCGGACACTCCAAATTTCGACAGCACGCAGGACCCTAAGGCGTGGCTCAGCGACCACCTGTCGTCCGTCAAGCTGCACGGCGAAAACAAAAACACCGCCCTGCAATGCCTTCAGCTGCAGCTGACAGGCACAACCCAGATCTGGCTCAGCAGCTTATTCTCGGGATCCATCCGAAGCTGGGAGGAACTGGCGTACAGTTTCATCCGAAACTTCAAGGGTACCAGCAAGAGGTCAGCCTCGATCGAAGAGTTGCGGGCCTGCACCCAACAAACGGGCGAATCCATTCACTCGTACATACTACGCTGGTCCAACATCAAGAACTCCGCGGCACACATCTCTGAGGAGAGAACAACCGATGCCTTCAAAGACGGCGTCAAACGCCAGGACTCCAAGGAAGAACTTGGGCGCGTCAAGCCCAAGACACTCGACCACCTCATGGACATCGCCAACAGGTGGGCAGATGGTGAGGACTCCGTCCATCGAGCACATTCGGAGGAGGAAGATAACTACGGCCGCCGACGCGAGCGCAGTAGCAAGCGAAGATCGTGCGTCTACGACGATCATGATGGACCCGACATGGTCGCGGCTGGCTACGCCGACCGCCACAACGACAGCAACCGCAGCAGCCGCGGATACCGTGGAAACAACTTCCGTGATGGAGGACGCCCAACACAAACGTGGCAACGCCATGACCGCGACGACGAGCCCTCGGCATACGACAAATTGTCGGGCCCATGCACCATCCACTTCTACATCGACAAGCAGGATGGCAAAAAGAAGGCCAACCATATGCTCAAAGACTGCCGCGAGTTCCAGAAACTCAGCGAGAGCCTGTCCCAGATGAGGCAGCAGCAAGAACCACGGTGCGCACCCGCACCGGTGACATCGCCACGGAACTCCTCCGCCACCACCCATGGGACCTTGAATCACCACAGCCATCAGCCGTAAGCGGGTACCCGTCGGCCGAAAGGATCACTGATGATCCAAAAGGGGCGCCCAACAAACAGGGTGCAAAAGAAGATCACCCGCCAAGTCAGCTTGGCCGTGACCGCCCCACCCGCCATACCTGAGTACCTCAGTGGTTCGGAGTCCTGCATCACATTCAGCCGTTCGGATCACCCTCGTCAAATCCCTCGCCCAGGTCATGCTGCCCTGGTGCTCGAGGCGCAGATCGAAGGATTCGAGATGAGCCACGTCTTCATGGACAGCGACATCAATCTAATGTTTGCTAGCACCTTAGCAGCAATGTGGATCCCGCTGTGCAGCCTGGAACAATCCGACACCATGTTCCACGACATCGTCCCAGGGAAGGGCATATTCCCCTGGGAAAGATATGGCTCGACGTCATCTTCGGCAAGCCCGACAACTTTCGGTGCGAGCGACTCGAGTTCGAAGTGGTGGATTGGCCATCACAATACCACGCCATCATCGGGCGCGTGGCATTCGCAAGGTTCCTGGCAGTACCACACTATGCGTACCTGCTACTAAAGATTCTAGGACCTAGGGGCGTCATCACGGTCCACGAGGGCTTCACCCGGTCCGACCACTACGACAGCTTGATAGGACAAAAGGTGTCCGATCTTTCGATGAGATGATGATAGTCGATTTGGTGGAGTTCGAGCTTGACGATCCGACTACACATGCGAGCACGAGCGCCAATGCAATCGCTAGGCCGATCTCCTGGAGGTTACCGATCCTGCGGGAACATGATCAGCCTGACCAGCGAGGGTCTTAATTCCTACCTGAAATCGAGAACAAGTAAGAACTAATATTGCAATCAAGATATTGCGGATTAAGAGGAAAGCTTTATTGAAAAGGTGGGATCCTGAATAGGTGCGAAGTACAAGAGGCCTCTGCGATGCTCGAGCCTTGGCGAAGTTGCTACGATGGCTAACTTAATGTCTAAACAAAATCCGAGTCTAGGGTGACGGCTATGGGGAGTATTTAAGGAGGAAAAGGTGGGGTTTCGGCCAGCCATGGAAGTGGTGGCCGAATCCAACCCTAGAAGTCCTTTTCCCCTCAAATACGGACTCTAAAAAGTGGCTATTTAAAATCCTGCGAAAATTACATGGGCCTGGCCCAAAATAAAGGTGTCGCAGGACCATATTAAACTATGGACGAATTCGTGAAGTATTAATCTTGAATATTTCGTCCAAGCCTTCTTTCTTCATTATGGTGGCCTCAAAGTTCTGAAATCTCCATCCGTGGCCTTCTCTTGGATCATCACATGCTTGCTGCCATCTCCATGCATGGCCATGCTCCAATGCTTGTCCCTCTCATACATGCTTGGTCCATCATTCCTAAGAGTAAGAAATACATCTGATTTAGGCAGCATCATATTCTCATGTATGGGAGGAATAGTTCCAAGAAACGAAAGTACCTGATAGTTAAGTTGTTTGGCACGAGATCTTCTGATGGGTCCTTGTATGTGTGTAGTTGTAGGTACAACGGTTGCATCAATAGAAGGGATGTCCACATCATGCTCCCCTTCTTGAATTGAAGTCGTCCTCGACGCAATCTCATTTTCCTCACCAAAGTAAGGCTTCAAATCTGCAATGTTAAACGTAGGACTAACCGTACCAAAGTCTGCAGGCAACTCAAGTTTATATGCATTATCATTTATTTTCTCTAACACCTTAAAGGGACCAGTGAAGACGCATTAACTTAGACTTGCGTAAATAAGAAAAGCGATCCTTACGCATAAATGTAACCAAACAAGATCTCCAACATCAAACACAACATGCTTTCTCCCTTTATCCTGACAAGTTTATACTTAGCATTCATGTGTTCAATGTTATCTTTAGTAGTCTTATGCAAGTTTAATATCATTTCAGCGCGTTGTGTACCATCCAAATTATTTTGCACCGAAGTAGGTAAAGGCAATAAATCAATAGGTGCACGAGGAACAAAACCATACACGATCTCAAACAGGCACATCTTTGTAGTAGAATGCAGCGAACGATTATAAGAAAATTCTATATGAGGTAAACACTCTTCCCACGATTTTAAGTTCTTCTTTAAAACATCCCGCAACATAGTAGACAAAGTTCTATTTACTACTTCAGTTTGTCCATCAGTTTGGGGATGACATGTAGTACTAAACAGCAATTTAGTCCCCAACTTAGCCCATAAACATCTCCCAAAGTGGCTAAGAAATTTAGTATCACGATCAGAAACAATAGTATTTGGCACACCATGCAAACGAACAATTTCACGAAAGAACAAATCAGCAATATGCTCAGCATCATCCGTTTTATGACAAGGAATAAAGTGTGCCATCTTAGAAAACCGATCCACAACAACAAAAATACTATCCCTCCCCTTCTGTGTTCGTGGCAATCCCAAAACAAAGTCCATAGAAATATCCTCCCAAGGAATACTAGGAACAGGAAGAGGCATATATAAACCATGTGGATTAAGGCGAGACTTAGCTTTTTGACAAGTAGTGCAGCGTGCCACAAATCTCTCAACATCTCGGCATACGTGGACAAAATAAGTGTGCAAGAACATCCTCCGTCTTCTTGACACCAAAGTGTCCCATCAATCCTCCTCCATCGCCTCCTGTAATAACAAAAGACAATGAACTATCTGGAATGCATAGTTTGTTAGCACGGAACACAAATCCATCATTGAAGACGAACTTGTTCCAAGTTCTACCATCTCTACAATTCTGCAACACATCTTTAAATTCAGCATCATGCACATATTGTTCCTTAATAGTTTCCAATCCAAATATTTTGAAGTCAAGTTGAGATAACAAAGCATAACGGCGCGACAAAGCATCAACAATAATATTATCTTTACCCTTTTTGTGTTTGATAACATAAGGAAAAGACTCAATAAATTCAACCCTCTTTGCATGACGACGATTCAACTTAGCTTGACTACGAATATGCTTCAAAGATTCATGATCAGAATGAATAACGTTGCCAAGATTCAACTTAGGCCATAGATAATGTTGCCAAGTTTCTAATGTCCGAACCAACGCATATAATTCTTTATCATAAGTAGAATAGTTCAGACTATCCCCACTCAATTTCTCACTAAAATATGCAATAGGTTTCCCCTCTTGTAATAACACCCCTCCCAAACCAATTCCACTAGCATCACATTCAAGCTCAAAAGTCTTAGTAAAACCAGGAAGTTGGAGTAAGGGAGCATGTGTTAGCTTATCTTTCAATATGACGAAGGCTTGTTGTTGTGCATCGCCCCAAACAAAGGGCACATTCTTCTTGGTAAGCTCATTCAGCGGCACGGCAATTGATCCAAAGTCTTTGACAAAGAGCCTATAAAAACCAGCGAGGCCAAGAAAACTCCTCACTTGTGTGACCGTCTTGGGCTGCGGCCAATTCTCAATAGCTTCAATCTTGGCTGGATCCACTTCAATACCCTATGATGTAACAACATAGCCAAGAAACGCAACTCGATTGGTGCAAAAGGTGCACTTCTCAAGGTTACCAAACAAACGTGCATCATGTAAAGCATTGAAAACAACACATAAATGGTCCAAATGATCCTGTAAAGATTTGCTATAAATCAGAATATCATCAAAGTAGACTACCACAAAACGTCCAATGAAAGCACGTAAAACTTCGTTCATTAATCTCATGAAAGTGCTGGGTGCATTAGTTAAACCAAACGGCATCACTAACCACTCATATAAACCGAACTTAGTTTTAAATGTTGTTTTCCATTCATCTCCTAATTTCATACGAATCTGGTGGTAACCACTATGCAAATCAACTTTAGAAAACATGGTAGAGCCACTCAATTCATCAAGCATGTCATCTAAACGTGGAATAGGATGACCATATCGAATAGTAATATTATTGATAGCTCTACAATCAGTACACATGCGCGAAGAACCATCTTTCTTAGGTACCAAAATAATAGGAACAACACAAGGGCTAAGGGACTCACGAATATGATCTCGGTCGAGTAGTTCCTGAATTTGGCGTTGTATCTGAAGGGTTTCGCGGCATAGTATATCAAAATTTTCTACGGATGTGAACAGAGGGAAAGCCAAGATCTAATCTAGGAGATGCAATCAACGAGAGAGATTGGATTAGATCTTCATACCCTTGAAGATTCGCATGCAATGAATGTTAAATCGGGCGTGGGTGATGTAGTCGTACTCGCTTCTCCTCCTCGCGATCCGATCCGATCTAGCACCACAAGTGGTGGTGCCTCCGTGAGATGCACACGTGCAGCACCTCGACGTCTCCTCCTTCCTCGGACCAGCAAGTATTGTAACACCCTCAGAATCGGCCTTATGCAAGTTTCAGCGCTTCCCGCCAAACCCGCATAGAAACGATTCGAAGGTGCCCACCAGGCGCTTGCGTGCGGGTGGAAAATGAAGTAATATCATTACACAATAGTCCTCGATGGAACCCACAAAACATATATATACAACAACGACTCAAAGAGTCAGGAATACGGATATACAATACAAAGATCCAAATCACCTTGAAAATGATACAGCGTCCGACTACGGACAAGATGCAAATGGGGCTAAGAGCCCTGAAGAATAACCAATGGTCCATAACCCTGCCAAGCCGGAAGGGTAACCACGCTAACGTCGATCTCAAAACCTTAAACAAAGGGTGCCGACAAAGGGCAAAGGAAAAAGAGCGGTCACATCGAGGCCGATGCAGCGAGGCTAGAATTGGCGGTCCTCGCCTACATAGGTATGGTGGATCAAGCGGCGGTAGCATGCACTAAACAACCTATAGAGACTCGATATAACTGTCGGCTATCAGAGAGGGATAAGAAAGACCTATTCGGTACCAACCTGATACTACCACCAAACATACCCATCCTGGTGTTTCCCCCTCGACACCAAACGAGGAAGTCAACCGAGGAACTCACACCGTTGGCAGTTTTATTCATTCAGTTATCGTTGCAGCAATTACTAGTCAGGTATAGATGGTCATCCTGATATAATAAGCAGTGGGCAGTTTTAGTTAACCATTCCGTTGTAGTTGCAACACTTACTAGTCAGATACAATTAGCATGAGATATCCCAAACCCAGCAGTTGTTGGTACTTTTATTTAGCCATTCCGTTGCAGTGAAGCTGATTACTAGTCATATCGGATACAAGTCAAATTATAGCAGTAAACTTTAGTTATAGTTGTCTATGATCGAGACCTATGCTCCAAGTCGTCCATAACCGCGGACACGGCTTCTCGAAAAGATTTAACCTGCGGTGCACCAAAGTTTCCACACGCACCTACACCCTTGTTGTCGGATCAGGTAGGTACAAGATCACAAAACATACACCCAACGGTATGTCGACGGGGTTTCGGACACGACGTTTCCCAGACCCAAAGCAAGCACGGGGGGCCACCCCACTAAGCTACCCGCAACGAAGTCGGCCGGTCTCCGAGACGGACTCAGGGTTTGTGGAGACGGCTGTAAACGACTGGGAACCCGAAACTCTCGGGCTTGTCGATACAGCGAAAACGTGTCACGATCCTAAACAGTACAGGTGCTCCTCGCACAATCGTAAATAAAGCAGTAAAGCATGGCATAAGTACAGAATAGTAATAAAGCCCCAAACTAATTGTGGCCCCCAGTACAGTACTTGGAATCAGGTACTAAATCGATGGGGGTGCCCATACACCCCACCTGTGGTTAGCGCGCTCGATCTCGGAACAGGTGTCAAGAACTCGGGGTCCTACGGGACACAAGTGGACGGTTAACAACCAAATAACATCTATTGCCCACCTGTGCCTCTGCATTTACCTACTTTCAATTTTAGTTATTAAACAGTAATTAAAGTAAACGATAATTAAAGCCATGATCATCTCCAACCTTAAACATACGGCAATACTCCAACAACTATGGTACTTGACGACACGCAATAGCACTTGAGCAAGCGACTACGATGCGCAAGTCCAACTATCTACCAAACAACAGGTAATAGGATGTGTCCAAGTCAATATAAGGCTGCAAGGGATATCACGGGTACGAAACTAGAGCATCGCAACACAGATAGCAATAGATCAACAGGAGGAAATAAAGACTATAAAAGTAAGATAGGTAGAAAGGGGGAGGTGCTCGCCTGAAAAACATTGCCGAAGGTTCACCGGAGATCGGGTCGACACTCGCATCAACTCATCGGCCTAATCCGCGAAGAAGCAAAACACTAGAAGAAACACCGGATGCACTATTTAATACTACGATATAAGACCGGGCATGATGCATGTATGATGCATGACATGGCAAGGATGCGATGCAATTAGGCAATATTAACGGAACCGGGGTCCCGACAAATATTTAGAAGGTTCATGTTGTTTAGATACCCCGCAATTTAACTGTTGTATTAATAAGGCAAAATATCACACCGGTTCGCTACACCATTTTAAATGGGACCAATATTAGACTGGAAAAGCCCGCATATGGTCTCCATATTTAATTATGAGATAAATCGGCGTAAGGCCCCCAAACCACATGATATGAGTGCAAGCATGTTCAATTAAATGCAACAAGTAGGTATCATATATTATAAAATAGTGGGTCGGGATCGGGGTCACACATTAGGGTTCGGCGTACTTGGGCTCCGAGGGGTTCGGGGTCGGGTCTCAGGGTCCGGATCTGGGGTTCGGTCTCGGCGGGATCGTTCTCGGATAACAGAGTAGATCTTGGCGTTCCGCGAAGAAGGACTTGGTTCGGTGTCGGGGCGCATCGGATTCGTCCTGGTCGGTGTCGATCTTGTCGTTGCGAAGATCTTGTCGGGTCCTCGTATCGGGTCGGTCTTGACGTTCGGGAAGAGGAACTTGGCGTGCGACGTCGTCGGCATCGGTGCGGGAAGGAGGTCTTGCCGTTCCGTGTCGGTGACCTTGGCATCCGGGTTCTCGGCGAGCTCGGCGTCCGGGTAGGAGTACTTGTCGCACCGGGGTCTCGGTGTCCTCGGATCCGATTGAAGATCTTGGCGTTCGGCGGGATCGGTCTTCGGGTCGGGGCTTCGGGTCTTCAGGTCCGTGAAGAAGATCTTGAGGCCTTGGCTTCGGAGGTCCTGGGTTTCCACCTCAACGGCCTAAAGGTTCGGACTTTCCATCGATGACGGTCTTGGAGAGATATCCGGTGCGACGCAGTTCTTCGGCTTCGCTTCAACCATCGGTCTCGGGTACCCGCGTGGTACCGTAGGTCTTGTCAAAATGCCCATCAATCTTGTTCATCACGAAGCTTTGGACAACCGGGTCAACATCAACACACCTTCTCTCGGCAACACAATGTTACCACAGTGAACACCGGAACCACATCAACACAAGGATTTGCAGCCGGAAGATTTGCTCGAGATGGACCGAATGTGGCCAGTCACCAGGATGTGGACCTGGAGCTATAGCAGTGTGAGGCCGCACGACTTGAGGACAACAAGATCGGACGAACAAAGACACAGACGACGCACTCGGGCTGGTCTTGGCCGATGGAGACAGAGGATGTCGGGCTCACGGCGTGGAGAGGAATGGCGAGCAACGCCTTAAGGAGGCGGCGGCGGCGAAGGCGGCGATGGCGATGGCGGCGATGCTGCTCGCCGGAAGACGGGCGGCTGCAGAGGCGGTCGGGCGGCGAGCTCATGGATCGATGACCATGGGGCTCGGCGGCGTTGGTCGAGCTCGGGAGAGGAGGTTACAGCGGAGGAAGATGCAGAGCGGCAGGGCGGCGACTGCTGGCGAAAGGCGAAGTGGCGGCTACAGGGAGGTCATAGGACGGCTCGGGCGAGGGCAGCGTGGTGAGGCGGCCGGTGAGGTCGCGGCGCAGCGCCGTCGGCCGGTAAAGCGTCTTAGATGAGGAAGAGCGACAGGCGTGAGCAGGCGAGCGACGAGGCAGCGGGATGGGGAACGGAGGTGAGGAGGCAGCGGAGGGTGCTGAGGAGAGAGGCGGCGGGGAGAAGAGAGGGGAGGCGCTGGGGCGGTCGGTTGTGGGGCAGGGGAAGAGAGGAGGGGCGGCGAGTGGAGGTGTGGGCAGTGGGCCAGCAGGTGGGGTGGCGTGTGTGCTGACGTGGGGTTTGACCAGGTGGGGAGGCTGAGGTTGCGGGCTGGGATAAGATAGGGGGAAGGGAGTGGTGAGGTGTCGCCAAGGGATTGGAGGGGGTGAGGTGGCTGAAGGGTGGGTAGAATAGGACTGGGTAGGAAAAGGGTTTAGGTTTTAGGTTTTATTATTTTGTAAAATATTTATTTGTTTTGTTTTGTTTTAAATCTTTTTAGCAAATAATTTTTAGTTAAATAGTTTAGCAGATAATTATGAGACTTTGTTTCGAAATAAAAGAAGGGTAATTTTAGAAAACAAAAAATAGGCTTTTTGAAAATAGTTTCAGACAAACAAATGCATGATGATGACGATGCTCAAATGCAATGCACAAAAATAACGCGATTTTCTAGTAGTGGTTTTTGCGGGGCGCCACAATTCGACACCACTAACAATGGATCTCGCCCTCGAGATCCGCCTCATGGTACCGGGAAGAAGGGCGGCGATCTGAATCTTCTCGCATCGTGTAGATCCTCGCGACACCACTAACAAGAGGTCGTTGTCCGTGATCGTCGAGAGAACACTCCGGGAAACAAAGGCAAAGGTAGAGGTATCAGCTAATCAATCCACCTCTAACTTCGATAGAAAGAGAGAACCGATGCATTCTCATCCACTTCAATGTACACAAGCGAATAGAGTGAGTAGTCGGCATGGGGGCCAATCCATCACGCACCCAAACTATTACTCTGCACAATCAGTAGAAAAGCGTGCAACCATTCTCGGAATCAGACTGAAGATCTCGACAATCGAGGTTCAGAAACAAAGGAGTGATGCGGACTCTGCATCGGATATGGCGTAGATGATGTCGTCGCGTCGGAAAACACCGGAAGGCACGAGAAGGAACAAAGAGAAGTCCACCAGACGAAGGGTTCCTTGGATAGCATGAAGACCAGATGTAGCAACACCGTTACCAAAGGAGGAAGCGAAACCCTGAAGGTACGATTGAACCCAACCACGAGAAATCCTGGACTCGAAGAGAGAGAAGAGAGCGGATTCGAAACATGCAGAGGTGAGAGGAGAGCAGCAGAGGGGTAAGGAGTAAAATCAGACCTAATCAGAACTATCCAACCGATTTTTCAAAAATAGTTTTGACACTCTACTTCGGCCGTTAGCTAGGTTACCCTACAGGCTGGACTTGTGGGGTATCGCAACTGGCGAGCTCGATACCACTCAGAACACCCTCGAATCGCCTATGCAAGTTTGGCGCTTCCGCCAAACCGCAGAAAGCGATTGAAGGTGCCTACCAGCACTTGCGTGCGGGTGGAAAACAGTAATATCATTACACAATAGTCCTTGATGGAACCCACAAAACATATATATACAACGACTCAAAGAGTCGAGAATACGGATATACAATACAAAGATCCAAATCACCTTGAAAATGATACGTCCGACTACGGACAAGATGCAAATGGGGCTAAGAGCCGTGAAGAATAACCAATGGCGTCCATAACCTGCAGGCCAAGCCGGAAGGGTAACCACGCTAACGTCGATCTCAAAACCTGCTTAAACAAAGGGTGCCGACAAAGGGCAAAGGAAAAGAGAGAGCGGTCGATCGAGGCCGATTACGAGGCTAGAATTCGGCGGTCCTCGCCTACATAGGTATGGTGGACTGAAGCGGCAGCGCGGCATGCACTAAACAACCTATAGAGACTCGATATAACTGTCGGCTATCAGAGAGGGATAAGAAAGACCTATTCGGTACCAACCTGATACTACCACCAAACATACCCATCCTGGTGTTTCCCCCTCGACACCAAACGAGGAAGTCAACCGAGGATCTCACACCGTTGGCAGTTTTATTCATTCAGTTATCGTTGCAGCAATTACTAGTCAGGTATAGATGGTCATCCTGATATAATAAGCGATGGCAGTTTAGTTAACCATTCCGTTGAAGTTGCAACACTTACTAGTCGATACAATTAGCATGAGATATCCCAAACCCGAGTTGTTGGTACTTTTATTTAGCCATTCCGTTGCAGTGAAGCTGATTACTAGTCATATCGGATACAAGTCAAATTATAGCGGTAAACTTTAGTTATAGTTGTCTATGATCGAGACATGTGCTCCAAGTCGTCCATAACCGCGGACACGGCTTCTCGAAAAGATTTAACCCTGAGGGTGCACCAAAGTTTCCACGCACCTACACCCTTGTTGTCGGATCGGTAGGTACAAGATCACAAAACATACACCCAACGGTATGTCGACGGGTTTCGGACACGACGTTTCCTGACCAAAGCAAGCACGGGGGGCCACCCCACTAAGCTACCCGCAACGAAGTCGGCCGGTCTCCGAGACGGACTCAGGGTTTGTGGAGACGGTTGTAAACGACTGGGAACCCGAAACTCTCGGGCTTGTCGATACAGCGAAAACATGTCACGATCCTAAACAGTACAGGTGCTCCTCGCGGGTAGGAGTACTTGTCGCACCGGGGTCTCGGTGTCCTCGGATCCGATTGAAGATCTTGGCGTTCGGCGGGATCGGTCTTCGGGTCGGGGCTTCGGGTCTTCAGGTCCGTGAAGAAGATCTTGAGGCCTTGGCTTCGGAGGTCCTGGGTTTCCACCTCAATGGCCTAAAGGTTCGGACTTTCCATCGATGACGGTCTTGGAGAGATATCCGGTGCGACGCAGTTCTTCGGCTTCGCTTCAACCATCGGTCTCGGGTACCCGCGTGGTACCGTAGGTCTTGTCAAAATGCCCATCAATCTTGTTCATCACGAAGCTTTGGACAACCGGGTCAACATCAACACACCTTCTCTCGGCAACACAATTTTACCACAGTGAACACCGGAACCACATCAACACAAGGATTTGCAGCCGGAAGATTTGCCCGAGATGGCCTGAATGTGGCCAGTCACCAGGATGTGGACCTGGGGCTATAGCAGCGTGAGGCCGCACGACTTGAGGACAACAAGATCGGACGAACAAAGACACAGACGACGCACTCGGGCTGGTCTTGGCCGATGGAGACAGAGGATGTCGGGCTCACGGCGTGGAGAGGAATGGCGAGCAACGCCTTAAGCGGGAGGCGTGGCAGGCCGGGGGCCAGCGGCGATGGCCGATGGCGGCAGCGATGCACTGCCGGAGAAGACGGGCGGCAGCTTGCAGAGGCGGTCGGAGGCGGCAGAGCTCCGCGGGAGCATATGACGGCGGGGGGGGCTCGGCGAGGCGGCGTTGGTCGAGCTCGGGAGAGGGAGGTTCTGGCGGCGGAGGAAGACGCAGAGGCGATGGGGACGACGACCTGCGGCGGGGCCCTGGCGAAGAGGTGGCGGCTGCACAGGAGGTCATAGGGCAGCTCGGGCGAGAGCAGTGAGGAGGCGAGCAGTGGTGAGCGGCGAGCGTCGTCGGCAGCGGGCGTCGGTGAGGAAGAGCGGCAGGCGACAGCGAGCAACCCGACGAGGCGGCCTTGGATGGGGAACGGAGGTGAGGAGGCTGGCGGAGGTGCCGCAGAGAGAGAGGCGAGGCAGGGAGAAGAGGCAGAGGCGGCGCTGGGGCGGTGGTGTGGGGCAGGAAGAGAGGGCGGAGGCGGCCAGGGGGAGTGGGGCTGTGGGCCAGGTGGGCCAGCAGGTGGGGTGGCGTGTGTGCTGACGTGGGGTTTGACCAGGTGGGGAGGCTGAGGTGGCGGGCTAGGATAGGATAGGGGGAAGGGAGTGGTGAGGTGTCGCCAAGGGATTGGAGGGGGTGAGGTGGCTGAAGGGTGGGTAGAATAGGACTGGGTAGGAAAAGGGTTTAGGTTTTAGGTTTTATTATTTTGTAAAATATTTATTTGTTTTGTTTTGTTTTAAATCTTTTTAGCAAATAATTTTTAGTTAAATAGTTTAGCAGATAATTATGAGACTTTGTTTCGAAATAAAAGAAGGGTAATTTTAGAAAACAAAAAATAGGCTTTTTGAAAATAGTTTCAGACAAACAAATGCATGATGATGACGATGCTCAAATGCAATGCACAAAAATAACGCGATTTTCTAGTAGTGGTTTTTGCGGGGCGCCACAAGTATGGTGGAGAGATAGATTGGATATACAACACGACGGCGTGGTGTATATGGTGGAGAATTTCTGCAGAGGCCGCCTACAAATGGTCGGGAGAGAGGAAAGCTAGCAAGGCGGCTAGGGTTTGGAGGAGAGGTGTGGGGGTTGGTGCGCCCCCACCCCTCTTTATATAGAGGGGGGGCGCAGCCCTATCCCCTCCCCCAAGCCCAAAGGATAAGGAGTGGGGGGCATGGACTCTCCCCTCTTCTAGAAACCCTATCTCTAGTTTAAACGATTTAAACTCTCTAGGATCGGCTGGGCCCTATGGGGCCTTGTGCCCCTGGCCCAATGCGGCCAGGACACTCCCTCATAGGCCCATGCCCCCTCCCGGAAGGTGGGTCCACGTTGGTCCCCTTCCGGAAGGTTCTAGAAGCTTCCGGTACAATACCGATTAACCCGGAACAATTCCGAACTCCAAAAACTGCACTGCCTTATATGAATCTTATTCTCCGGACCATTCCGGAACCTCTCGTGATGTCCCGGATCCCATCCGAGACTCCGAACAAAAATTCATAAACCAATTATCCAATCTATCCTAGCGTCGAGATACGTTAAGTGTGTGACCCTACGGGTTCGAGAATATGCAGACATGATCTTCTATCAATAATCAGCTGGGTCAGGCACCCATATTGACTCCACACATTCATCGATGATCATATCGGATGAACCACGATGCAGATTCAATCAATCCCATATATATATTCCCTTCGTCTCGTGATATTTTACTTGCCGAGATTCGATCGTTATTAGTCATACCTAGTTCAATCTCGTTCACAAAGTACTTTACTCGTTCCGTAATCCGATATCACTTTGTGATTAACTCCTTAACCACATGCTTGCAAGCGGTGTTGATATCGATTACGAGTGGGCCCAAGTATATCTCTCCGACTTGGGAGGGACAAATTCCATCTCGATACATACAACCCAGATACTTTCCGATCACACGAGAGACACCTTTATAATCACCTCTCATAGGATGACGTTTGATGACCTCAAAGCTTTCTTCCGTTACCAGGGAGTTGCATTATCTCATGGTCTAAGGAATACAATATTTGACATAGGAAAAGCTTCGCAAAGATGAACACGATGAAACGATCTAATTGCTTCGCTTAGTTTGGGTCTGTCCATCATATCATTCTCCAATGAAATGATCTCATTATCAATTGACAACTCATGTCTATGGTTAGGAAACCTTAACCATCATTGATCAATGATCTAGTCCTTAGAGGCGTACCAGGGACACGGTGTTGTTCACAAACCACACAAGTATTAATGTTTCCGCTTAATACAATTCTAGCATGGAATATAAACTTTATCATGAACAAGAATTATAATAATAACATCTTTATTATTGCCTCTAGGGCATAATTCCAACAGTATCTCCTTTGTCTCCTCTGGATTGGTTCTATATGGTGCGCGGTTGGGCAACGTAGCACCAGGAATTTGATCAATTTGGTGCTCAATTCCTCTAATAGGAGGTAGTCCTGGTGGCAGCTCAGCGGGAAAGACGTCCTCATATTCCTGCAAAAGGTTAGCAATAGTAGGTGGCAAATAAGGAGGCATATCCTCAAATGAAAACAAAACCTATGAAAGTACAAAGGAAGTCGCCTAGAGGGGGTGAATAGACATTTTAAAAATATTACGGTTTAGGCTCAAGTAAATACGGAATAAAACTAACGTTTAATTTATTAGGCACAAAACCTTGCCACTAAGTTTACCTAAGTGCACCAAAAACCTATGCTAAGCAATACAAGCAACAAGGTGATAGCAAGAAATAAATACTTCAAGCACGATGGCTATCACAATGTAAAGTGCATAAGTAAAGGGCTCGGTTGAGAGATAACCGATGGACGCGGAGACGAAGATTTGTTTCCTGAAGTTCACTTCCAAAGAAGCTACGTCTCCGTTGGAGAGGTGTGATGGCGCAATGCTCTCCGAACGCCACAAATGGCTCACCTCGAGGTGTGGTGGCTCGATGCTCACCCAACGCCACACAAGGCCTCACCCCGGATGCGGAAGCACGCAACTCACCGACGCCACAAAAGGCTCACCCTATTCTCCCAAGTGCGCACCACAAAAGGCGGGCACTTGCTCCACTATGGGACACTTGAGGGCGGTCACCGAACCCGTACAAGATTGGGGCTAACTCCACAACTCAATTGGAGGCTCCCAACAACAAAGCCACAAAAGGCTACAATGCCACAAAAGGCCAACAAAGCCACAAGAGGCTACAATACCACAAAAGGTCAACAACCCAACCACACAACCGTCTAGGGTTCCAAGAACCCAAGAGTAACAAGCCCACAAGCTTGTACTCACTGAATCTCCGAGGAGAACTCAAACCTATGCACCAAATGCAAGGGCAAGTCCTTCTCTCCGAAATTCCAACAAAGCTACAAAAGCTATTGGAGGAATAAGGGAGGAAGAACACAAGAGGAGAACTCAAACCTATGCACCAAATGCAAGGGCAAGTCCTTCTCTCCCAAATTCCAACAATGACACAAAAGCTATTGGGGGAATAAGGGAGGAAGAACACAAGAGGAGAACACAAAACTCTCCAAGATCTAGGTCCCAACGATTCCTTCACAAAGAAGGGATTTGACTTGGTGGGATTGTAGATCTAGATCTCCTCTCACTTTTCCCTCAAAAA
This sequence comes from Avena longiglumis, assembly GCA_030063025.1. Taxonomy (NCBI): domain Eukaryota; kingdom Viridiplantae; phylum Streptophyta; class Magnoliopsida; order Poales; family Poaceae; genus Avena; species Avena longiglumis. The sequence continues at coordinate 84,272,178 of CP125976.1, forward strand.
GATGTAAGAATCATGGGAGGGAGAGGGAGTAAGAGAGCTCAAATAGGTCAACAATGGTGGGCAAAAATGAGCTCAAAAGATGGGGAACCATTGGGGAAGAAGCCCCCCCCTTAAATAGGACAAGGAAAAACTGACCGTTTGGGCCAGATTCGCGCCCCCACCGGAACTTCCGGCAAATATAAACACAAGTTACTGAACCTGACCGGAACTTGGGTCGGAACTTGGGCCGGAACTTGGGTCGGAACTTGGGCCGGAACTTCCGCTCAAGCAAAAACACAGGACAACATTGCACGAAAACTTCAATAACTTTTGATCCCGGACTCCGTTTTTGATGATCGTGGGATTGTTTTGAAGAGAACAAAAAGTTTTAAAAGATTATGCAAAGAAACATAATAGTCCAGCATGGAAGTATAAAACCAAATTGATAAATATATGACCTCTCTAGAAGCGATGAACCGGTAAAACCTCCAAAACCCAAAACACAAGAAGTTGATCTTGGAAACTCCGATTGGGATGAAACCAATTTTGTTGGAAAGATAATGACGAATAGAATCCAACAAAAATTTGAAATATTGGGTATCACCTTGGGATAAAATACTATGAATATATATGTGAAGTATCCCCCAAGGTGTGGAGCCGGAAAACTCGCAAGATCAAAAACCGCAATAAGATATGCAAGTGAAATCCTTAGATGATGAACTAGAGCTTGTTATGATGATGACCACAATATCTAGATCCTCTCATGGACAAGAACCAAATAACAACCAAGAAAGATGATGCTATGAATGCAAAGGTTTGAGCTCTCTCCGAACAATGCAAACGAGACACCCGCTTGAGAGCCCCTCTTGATAAAACGGCTATCTATCCTAAACCCGGTCTCCCAACTAACAACACGAGACCGGCAAAAGAAAAGCCCTATCAAGAACATACCTTTGCCTTGAGAATCCCACTTGAACTTGATGTAGACCGTCTTGTTCTTCTATAGTGGGAACACCTTTCTTGGATGCTCTTGCTTGATGAAGATGAAGACTTGCAAATTTCTCCCCCATACTCCAAGGGGAAACCTCTTCTTTGAACTTGTCTTCATCATTCCATGAGCACGAGGATGGAAAGCTTCAAGCATGAGATCTTCTAGAGATGGCGCATCTTGAGCTCGCCCTTCTTCGTCCCTACTTGAGGTTGATCCATCTTGATGCAACTCTTTGCACATGTCTTGATCAACCTTCAAGCTCCTTCTTTCTTCATGATTCCAATGGGCACAAAGCCCTTGGACATTTCTTCATCTTCCAACCTTGAGACCAACACATGGCCCAAGTGATGCCAATGGACAAGCCTACAAGTGAAACTCAATTTACACATTAGTCCATAGAGATTGTCATTAATTACCAAAACCACACATGGGGCATACATGCCCTTTCAATCTCCCCCATTTTGGTAATTGATGACAATCCCTTGAGGTTTAAATATGACAATTAACGACCAAAGCGGTTGCCCCAACATCAAATACTACACAAGTATGTGATGTTGGTACAACCACAATATATAGAGCAAACTCCCCCACAATCTATGCATGTGTGATGAACTTGAATTTCATTGCATAGATTGCCAACCGTTATTGTTGGTTGAGTTTCCTCTATATATTCAACATGCAAAGCAAACACAAAGATGCAAGATCATGAGAGGCAAATGCTTAAGAACACACTCAAAGCAAAGCCCAACTTCCCTTAAACCCTCCAAAACTTCTCCCCCATTGGCATCGATTGCCAAAATGGGTGAAAAGTTGTAGACGGTCAACATAGTGAGAATTCCTCCAAAGGTGTGCATATGCACAAGTCAAATGATGAGAACTAGGGAGGAAGTAAAACTATATTGAGGACCCAAAGAAAGCAAAAAGAAAAGAAAGAAAAGAAAAGGGCTTCAACAAATGAAGCGAGCAATCAAAAGATCCAAAAGAAACAATTGAAACACCATCAAATGATGTCATAAGGGAACAACAAACAAAAGAGTTTTTAAATAAAAATAGAGAATCTCCCCAAACTTTGTGCAAAGATTAGAATACTTGTATCGAATACAATATGCACAAATATGGAATCCTTGCTCCCCCATAAGCATTTAAACCACAAGAAATGAGAAAGAAGGAACATGTGCATCATTAAATGAATTATAGAAGCTCCCCAAAAATTGTGCACCAATTATAGTAATTATATTTGGAAACAATGTGCGCAACCATGGAATCCTAACTCCTCCAAAACCATTTAACAATGCACACAAGATACAATAATTTGGAAACCACCGAAGAATCAAAATGAAGTAAGAGATGATTTCCAAGAAATGCAAAAACAACCAAATATTGATCTTCTCTTGTGTGTATAAATTTTTAGGTGGAAAATATCACAAAGACATATAACCACAAATAAACATGCACACACAATATAGATACTCAAGAAAGCACATGAAGACCCCCCAAAAAAAGAAGTCATAGAATATACGAATAAGATGTTTTGCTTGAAAGCATGCCCAAGGGCTCAAATATATCTTATTGTACATCAATGAGCTTCAAACACCAAAATACCCCATACAACACAACTATTCTCAAGGGAAGAAGAGGATAGAAGGAATATATGGAGAAAGGCAACAAGTATCACAAGATAGAAATCAACTTGGCAAAAATACTCACTATTGCACATGAGAGATATTGAGGAAACAATATGCAACAAAATTGCTAGATTGACATATTTGGGATTAGTGAATCATGATCATGATTTAGTATAGTCCCCATTATATGAACTCATCTCAACAAACACACATTTGCAATAGAGAGAACTCCTCAAAGCCAAAGCAAGAAATCCTACATATGGAAGAACACAAATTCATGCCAACAAGCAACCTACACAAGGTTGGGAACAAGATATGTATGCATGAGAGAGAGATACTTGTTCTAGAGATATAATTGGTAGGATGAAGAAGATATGAATTGTTGATCATCCTAGCTTGCACCCAACCGACATGTAGACGCCACTTCTTCCTTGTTCAAGATACAAGCACCCAATATATATCTCCAATGTACCTAAAACACAATTAAGTACTATGGTCCCCAACACATTGGGTCCAAAGTAGTTAGTGAAACTACAATACATAGGAGAGCCCCACACAAATATGTGCATATTGATATGAAATTGAATTTCATGCACATCTTAGCCTATTAGGATTTGGTGGAGTTTCCCCTATATATTGGATCAAAGGAAGCAAGCATGCCATAATATATACACGAAGTAAATATGCATGCATAGGCTTTCAAGAACCAAAAGGAGATACAGTTTGAACAAAAACACCATGTAAACCAATAAGACACACACAAATTTGTGACTCGACAAAAGGTGTCCAAATTGTATCGAAGAGCCAAATCAACACATGAAAGAACAGAAGTTCAACAAATGAACTCGAAAGAGCCAAAGAAAAAGGAGAAGAAAAATACCAAGGCTCAAGGATTATCTCATCCTAAAAGAACAAAACAAGTGAAACGGAATGAGATAAAGCCAACTCCCAACGAGAGCAAGGAAATAATAACCAAAACAAACTCTTCACACTTTTCATTATGGCACACAAAGTACCAACACAAAAAGGATCGAGCTTCCAAGCAAAAAAAATGGATCAAATCAAGAAGCATAAAACAATGTTCTAGATAATATAGGAGAGCTCCCCCATAAGTAGAGCATTATATATAATTTTGCCTTTGAATGCAAAATGCCCACAAATGAGATCATCACTACTACCTACACTAAGTAAAACACAAGGGAAAAAGAAATAAAATAAGAAGATCCACAAGAGGCAAGGAAAGCTTGGGAGCAACTAGACAAACATTTTATTGGCCAAAGATAAGACAAAAAGGAAAAGTCCAAAATGAATATGATCAATGAATTCTAACATATTGTGGCATCCCGCAAAACCACTACTAGAAAATCGCGTTGAATTTGTGCATTGCATAGTCATCATCATACCTTGTTTGCCAAAACTATTTTTCAAGCCTGCTTTTGTTTCCAAACGCCTCTTAATTCAAACACGCAAAACCCGGTCACGGATTATTTGGTTTTCATGAGCGGATTGCAACGGTCCAATTAAACAAATAAAATTATATTTTTTTGTAGATGAAGTCGAACGGCCCAGCTCGACCCAACGACCACCCGTATCAAACAATCGGTCCAAACCTGCCTTCTAAAATCCTATCCCACCTAAAATCCTACCACCCTCTGTGGCCACATCACCGGCCAATCACAATGCCACCTCACCACCCTCACCCCTCAACCAATCCCCACCGCCACATGGCCTCTCTCTCCTCTCACCCCCTCTCCTCTAAACCAACCCCACTGCCCCCCTAAAGCACACACGCACTACCCAAAGACACTCTACTCCTCCCTGTGCACGCAACACACGCAAGACACGCCATGCCCTCAAGGCCATGACTCACCCGACCCCAGCGTCTCTTCCTCCCTATCTCCTCCTTCCTCCTACTGACGCGCACACCGCCGCTTTAGCCCGGCCCGTCCCCGCCGCTGCCGCTTCCATACACGCCTCCTCCGCCTCCTCACTCGCTCACCGCCCAACGCCTCGCCTTCTTCGCCTCGCTCGGCTGCCGCCTCCCCGCTCAAGGCTCACCTCGTCCCTAGAGCCCGCCTCACCAAGATTCCTTACTGCGTCAGCGGCTCCTCGCTCACCTCCAAAGACTCGCCTCCCCAACCTCCCACCAACCGCATCGGCCGACGACCCCATCCCCCGGCGACCTCGCGCAGCCTCCACGCCAAACCCGGCCCGCCCTAGCACCCTTCCCTCGCAGCGGGTCGCCGGCTCATGGCTGGGCCGCCGACGCCCACCTGCTCTCGCCGCCCCTCCTCCTCGGCCAAGCTCGCCGGCCTCGACCTCCGAGCCCGCCGTTCTCCCAGGGGCGCCTCCAGCCCCACTCGCCAGCCGCCGTTCGCCTCCGGCGAGCTCTGCCCCGCCACGCCCAGATCCGCGGAGCCGCCTCTCCAGCTCGCCACCTCCACCATGAGCCCGCCTCAGCTGCAGTTCGCCCGCCCGAGCTCCACCGCGGCGAGCCCCGCCTTCCGCGTCGACTCGCCGAGCCTCTCACGGAGTCCTTGAGCCCGCCTGCACCGTTCCGCCTCGTCTGTCTCCAATCGTGTCTGTGTGCGAGTGAGGAACACCAAGTTGTGCAAGTACCACGCCTCCCACAAAATTCGGTCGGACAAGTGCTTCGTCATGGTACGTCAAGAACCCCGGACACGGATGCCAAGATCGTCGGCATAAGATCGAGACCCCGGACGCTGAGACCCCGAACACGGTGCCGCGCCAAGATCATCTACACCGAACCCCTCGGGTTGACAAGATCTTCATCATCGTACCGATGGCCGTAACCGAAGATCGATCCCGGCGCTCGGAACCCGAACCCCTCGCCAAGATCTTCATCGGAGCCGAATCAAGATCGCCACACGAACCCCGACATGGAATGCCATAAACTCCTTCACGGCACCGCAACCGAGACCGAACCCTCGACACGCCAAGATCACCTCGCCAAGGTCTTCATCGGGCCGAGAACTTCCCCGGGCGGAAGGTGAGCGCTTCATAGAACGCCAAGTACCCCGAAGACCGTTCCGCTGAAACCCCAAGATCATCAACGGCACCCGAGCTCGACATCGGCAATTAAGATGGCCCCCACGAGACCGTCGACAAGAAACCGCGAACCCCGGAACCCTGAGTTCTCCATCAAGGACGCCAAGACCGACACCATGACCCGAAGACCGCGAATGCGACAAGAACGACCCCAGTACTCCAAGAACGTTCCCGCGAGACCGCTCCGTCGAACCCTAGACCCCGGACCCCGAACCCCGGAACCCCAAGATCGTCGAGAACCCTGATGTGTGACCCTTTTCCGAACCCCTACTTTTATAAATGCCAAACATAAAATTTGTTGCATATTTAATTGTCATTCCGCATGCATAGCATTGGTTTGGGGGCCTTATGCCGATTCACCGAATAATTAAATATGGGACCAATATGCGGGCAAATCTAGTCTCATATTGGCCTCATTTAAACATGTGTAGCGAACCGGATCCATCTGTTGTTTTGCTAAACAACATTTAAAATTGCGGGGTAGCTAAACAACTTGCACCATCTAATTAAATGTCGGGACCCCGGTTCCGCCTAATTTGACCTAATTGCATCGCACCTTGCCATGTCATCCATCATGCATGCATCATGCCGATCTTCTGCCGTGTATTAAATACTGCATCCGGTGCTTCTGCTAGTGTTTTTGCTTCTTCGCGGATAAGGCCGTTGAGTTGATGTGAGCTTCGCCCCGATCTTCGGTTGACCCTTCGACAATGTTTTCAGGCGAGCATCTCCCCCTTTCTACCTATCTTACTTTTATAGTATTTACTTCCCTCCTGTTGATCTATTGCTATCTGTGTTGCGATGCTTTAGTTTCCGTACCCGTGATATACCGTGCAGCCCCATATTGCCTTGGACACACCCTATTACCTGTTGTTTGGTAGATAGTTGGACTTATGTCGTAGTTGCTTGCTCAAGTCGATGTGTGTCGCCATATGCCACGATTCTTGATGTATTGCCGCATGTTGATGTTGGAGATGATTCTAGTTTTACTTATAGTCACTTTAATTTCTGTTTAACAACTAAAATTGAATAAGCAGAGGCATCGTGGGTGATAGATAATATTTGGTTTCGAACGCCCACTTGTGTCCCGTAAGACCCCGAGTACTTGATACTTCCTTGATTTTGCGCTATCCACATCCGGAGGTATATGGGACCCCCGAGCGAGCTTGATTCATTTTATTTCTTGGGGCCAAACTAGTTTGAGGTGTTTTACTATCTGTACTTATGCCATGTTTACCGCTTTATTTACGATTGTGCGAGATAGCACACTTTATCGCTTAGGATCGGGACACGTTTACGCGTGTCGACAAGCCCGTTGGGTTCCCAACTCCACCATCTACCCAGACCTTGAGGCCGTCTCGAGCTTGCTTACTCCGTTGGGTTCTACTTAAGGGTGGCCCTGAAATATTTACGAATCTGTGATTGTTCACCGTGAAAGCCTCGTTGGGTTTTGATTTGGTTTTTCCGAGGTTGATCGAGCGTGTGTTGCTATTGGTGCACCCCGGCCGGGTAAAAACTTTCTGAAAGCCGTGTCCGCGGATATGGACGACTTGGAGACTGATCTCGATCATAGACAAGCATAACTAAAGTTTCTGCTATAAATTTGACTATAATGACTAGTAATCGCCTTCACTATAATGGAATGGCTAATTAATACCCCACAATTGCTTGTTTTGTGTCGCTTGCGACCATTGTACTGACTAGTAAATCTTGCAACTACACGGAATGGCTGAATAAAAGTACCAACAAGCTCTTTGGGTTTTGGGTTTATCTCATGATATCAGTCGATTAGTAATTCTGCAACTTCTAGCGGAATGGTTAATTAAAAGCCCCTTGCCTATTTTATCGGGACAATTATCTACACCGGACTAGTAAAGTGCCGCAACTATAATCGAATAAATAAAGCGCCAACCGTGTGAGTTCTCGGTTGACTTCCTCGTTTGGTCTCGAGGGGAAACACCAGATGGGTTTGTTTGGTGTTAGTCAAAGTTGGATCCGGATAGGTCTATCTCACCCTCTCGATTACCGCCATTGCATCGAGTCTCTATAGGTTGTTTAGTGCATGTTGCTTGCCGCTTGATCCACCATACCTATGTGGCGAGGACATCGAATTCTAGCCTCGGTGCTTCGCCTCGATCGACGCCTCCTTCTTTTCCTTTGCCCTTTGCCGCACCCCTTTTGTTTAAGCAGGTTTTGAGTTGACGCCGTTAGCGGGTTACCCTTCCGCTTGGCCAAGGCAGTTATGGACGCCATTGGTTATTCTTCGGGCTCTTAGCCCCATTTGCTTCTTGTCCGTGATTGGGCCTTTTCTCGTTCAAGGTGATTTGGATCTTGTATATTATATCGTATTCTTGACTCTTTGAGTCATTATATGTATCTCTGCTCGTGGGTCCCATCGAGGACTGTTGTGTAATGTTATTACTTCGTTTTCCACCCGCACGAAAGTGCCTGGTGGGCACCTTTGAATCGTTTCTATGCGGGTTTGGCGAATTTTGCTCAAACTTGCATAGGCCCGATTCGGAGGGTGTTACACATATATTAAGTACTAATTGTCCAAGGACAAGAAGTAATAGGGATAATTTTCCCGAGGTAGTTTGCAAGGATATCCAAGATCATATTCACACAAAGAAGCATATAACAAGATAGGAATTAAACTTGATGCTTTGAAAGAGATTCTTGATTGCTTCAAATAGTCACACAATCACTAGTGATTGGATTAAATAGAATCAAGTGGTTCCCATGAGGATATATAGATCCAAATATGAGGAAGCACATACCAAGAATCACTCTCACGAACAAGATCCAAAAGATGAGCAATAAAAACATTTAAGCAAATTGGAACTTGTATGAGCAAATGTGCCACATAGGAACTAGATAATTCTCAATATCAAATCTAAGTGACACTACCTCAAATGTCCATATTTTCTAGGTTTGTAATATGCACAAAGCATATGACTCCCCCATAATGTGATAAACCAAGAAATCTCAACAAGAGGCAAAAAGATCAAACTAGAGGTATTAATGGACATTATGGAAACTTGAGTTTCTCATGAGAGAGACAAACCACATAGAGACAACAAAATGACTACTAAGTGGTTTTTCTCATGTACACACATTTTAGGATTGTGGAATGCCCAAGCATGACACTCCCCCAAAACGGAATAGTCCATTAATCCCTCACAAGAGCCAAATAAGATACCTACTAGAAACAATAAAGGCTCAAAACCAAGAAACATAAATACATGGTGTGCCAACCAAAATACACAAAGATAATTCATAGGTCAATATAAGTAAGTGGGAAGCACAACATGTACAAGCACATGCAAGGTACAAAACCAACACATGCACAAGGGAGCAAGTAACTATAAATGTAAAGGAGTTTAGCACAAGTTACCGGAAGGAGGAACATTGGATAAGGAATAGAAGCATGATAACCAATGACTTAACTTTGACAACAAGAATATAATGAAGATCTCTCAACTCTTCATAAGATAGCCAAGTCTCCAATGCCCTCCAAAAACACCTATTGATCAAGTTTTAGCTTGTTGGTCCCCAACCAAGTTGGATCCTAAGAAGTTAGTCACAATAGGCTTGGCCACCCAAATGGTTCTTTTCTTGACACCACTTTGGGCACCAAAATTTTTGGCAAACACATTGCCACCCTCATCCTTACGAAGTGAATAAGCATCATCAAACAAGATAGGATGGGATGAGGATATACCCATGGTGCATGAGGAAGAAATGTGCCCCTTCTCACGACATATGTAGCAAGTTCTTCTCTTACCGTCTTTCTTCTTGGGAGGAGCTGCACCATGAAGAAGAGCTTGAGGCTTCTTGGGAAGTGGCCCATCTTGATCTTGTGGAGGAGCTTGAGGCCGCTTCCCCCGTTGCTTCTCACTAAGAGGCTTCTTCTTCAATGGGAAATCCCTCACATGATGCCCTTCTTCCTTGCACTTGAAGCACACAATGTTGGCCGGATGCTTCACTTGTCCTTGGCACTTCTTCTTGTTGCCCTTGTGCTTCAACGAGATAGTGGACTTGCTCTTGGTGTTGGATTTGAATCCAAGCCCACTCTTGTCACTTGGGGGGCGTCGCACACTCAACATATTCTTGAGCGTGGTCTTCCCTTCATGACACCTTTTCAAGTCATTCTTCACATAAGTGACTTGAGCCTTGAGCTCTTTGACTTCCTCTACATGGTTAATATCAACACCAATACTAGAGGAAGTAGAAGCTTCATTGTTAGAGCAACAAGGCAAAGGATGCAATTCATCACAAGATTTAGCATGGTTGTGAGAGGATGAATTACAAGAAATAGCACATGGCAATATAACATTTATAGTAGATATAGTGCTAATGTCCACATGAGGCCCACTAGATGTTACCTTTGACATAATGGCCTCATGAGCTAACCTTAGCCTACCATGGGAGACTAGAAGATCCTCATGCGAGCTTGAGAGCTTGGCATGACTTTCTTCTAATTTCCCATAGTTTCTCGTTAGCAAAGCAAGTTGAGCCTTTAGCTCAACATTCTCCTTCAAGATAGATGCTTCACAAGAAATAGAGTTAGTAGCACAAGCATCATCATTTAAAGCAAGAGGCGAGGTTAACTTGGAAAGCTCTTTAGAATAAGAAGCTTTAAGTTGCTCATGTGACTCGGTGAGTTTGATGAGCTCCCCCTTGATGACCCTAGAGCCATTTTTATGGTGCTCAAAAACCTCAAGGAGTTTGGCATAAGCAACTTCAAGTTCATCATTTTTAATTTGAAGGGCACATGCCACCTCAAAATCTCTATCATGAGATTTCTTCACTCTAGATAGCTCTAGAGCAAAGGTCTCCTCAAGAGATTCCTTAGTGGCTTGTTCCTCTTCAAGAGCTTCATTTAGGCTGGCAATTTCATTAGCATACTCACGCTCAAGACTACTTATTTTATCTATTTTGTCCTCATGCTCATATATTAGTTGCCTACTTTAAATAGCACAAGTCAAGATTTCAATGAAAGTAGAGCAAGCATTTTTATTAGGATGAAGAGCACGAAGGACTAGCCCCCCTTCTCTTTTAGAGAAGCAACATCATTATCTACTTCTACATGATCAACATTCACATCATCATGAGATATACTGGAGTCCAAAAGAGAGGTTACCTTTAAACCCTTAGCCATGAGGCACAAGTGAACATTGGAAGAAGATGATGATGAGGGAACACATGAAGCTCTAATGACAACTTTGCCTTGGCCCACACATTCTTAAATTTCCTCTACATGGTTAGCAACACAAGAACTAGAGGAAATGGAAGCACATTTATCATGGCAACAAGGCAAAGCAAGCATATCATCATGAGATATATCCAATTCATTTCTACAAGATATGCAAGGGCAATCAACACTAGGATGTAAATCACATATGGTCCTACAAGTGTTCATGCCCAAAGATACAACATTGCAATGAGATAGAGATGAAGAATCATGAATGGAAATCTCACTATCTACATTGCAAGTTCTATCACCACTCACCATATCATTACCTTGTGACAACTCACATGTTGGTGTAGTGGAAGAAGATGAGAACTCAACGCGGCCGGAGGTGGATGGAACACAATCATCCTCATTAAGCTTGGACACATCATATTTTGCTTGAAGCTTGGTCCATATATCATGAGCATTCCGGAAAGGCATGATTGAGGAAAGAACTACAAAGCTCACAACATTAACAAGCACATTAGATGCTTGAGCTTCGAGATAAGAGTTTGTCTTCTCCTCCAAAGATAGATTTTGGGGATCCTTAGGAGGAGACAAGCCCATATCTAGAACGCGCTCAATGTTTGGGTCAATGGCCCGGAAATGACTAAGCATGCGAGTACGCCAAACATCATAATGTGTGCCATCAAAAGTAAATGTGTGAGAGTGCACTAAACCCCTAGGAGACATCTTTACTCTCGAGGGGGTGAAGCCTAAAAGCGAGAGACCTTGCTCTGATACCAATTGAAAGTACAAAGTAAGTCGCCTAGAGGGGGGGTGAATAGGTTTTTAAAAATATTACGGTTTAGGCTCAAGTAAATACGGAATAAAACTAACGTTTAATTTATTGAGCACAAAACCTTGCCACTAAGTTTACCTAAGTGCACCAACAACCTATGCTAAGCAATACAAGCAACAAGGTGATAGCAAGAAATAAATACTTCAAGCACGATGGCTATCACAATGTAAAGTGCATAAGTAAAGGGCTCGGTTGAGAGATAACCGATGGACGCGGAGACGAAGATTTGTTTCCCGAAGTTCACTTCCAAAGAAGCTACGTCTCCGTTGGAGAGGTGTGATGGCGCAATGCTCTCCGAACGCCACAAATGGCTCACCTCGAGGTGTGGTGGCTCGATGCTCACCCAACGCCACACAAGGCCTCACCCCGGATGCGGAAGCACGCAACTCACCGACGCCACAAAAGGCTCACCCTATTCTCCCAAGTGCGCACCACAAAAGGCGGGCACTTGCTCCACTATGGGACGCTTGAGGGCGGTCACCGAACCCGTACAAGATTGGGGCTAACTCCACAACTCAATTGGAGGCTCCCAACAACAAAGCCACAAAAGGCTACAATGCCACAAAAGGCCAACAAAGCCACAAGAGGCTACAAGACCACAAAGGTCAACAAGACCACAAAAGGTCAACAACCCAACCACACAACCGTCTAGGGTTCCAAGAACCCAAGACTAACAAGCCCACAAGCTTGTACTCTTGAATCTCCGAGGAGAACTCAAACCTATGCACCAAATGCAAGGACAAGTCCTTCTCTCCCAAATTCCAACAAAGCTACAAAAGCTATTGGAGGAATAAGGGAGGAAGAACACAAGAGGAGAACTCAAACCTATGCACCAAATGCAAGGGCAAGTCCTTCTCTCCCAAATTCCAACAAAGCTACAAAAGCTATTGGGGGAATAAGGGAGGAACAACACAAGAGGAGAACACAAAACTCTCCAAGATCTAGATCCCAATGATTCCTTCACAAAGAAGGGATTTGACTTGGTGGGATTGTAGATCTAGATCTCCTCTCACTTTTCCCTCAAAAAGATGTAAGAATCATGGGAGGGAGAGGGAGTAAGAGAGCTCAAATAGGTCAACAATGGTGGGCAAAAACGAGCTCAAAAGATGGGGCACCATTGGGGAAGAAGCCCCCCTTAAATAGGACAAGGAAAAACTGACCGTTTGGGCCAGATTCACGCCCCCACCGGAACTTCCGGCAAATATAAACACAAGTTACTGAACCTGACCGGAACTTGGGTCGGAACTTGGGCCGGAACTTGGGTCGGAACTTGGGCCGGAACTTCCGCTCAAGCAAAAACACAGGACAACATTGCACGAAAACTTCAATAACTTTTGATCCCGGACTCCGTTTTTGATGATCTTGGGCTCGTTTTGAAGAGAAAGAAAAGTTTTAAAAGATTATGCAAAGAAACATAACAGTCCAGCATGGAAGTATAAAACTAAATTGAGAAAGATATGACCTCTCTAGAAGCGATGAACCGGTAAAACCTCCAAAACCTAAAACACAATAAGTTGATCTTGGAAACTCCGATTGGGATGAAACCAATTTTGTTGGAAAGATAATGACGAATAGAATCCAACAAAAGTCGAAATATTGGGTATCACCTTGGGATAAAATACTATGAATATATATGTGAAGTATCCCCCAAGGTGTGGAGCCGGAAAACTCGCAAGATCAAAAACCGCAATAAGATATGCAAGTGAAATCCTTAGATGATGAACTAGAGATTGTTATGATGATGACCACAATATCTAGATAATCTCATGGACAAGAACCAAATAACAACCAAGAAAGATGATGCTATGAATGCAAAGCTTTGAGCTCTCTCCGAACAATGCAAACGAGACACCCGCTTGAGAGCCCCTCTTGATAGAACGGCTATCTATCCTAAACCCGGTCTCCCAACTAACAACACGAGACCGGCAAAAGAGAATCCCTATCAAGAACATACCTTTGCCTTGAGAATCCCACTTGAACTTGATGTAGACCGTCTTGTTCTTCTATAGTGGGAACACCTTTCTTGGATGCTCTTGCTTGATGAATATGAAGACTTGCAAATTGCTACCCCATACTCCATGGGGAAACCTCTTCTTTGAACTTGTCTTCATCATTCCATGAGCACGAGGATGGCAAGCTTCAAGCATGAGATCTTCTAGAGACGGCGCATCTTGAGCTCGCCCTTCTTCATCCCTACTTGAGGCTCCATCTTGATGCAACTCTTTGCACATGTCTTGATCAACCTTCAAGCTCCTTCTTTCTTCATGATTCCAATGGGCACAAAGCCCTTGGACATTTCTTCATCTTCCAACCTTGAGACCAACACATGGCCCAAGTGATGCCAATGGAAAAGCCTACAAGTGAAACTCAATTTACACATTAGTCCATAGAGATTGTCATTAATTACCAAAACCACACATGGGGGCATACATGCCCTTTCAACCTCTTTGCAAATAATTGCATAACATTGAGTAGTGTTTACATCTAGTTCAACAATATCAATTTTATTTGCAAGCATACATGGACTCTTCAAACGAATTTCAGTAGCATGGGTAGAATCAGATTTAGTGTTCTTTGGTGGTACAAAATCTGCAGCAACAATCTGATTCTCACTTTTATGTTTCTCCTCAGTTTTAGCTCTACTAGCTCTAGCAATATCATCTTTTAAAATCTGTTCGGGAGTCATAGGTTTTAAACCAATTTTCTTTCCATCATGCATAAGAGAATAGTGATTAGTTTTGCCATTATGAACAGATTCTCTATCAAATTGCCACGGTCTACCAAGTAACAAAGAACAAGCTTGCATAGGTACAACATCACAATCAACAAATTCAGAATATGTACCAATAGTAAAATGCACGCGTACCGTTCTTGTTACCTTGATCTTGCGGGAACTCTAAAACCATTGGATGTAATATGAATGTGTGCGTTGTCTTGTTGGAAGTACAAGCTTCTCTACCATGTCAAAACTAGCTAGATTATTACAACTCCCTCCATCAATGATGATCCGTATAGCTCTTTCCTTGACAACACCACGTGTTTGGAACAGGTTGTGGCGTTGATCTTGTTCAGATTTGCTCAATTGCACACTCAACACACGTTGTGTAATTAAACTCTTGTATTGATCAGCAGCTTCAGCTCTCATTACCTCTGTCTCTTCATCAGCATCAGAATTATCTCCATCTCGAGCAGAAATAAGGGCTAATGTATCTTCATCAAAGTCACTTGTTGAATCATATTGACCATCCTCCCACACCATCATCACACGTTGTGTTGTGCACTGTCTCTCAATATGACCAAAACCCCAGCACTTGCGTCATTGTATATCCTTTGTCTTACCCGTGGAAGCCATAGAAGATGCACTACGAGCAGGAGCATTGGATGATGGTGGAGGAGCAGCTGGAAATCTTGTGGTGGCCTTGGATGTGGTAGTAGCTGGTGGCGAATCACGAGAAGGAGGCGCTGATTGTCGGGATGTCCAAGTGGATGTGCGACTGCAATTATTAGTCCTCCTCCATGGTGGTTGGCGATCCTGCACTTCACGCTTAGCTTTGCAAGCAAGATGAAACAAATGAGTGATAGAATTATATTCCTTATAATCTAATATGTCTTTGAATGTCCTTGTTTAATCCACCAAAGAAACGTGCAAGCATTTGTTCATTAGATTCAACAAGACCACACGAACCATCCCCGCTTGCAATTCCCGATAATACTCTTCTACGGATTTTTCCCTTGCTCTAAACGTGTCGATTCTTTAGTAAATCACGTTGATAAGTGGGAGGTACAAAACGAACACATAACAGTTTTAAAGCAGTCCAAGTACTAGGAATAGTAGTAGGATTTAAACGATACTCACCACCAAAGGGAAGAAAATTTAGTAAATTCACATGTAGCAAAGACTAACACGCATATTCTAAGGATATTTTAAGCATGCAAACGTTGTTCTACTTCCATCTCCCATGTAAGATATGCATCAGATTATATTTACCCTCAAAAGATGGAATATTTAATTTAAGCTTTGCAACATGATCATCATCACGCATCGGTGGTCGAGCATTGCGTAGTAATGTCCGGACGGCCGCAAGTACTGTGAGGTTGTTCAACCTCCTCGTCAAATGATCGTCGTCCGGGTCGTAGTAGTACCCGTCGTCATCCCCAATGTCGCAGCGGAAATGCGAGTCGTCGGCCGTGGCGGTAGCCGCTGAGGTCGTGGCGATAAACCAGCGATCGACCAGTGATCGGGATGCACCGTGCGCCATGTGTGGGTGCGGTGCAAAAGGCAATCTGTTCAAAATCTCCTTGAACCGAGCATCAAGCTTGGCGTTGAAGGATTTCTCGAGTCCATCGATCTTGTCCACGACGTTGGTGAGCATGGTGTCAAACTCCCCTAGGCGTGTATCCACGTCTTCAGCGCGACTGACCAAGAGCTCGGAGAAGTGGGCATGTAGTTCTTCGCTCGTCATTGTGGCGGGTTCCATGAAGTATCTGTCATGGTTAGTCCTTAAAAAGCACAGGTATATACTACGGAAATATGGTGGAAGGCACGCGTAATCCGTCAAGCAATATACGAAGCTCTTACAAGTTCTTACCAAACAACAGGAAAAGGCGATGTGTAACCGCGAGGATCAATGGGTCCAGAGATTGAACCGAGCGATTACCAGGAGTCGAGACACCGCACGTGGAGGATATCTGTGGAGCTCTGGGAAGGCTTAGCAAAGGGGTTAGCAATTATCAAAACAGCAATGCAAAAGTTGAAAGAATGCTCAACGACGGTACTGTGCTGGTCCTAGGCTAGACCGTACTAGAGACGCGAGCCTAGATCATCAACGATGTCACGACGCGACACAACAAGCAATGTATGATGATATGACACCCTGAAAAGCGAACTGAGAGGTGGAAAATCACTATGATGGCGAGTGTCTAGAACTGATCTACAGGGTCTAAAAATAGGTTAGCCCCAAAAAAAATCGAAATTTTTTATTTTGCTCCGGAAAGCGCGCAGGCACCAAAAAATATCGCTATAACGGCCGATGGAGAAAAGTGATCCCGAGAGTCGAAAACTAGTATAGCCAGAAAAAAAATTGGAGGCGGTTCCAGACTTTTTTTTTTTGCTCTCCTTCTGGACTTACGACCGAACTCGGAGCTCGACTCGGACTTTAGCTTAACACGGAAACAACAAAGAAGGAAAGTAAAAAGAACTAACTAGGAAATAATGACTCAACTCGGACTCGTGCCGCGGTAGGAAAACTGATCGGATTCTGTGTCGCGGTAGGGAGGCGGTGGCGGAGTATTAGGGTTTATGGTGGCTGGGTGTATGGCGGCGGAATATGGTGGCGGTGATCGGCGAGTGTGGCGGTGACTACTATGATCAGAACTCGAAACTCTAAGGGACGAGACACTAAGACCAACAACTCGACGCGACGATGTAGACACAAATTCAACAATGCAAAAACTGAAAAGATAATGCGAGGCGTAGATTGGTTATGGGATGGATCTAAACTCTAACTGTATTTTTGGATTTTTTTGTGGGTTATAGGGAAAAACAGATCTAATCTACGAAAACAGTAAAATCTCACCGAGCAACCTGAAATCTGATACCACTTGATAGGACAAAGGTGTCCGATCTTTCGATGAGATGATGATAGTCGATTTGGTGGAGTTCGGGCTTGACGATCCGACTATACGTGCGAGCACGAGCGCCAATGCAATCGCTAGGCCGATCTCCTGGAGGTTACCGATCCTGCGGGAACACGATCAGCCTGACCAGCGAGGGTCGTAATTCCTACCTGAAATCGAGAACAAGTAAGAACTAATATTGCAATCAAGATATTGCGGATTAAGAGGAAAGCTTTATTGAAAAGGTGGGATCCTGAATAGGTGCGAAGTACAAGAGGCCTCTACGACGCTCGAGCCTTGGCGAAGTTGCTACGATGGCTAACTTAATGTCTAAACAAAATCCGAGTCTAGGGTGACGGCTGTGGGGAGTATTTAAGGAGGAAAAGGTGGGGTTTCAGCCAGCCATGGAAGTGGTGGCCGAATCCAACCCTAGAAGTCCTTT
The DNA here is from genome assembly GCA_030063025.1 of Avena longiglumis. NCBI lineage: Eukaryota > Viridiplantae > Streptophyta > Magnoliopsida > Poales > Poaceae > Avena > Avena longiglumis. Next base: position 84,289,935 of record CP125976.1, read on the forward strand.
TCCCCTCAAATACGGACTCTAAAAAGTGGCTATTTAAAATCCTATGAAATTACATGGGCCTGGCCCAAAATAAAGGTGTCGCAGCACCATATTAAACTATGGACAAATTCGTGAAGTATTAATCTTGAATATTTCGTCCAAGCCTTCTTTCTTCATTATGGTGGCCTCAAAGTTCTGAAATCTCCATCCGTGGCCTTCTCTTTGATCATCACATGCTTGCTGCCATCTCCATGCATGGCCATGCTCCAATGCTTGTCCCTCTCATCCATGCTTGGTCCATCATTCCTAAGAGTAAGAAATACATCTGATTTAGGCAGCATCATATTCTCATGTATGGGAGGAATAGTTCCAAGAAACGAAAGTACCTGATAGTTAAGTTGTTTGGCACGAGATCTTGTGATGGGTCCTTGTATGTGTGTAGCTGTAGGTACAACGATTGTATCAATAGAAGGGATGTCCACATCAGGACTTCAACAGAATCTCCCAGTCATTCGGCATGCAGGAGGAGCTCACAAGGCTGCGAGAGGTAACGGACAACGGGGCACCCCCAGTCTCGACACAAAACGCACCCGACATGTCGTTAGACTCAACAGTCAACACGAAGAAGGTGCAGGTCCACCCGAAGGACGCCTCTAAGACGGCATTGATCGCCAATGACCTCAGCCCAGCATAGGAAAGAGCGCTCGTTGAATTCCTTCGTGAACGCTGGGAAATCTTCGGCTCGTGTCCTGCGGACATGCCAGGAGTTTTCAGGGAATTCGCCGAGCACACACTCAATGTGTTCCCAGATGCCAAGCCTGTCAAATAGTCCATCCGACAATTATCCGAGCCACGGGCCGAAGCCATCAAAGTTGAAGTCAACAGACTGCTCGATGCTGATTTCATCAGGGAGATCAAGGAAAGCGAATGGCTGGCCAACATCGTGATGGTCCCTAAAAAGGACACGGACATCTTGCGGATGTGCGTGGACTTCACGTCGCTGAACAAGCACTGCCCGAAGTATCACTTCCCTCTTCCTCGGATTGATTAGATTATCGATTCGACTGCAGGATGCGAGAAACTCTCCTTCCTCGACGCCTACTCGGGCTACAATCAGATTCGACTGAAGGTCGAAGATTAGGAGAAAACGACATTCATCACGCCGTTCGGAGTGTTCTTCTACAACACAATGCCCTTCGGGCTAAAGAACGCAGGTGCCACGTACAAGTGATGCATGCAGGCATGCCTGAAGAGCCAGATCGGCTGCAACATACAGGTCTATGTCGATGACATAGTAGTCAAGACAAGGGAGGCCAAGACATTGATCGACGATCTCCGTGAGACGTTCGATAACCTTGATCGCTACAAGATCAAGATGAACCTAGAAAAGTGCCTTCGCGTCCATCCGCCAACCGCTGGATACTTCATCTCCCATGAGGAATTGAGGCGAACCCAAGAAAATCTGGCCATACCGCCATGGAGAAACCGAAGAACCTCAAAGGTGTCCAAGCAACTGGGCGCATCACGGCTACTGAAAGATTCATCACCGCGATGGGTGAGAAGGCCCTGCCTTGCTACCAGCTGCTACCCAAAGCAGACAAATTCGAGTAGACACCTGAAGCCGATGACGCATTCGAAGATCTAAAGCGGCTGCTCTCAACCTTGCCTGTCCTGGTCACACCAAAGGAGAGCGAGCCTCTCCTACTATACATAGCAGTCATGCATCAGGTGGTAAGCACCATGCTCGTGGTCGAAAGACCCGAAGATGGCAAGACCCATGGGGTCCAACGCCCTATATACTACCTCAGCGAGGTACTGACGCCAACAAAACGGAGTTACCCTCACTACCAGAAACTCGCCTAGGGCGTGTTCATGACGGCTCGTCGGCTGAGCCACTACTTCTAGGAGCATCAGGTGATGGTCGTCAATGAGGCACCTCTTAACATCATCCTGAACAACCCGGAATCCACAAGACGCGTAGCCCTGTGGGGCATCGAGTTGTCCCCTCTAGACATAGTCTACGAGAAGCGCCATGCGATCAAGTCTCAGGTCCTACCGGACTTCCTTGTCCACTGGATGGAGCTGCAGCTGTCAATCACCCCGGATATGACACAGTCATGGACGATGCACTTCGATGGCTCCAAGCACGAGGCTGGAGCAGGAGTCGGGGTCATACTAACATCCCCACAGGGCGACAAGATGAAGTACGTCCTCCGGATGAAATTTCTAGCTTCCAACAACGAAGCTGAATACGAGGCCCTCATCCACGGCATGAGGATGGCCAAGATCTACGGCGCAACGCGCCTGGTCATCTACGATGACTCGAACCTTGTCGTCCAGCAGACGATGAACGAGTGCGACGCACACGCCGCCAACATGATCGCGTACTGTGCGCTCTACAACTCACTCGAAGGAGACTTTGACGGCTGCGAGCTTCGACATGTTGGAAGAGAAAGCAACGAAGAAGCCGACAGACTCTCCAATATAGGCTCCACCTGCGCACGGGTGCCACCAGGTGTGTTCCTCGAACAGATCTGTCTGCCATCCATCAAAAGGAAATTCCCCAAGGGATCAACCGAAGAGGCAGAGCACTCGGGGGTTGCGCTAACCAAAGGACAGGAAGGACCCAAAAAGCTCGACACAAAGGTTGCAGTGGTCAACCTGATGCAGGTCATGGCAATCGAGGAAACATGGGCCTGCCGTACCTTGATGCACGATAAATGTGGAACCACGATGACCCGACAGATGCCCGGCGCATATCTTGCCAGTCCAAGGCCTTCACCATCATAAACGGCGAGCTGTACAAGTGTAGCATTTCGGGTGTACTCCAAAGGTGCGTCACCATCGGTGACGGCAAAACCATCCTCCAAGACATCCATGAGGGCATCTGCGGCCATCACGCGGGCAGCCGCGCCCTCGTCTCCAAAGCTCTACGAGCTGGGTTCTATTGGCCAACGGTCATGAACGACGCCAATGACATCGTCCGAAGGTTCAATGGGTGCGAGAGGTTCGCAGACAAACCGCACGCACCAGGATCAGAACTTAGGCCCATACCCCTGGCCTGGCCCTTCGCCCAATGGGGCCTCGACATGATCGACAAACTGCCCAAGTCCTCGAAAGGAGGCCACATCTACCTCCTGGTCGCAGTCGACAAGGTCACCAAGTGGATCGAAGCCATGCCCGTTACCAACAAAAAGGGTAAAATGGCCATGAAGTTTTTCGAATCCATAGTCTATGTGTTTCGCGCGCAACATCATCACGGACAAAGGGTCGAACTTCATCTCCAAAGAATTCCAGGACTTCTGCGAAGGCCTCGGGATCAACATATCATACGCCTCTGTGGCGCACCCGCAAACCAACGGGCTGGTCGAAAAGGCCAACGGCCTCGTAGGCGGCGGCATCAAGAAGCGCCTACTGAGCCCACTCGAGCGGCTTGAGGGAGAATAGGCAAAAGATCTACCCTCCGTCCTCTAGAGCTTGCGCACAACGCCAAATAGCTCAACTGGCTACATGCCTTTCTTCATGGTGCATGGAGCCGAAGCCGTGCTGCCTGCAAAAGTGCGCCATAAGGCCCCACGGGTCGTCGCCTACAGTGAAGCCGAATCAATGACCGCACTCGAAGACGCCATCGACACACTCGACGAGGCACGCGACATCGCCGCGGCTCGATCGGCGGTCTACCAACAGAGCCTCCGAAACTATCACAGCCGTCGGCTGCGTCCAAGGTCCTTTGTCGAAGGATACCTCGTCTTACGACTCAAGCAAAAGCGGCCAAAAAAGTTCGAGTCACCCTGGGAAGGACCATACGCCGCCCACTACGCACGGAAACCGAGGAGACGCCGTAATTCTCGCCACGTGGCGTGTGACCAGTCAACTTCAAGTCAGAAAGTGGGACCCATGTTCGTCTAGTCACGTCACCTCTGGCGCCGTAGACGATTGAGGTCACCGATCGTCAGCACTGACGTAATCAAAGCCATACTGGCAACGGTTACAAATCTTCGGCTAAACAGCTAAAGTACTCACTCGAATCTACGATTCGAGCAACTACTCGGGGGCTACTCCTATCAGGAGCGCTGGCCGCGCACCCGAAGCATGGATGAGGTACTACACCAATGATCTATTCTTCGGGTCCTACGCCGAGTCTACGACTCCACTACAGACTCGGGGGCTACTCCCATTGGGAGGATTGATTCAAGCATCCGAAAAAATTGTGTCCTATGGACCTGACGTAAACAACGGCTGAATTAAAGTCTCTGCTCGAGTCTACGGCTCGAACAGACACTTGGGGGCTACTCCCATAGGGAGCGCTGGTAACGCACCCTATGAATTCTTCGACTGCGATCCTTCGGATCAGAATGCAAAAACTTTTCGGCAACTTTGCCCCAACCAATGCTAAGTGAGTAGCGTTCTCCTTGTCCACGCGAAACACCTCCGCGGTGGTAAAATTTCGGATGTTGTGTCTGCGACGCAAAGATAAGACCTACAGATATCGTCTGATGGCCTGGTAACGCACCCGACTGTGCTCTGCTAGTAAAAATCCGTGCAACAAGCATGATGAAAATCCCGATGGACGCGTTGGGTACATCATTCGAAAACTACTAGGATTCGACTCCTGTAAGACCTCAACGGCCTGAGTCGAATTACGCCAGCATCTGTTCCGGGTTCGAGTCGAGGGACTCGAATTTGAAGAAGATCATGTTGTTTTGTCCTAAGACAATTAACTGACCCTGATCCGTTGGGAGATTCGGGCACACGCATCAACAATCCCTACATACTAAAATCATTCTCTGATGAATAGAAACATCTACACCCAAAAGATTGAAGAGTCCTCAGCCGAATCTACGATTCAACTGAACACTCGGGGGCTACTGACATGGTTATACCCTACGGGTATACGACATTAGCATTCCTGGTCCAGCCCAAGGAAGGCCCACGATAATATACATGGCCCATGAAGATTTTTGGGTGGCCCAAGCCCATGATGTCTTCGGATCCTTGGATAGCAAGACTAGAGTAGATAGAATATTCAAAGGGGCAAACCCTAAACCTGTAACCGACTCGATCTGTGCCCGGGACCTGCCTACCTCTATATAAAGGCTAGGAGGGCACGACGAGGAGGCTCTCTCTCTCTCATACCACCGCGTACACACCTCCTCGCCAGATTGCATCAAGACTGTCAGAACTTTTGGTTCCAGAATCAAGAGCAGACAAGTGAGTAGGGTTTTTCCTCCGGCACGAACTCGGTAAATCTCGTGTCCCCTGGTTGCTTGTCTGTTAACCGTTCCGTGATCTCCAACACCCCCATCTTCTCCAAAACCCAAGCTCATAACAATGGGCATTGAAGAGAATAAACCTCGTCAGCGGTGCACTGGAGATCTCGTTCGGCTAATGGGCAAGCAACACGGGGACACGATGTTTACCCAGGTTTAGGCCCCTAGAGGGAAAACCTTACTCATGTTTGTCTGCTCTTGATTATTGATGACCCACAAGTATAGGGGGTGTATTGTAGTACTTTCGATAAATAGGAGTGTCGATCTCAACGAGGAGCAGAAGGTGTTGAACAGTGGTATGGAGCAGGAAATCCCTGTGAATACTTAGCAAACGGATTTTTAGTGGTTTTCTGACAAGGCAACAAAACAAAGAGAAAGTAACAGAAGTAATGAACAAACAGAGCAAGTGTCTCAATCCTTTCTTAGCAAAGGACAAGCCGGTGGAAATACTTATAAGGACCAAACGTTCTCGAGGACCCATAGGAATTCTGTCAAGTGCTTTTGCTTCAAATAGTTGAGTACTCTTCTCTGGTGTTTGTAAGTGTTGTGTGGGTGAACTTGTGCTAACATACCGCCCTTCCTAGTACTAATACATACTTGTGATTAAACCCCCTGCAAACATCCGTAACTATGGGAAAGTAATTAAGATAGAAATGTAACCGCAGCCTTAAACTCTGAGATCCTACGCTCCCTTGTGCAAAGGTGTCCTAACGTGGGTTCAGGTTTCTGTCATTCCGGCAACCCCACAATTAGTAGCCAAATACACAATGCATTCCCCTAGGCCCATAAATGGTGAAGTATCATGTAGTCGACGTTCACATGACACCATTAGAAGAATAGCACCACAACTTAAATACTAAACCATTGAATAATAACCCATCACAGATTCACTACTAACAACATGACTTCTCCCATGTCCTCAAGAATTAAACGAACTACTCACAAGACATCATATGGATCAAGATCAAAGATGATATGGTAATGGATAACAATCTGAACATAAACAATAATCCAATGGTTCCACTCACAAGCATCAACTACAATAGTAATCAAAACCGGGAAAGTTTCCCCTAAGAACTAAAGTAATATCCAACACAATTGTTACAGCGGGACGAAGTGGTGATAATGGTGCTGGTGGAGATGATGGTGTGGATGATGATGATGATCCCGATGAAGCCTAGATTGTCGGGATTTGTTGATGGCGACGGCTCCCCTTTCAGGAAGGAATCTCTGGCAGAATCTGCCGCCAGAGAGGTCTTTCTCTCGGTGTTTTCCGCCTGAGGCGCGAAATCTATCTCGTGGTTGCTCCCCGAGCCTTAGGGTTTCAAGGAAGATATAAGCGGGGCGGAGTTGGACAGGGGTTGGGCCACACCGCCTAGGCACGGGTCGTGGGCCCGAGCCTAGGGGTGTGGTACCTGTGGCCCCACTGCCCTCCTTCCGCTTCCTTCGCCTCTGGTAAAATAATATGTTTCCATATTTTCGGTATTTTTGATCTTCACGAAATTGCACCAAACGCCTCTTTTCCATCGTAATCCGACTCGCAGTCCATCCTCCAGAATCATCCAACATGCATAAATGATGAAAAGCCATAAGTAATACCTCATAATAAGACAAATATCAATGAATAGAGGTAAATTATGATATAGAATGGTGATGCAAATTGGGCGTATCAATTATCGAAGGAAGCAAGGGTTACAGGGGGTGCCTTGATGGTGATGGTGCGCAGACATAGTCTGGCGGGTGTAAGCGCTAGGGTTTTGGGTGTCCTTCTCACCGTTCCCTCCAGGCCTTTATATGGGGAGGCCAGGTCTCATGATAGATGTCGAGTCGGTTATAAGTTAGGGTTTCTCCTTTCAAAATTTCTATCTTAAGATAGTCGTATCCTCCAAGGAGTCACATCCTTCATGGGATTGGGTCACCCGAATCCTCCTGGGCTTTGTCATTAGGTTCAGATCATCACATGGTCACAGGGCATACACATGTCAAATAGTGTTGTCTAGATGAAGTAGCGATCAAACTTGCGAAAAAATATGAATGAAATGCCCCACACCAGGTACCACTGGAGCCATCACGCATCACCAGATCCACCGCCGCCGCTATCGAAGCACCGCTGTCAAGCACCACCTCTTTTTGATTGCAAGATTGATGCTCTTCTAATCCCCATCCCCCACTCTCTATCTCTCATTAGAGCATCCTCCTCGGCAATGTTGCATGTCCTCATCTTGGTCTTCTCGATAAGGATTCTTCGTTCCTTGAAGTCTGGCTTGCCATCTTCAGAATTTGTTGCCACCATGGTGTCTTATCCTTTGCTTCTTCTCGACTAACTCCTTTTTTTCTTGCAATTGTTGAGCCGCCAATGCTTGTTTGGACTTCATCATATCATCGATCTTCTCCCTCAATCTTTTGTGCTCGGCCTTCTCATTCAACTCCATATTCTTTTTCCTTCTCCCGTCTGGTCTACCTTTGTTTCTTCCTCATTTTGGTGTCGGTTCATCATCATCCTCGTTGCCATCCGAGGTAATTGGTGCTTCTTTCCTTGGTGGAGGAGATTCTTGATCCCCCGACTTCCACTTCTCACTATGTTCAAGCAATTTCCAACAATATTGGAACATAGATGATTTGCCTTTGGATGCGGCCATTTTCTTGTACCTTTCTTGTTCCATGCGATCCTACATTCATGAAATGACAATAAGTCAAAAGTGGGCATATTTTAGTGAACAATTGCACCAAAACTTCACAAATTAAAAACACAAACAAACTCACGTAGTCATGAATAGTGCATCCACTTGGATATGCCTTCCTCACTTGATCCAAGCACCCACTACTCCAAACGTCTACAACATCATTTTATTACATCATACCGGCCTTGGGAGATCTTATTGTGTGGGTTGATGGTTCTAGCATGAATCGGTAAAATCTTCTCGATTCTTTGCCGATATTTTTCTGGTTTGATTGTTCCAGGTAATCGCATCTAGTGAGACATTCTCATATACCTCCGTCAATGTTATGTCTTGAACTCTTGTGTAATTCGTTGATCTCTTTGATTTCCCGTTTTCTTGAGAAGCACTAGAGGCTTCCTCTTCCACCTCTTTAGCATCATACTCTTGACTAAATGCTTCTAATGGTGTGCTAAGAATGTCAACCTTCCAATGTATTCACATGTATATGAAGTAGGAACCAAATGCAAATTGAAACTAAACAATAGAAAGCCGAACAAACTAACCATTCACATATAATTTGACAAACACATGAGGATAGTTAGGGGGAAATCATACCTATGTGGCACTTCACCGAACACATATGACATGGTGTAGTTGACGCATCAAGGGAATCTTGGATCCGGAGGTATGGAATCGCTTGTTGAAGTAGGCATGGGATCGTGAGACGTTGTCTTCTTCGTCCTCAATGGACCAAAACCCAACGTTTTTTTATCAACCTTGAGACGAAACATGCGGTAGAAGGCCGTACCCTGGCATGGTAGTGAGCCTCAATGATGTGGCCGCATGCGAGTCGACTCCATTGACGATGTGTTTGCCCTATCACTAGCGTTTTGGCGTGGCGGCGGCAACCACAGCCGGCCACGACATACCCGATGGAGAGAGATGCGGGCAACTGGAAGCCCCCATTGGAGATGGGTGAGGTAAGAAACGATGGACGAAGGGACATGAAAGTCCATGGCGATGATAGGGCAGCACATGTAGGAAGGACAATACAGAGTGAGGATATTGACCGCGGTGCTCGGGGGAGAGAAAGGGGCTGAAATTTTTATCTACTACACTTTGCAGTAGACCAGAAACATAGCCCGGACAAAAAATATATGGGTTGGGACTTTTGCGGTATCTATTTGGTGTGTTTTTTGCCCAAAACCGCAAAACGACAGTTATTTTGCAGGTTCAAGTCTTTTGTGGTATCTATTAGTGATGCTCTTATACATGAAATTCTTCATACTTATATTTTTGCTCGTTGGATATTGAACTCGAAAGAAATATTAGTGGAAGAAAGAGCAAGGGAACGAGGGAAACACTATGCAGCGAGACAAAATGAAATATCCAACTTAAATGGACATTTTCTATCTGATAAGCGCCATGTCAGCTATATTAGTCTTAAGGCTTTGTGTTAGTTCCTGAACTGTACCGTGCATAACTTTTTCTCCAAAAGGAAGGATAAGCTACCCATCCTCTCAGATGCACACAACCTTAATTTATCGAAAAAATACAAAGCAACAAAATTATACTTATTTTTACAAACTGTAGTGGAAAAATAAAAATGAACATGCAGAAGTTGGTTATCGAAATTGAAAACAAGCAAAACCTAGTTGGAGAAGCTAGATTGTGATAATCCAGCCTTAGACAACAAAATACTAGTTGGCTCCTCTAGCATCTACATCCAAAAATACAGACAACTCAAATTTACAAAGTGGCCAAGAATAGAAGTCAAATTGGTTGAAAAAGATATGCATGATGGAGGGGCTTCCCAAACCCTCACCACTGTCCCGCTTTGTTGTCGTAGCCAATTCCTGTGCATTTCTTGATCAACGTTTCATGTGGGTTCATGGTGTTGGCTTTGTCGCCCACATCAACTGCATCAATTGTTTTAATATATGTTTGTGGTCCCATTTTTAGTTATTCTTTTGTTGTTTTACACACGATAACAACATCGATGCTACTAACAATAATCACGTTTTGGCCTCTTCATGGACCAAGGAAGGTCCTCCTTTGGTGCCGGTGGCGAGCGAGTGAGACCAATGTCTCATTGACTAGGGGTGTGTTTCATCTCATGTGATGGTGTGTGCTTTGGGTTTTCTTCTTCAGAGTTATTTCTTCTAGGCTTCCGTCTACGATTATTCCGATTGCTGGTTCCAGATCCTTGTCTAGTCAAGTTCGCGGCTCTACCCAAATAGATATGCTGCAAATGACTTTATGCTCTCGTATGTAGTGATCGGTGAAAGGATAGAGCGAGTAACCTAGAGAGGTGAATATATTTCTAGTATAATTTTCCCATTTTCACAAGTTTTATACTTTGCGGATAAATAAAGTACCCGAGTGCTAAATAGTGCTTGAAGGCCAGTTTGCTCCATCGAGCCTCTGTTTCCTGTCCGTCGGATCAAGTCCAGATAGTTCTGATCGCCTCCCTCCTCGCGTTCCCATCCCGACAGCCACTAATCCCTTTGTTCCACTGAGCCTACCACCAACCACTCCAATGGAACCGCATAGGGTCACGCCGCCGCTGATCCTCCCGTCTCGCCCCCATACCAGCCAACCTACCGCCTCCATCTAGCTGGAGATCCACGTAGCCAGTCTCCCGACCACCGAAAAGGAGCACCCGCCTCATCTCAGCCGAAAAATACCTCCAGTTCGAGGCCTGCCCTCATCCAACAGACTCTCATCCAAAAGAGATTTGGCGGCTACGCCGCCTCATCGTCGGGCCTTCATGACATCCATGAAGAGCGCCAACAGCTAGGGCGGCGGTGGCCGCAATGCGCCATGGCGGAAGGACGTGTCGGGGCATGGTGGGTAGGTCGTCTCCAACGCCGCCGTTGTCTGGTGTGATGGAGCCAAGATGAGAGGGACGACAGACCGCATAGCCGCAGGCCGTGGTGCCGGATTCGGCCGCCGCCAAGCCACTTATGTTCGCAGATTCTTTACCTCCAGGTTGGACAGAGCAGCGACAGAGCTCTGCCGCTCGTCGTTGTGGTGATGAGAGGGACGAAGGCTAGGGACCAGACCACTACCATATCTAGGAACGAGAGGGGTTCTGTCGCACTGGGGAAGAGCTAAAGAGGAGAAGAGGAAGGGGTCGGTCGTCGTGCTCGGGCTCGCTGTGGTGGAGAAGGAGATGCGAACGAGAGGTTAGGGGGCGACGCTGCACTTGAGAGTGGGACTCGATGCAGAACTGCAGATGGAGCCACACGGGGATATGGAGAGGGGGCGACAGGAGAAATTGGCTAGCTGCTGGGGAAGAAGAGGACACTGGGTTTGCTCCTTCTGATATATTATTGCTAGCATGTTTTACAGTTTACTGCTAATTACTTTGGTCGTTCTTTCACGTGTAAGTGCCACTTTATTCTGCATAGTTGCACACACATCCAGCTGCAAGTATCACTTAATACTCAAGATAATGCATAGCATTCGCCTGACTGCAGAGTGGATATCTTGTATTTAGTTGTCACATGTTTGTATTTTCATAGGCGTAGTGAGTCTTTTCACTATATGCATGGAAGAATATAGATGAATTGTTTTGTTAAGAGTATTTCTATGGGCAAAGTGAGTTGATCCGCATAAAGAACCAAAGATATCTAAATGGTGCCCATGCTACTATATGTTTAGAATCCTACAAATTGTCTTCAGCTATATGTTCCACATATGAGATAAGTTGTACTTTGCACATTGGTAAATTGTTCTCTCACACATTGTTAAGTTGTATTTTAAGCATTAATTTGTTGTTTTACATATGTACTAAGTTGTATACCCATTATGATTGGTTTATCTAAAAGTTCATTTTTTATCATGGTTGTTTTTTTTATCATGGTTAAGTTGGTCCTAAATTCAGCTAAGTTGTTTTTTGTCAATCTGTTTTTTAGTTGTTTTGAATCTTATAATTTTAGCACCAACATGCTAATTTGTATACATATTGAATTAAGTTGTTTTGTTCAACTGGCTTGAGTTGTGTACTTAATATACCTAAGTTGTGTACAAGTAAGTCCCCCATGAGCTGGATAGATGAAATGTTTCTCCTCTATAAAGTTGTTTCTCTATAAAGTTGAATTAAGTTGTTTTGTTCAACCGGCTTGAGTTGTGTACTTAATATACCTAAGTTGTGTACAAGTAAGTCCCCCATGAGCTGGATAAATGAAATGTTGATCCTCTATAAAGTTGTTTCTTTATCATAGTTTTGTTGTACATACATACGCTAGAGGATTTTCTGTGTAGACAATCTTGCAAGTGATTTCCTCGTTGGATCGTATAAATAAGTTCATCGCGATACTTTAGTTGAGTTTCCACAGTTGTTTATACACGTTTAAGTTATCTTCTCAAAGTAGTTAAGTTGCTTCAATATATAACTAAGTTGATTAGCCACACGAGCTTACTTGCCTCCTAGGGGGAATTGTTCTGCTTTGATTTACTGTATTTTTTTTCCGAAGTAGGTTGTATTGTCAATATAGTTAAGTTGCTTTCATCATAGAACTAAGTTGATTACCCTGATTAGTCTCAACTTGACAAAAATGATCTAATTTCAATAGAGGTAAGTTGCTTACGCCACGGTATTAAGTTGAATGTACCATGTATACCATTTAATTAAGTTGATTGCACATCAACTCATTACCCTCCTACAAAAAACAACTCCATATTAAGTTGGTTCTCCACACAACCATGGTTTTATACTCTTAAGTTGCCTTCTCTGATCCAACTTTCATAACTAAGTTGATTTTATCATCATCTAAGTAACTTGATTGTGCATATTTTCTGTCGATATAGTCAAGCTGCTTCTATCAGAATGCCCAAGTTGTATGTTGAAGTTAACTAAGTTGATTACACAACAACATGCTTAAGTTGAATTTTAATTCCACGGTCGTCCATGAAGACAGCGCACAGCCGTGACCAGAAGTGATTGTCTCCTAAGACGGTGCACCTCCGCTGCCTCCCACCGGTGATTGCCTCCAAAGATGACACACCGCTGCCAGCGACGGCTAGCCATCGGTGTCTCCCTCCTCTAGGCAATCCGGATTAAAATCACAGAAGGTAAAATACATTGTTTTGGACGTCATCGTGTTTATACTTTGCTCATATCCAGACTGTAAGTTTGTGCTTATGCATATAATTTTTTGTCTCAGTCTTGGTCGGTCATTGGTGAATTTATGAACTATTTGTGTCATCACTAAATGGATGATGGAAAACTAGATTAACGAGGAGAGCAGGCCACGGCTTGTTCAACCGGGTAAGTTTGAACTGGTGTGCAGATAGCTGGTTTAAAGTCTGAGCTTTAGTATCCATGCGTATGTATCGATCTGAATGTCTGACCATCCTAGCAGGGTACCCCTTTCGCGATGGTAGCTGTGTGTCATTCCCGATAAGATCGCCAATGGTCAAGCTAAGCGCCTTCAGAGATGATGGTCATTGTCTCGCTATTCTAAGGAGAGCATTGCTCGCTTTTGTTACGCCCAAAGGTCCAGAGGCAACGCGAAAGGGTACCTCTTCCACGATGATCAGCGGTCGCAGCGTATTGCCAGTGCCTCGTATGATTGCTCGTGGACAGAGCTGGGTGTGTCCAGAGACGGTGGCCATCATCTCGGTCATGTACTCAGACCTGGACGTATTCAAATTTTCCAAGTTGTACTTTTGAAATCGGAACCGTATGAATATGTGATGTCTTTCCAAAAACGTATAACATGATTGAGGCGTGCTTTCCTTTTTTGGGTGAGGGCTAGATTAGACTAGCCAGCCCCCGGAGGCTAGCTAGCCGTGTCCAATAAAGTATGCCTTACAACTAGATGAAATAACATATATGCATGATTTTCTTCATGACCTTTTGAAACCTAGAGAATATGATTTTCGCTAGGTGTTTAAAAATTGGATTCAAGGGCCTTTGTGTTTGGTGAGGACAGTGGTGTCCTTACCCTTTATTCTCCTTCTTTGCTTGATCTTCTTAAAGAAAATCTTGTCGCACTTAAGTTTGAAAAACAAGGCCTCAAGCAAGGCATCACCGTTGGTCGCTTTGGTTTGTTGAACACGAGACGCATCCATCTCCTCCTCTGGGTGCTCCGACGTCTCCACTCACCCTGCTGTGATCCATGTGACACCATCTTTCTCCTAGACGATGATTATTATTAATTAAGCGCGTGGAAAAGGACGATAAATCGAACATTCTGAAGATCCTTGGCTGAATTGTCAGCACTAGAAGAAATGCAGAACCGCCAGACACGTTCGCTAGTGGGCGGTGCACGCCTTCATTCATTCCCCGTTCCTTTTCTTTACTCGTTCCTCAGGCAGGCCCCATGTGATCGATCCCGAATCGACCCAGCCCAACCAGATCCGCACACGCGTGCACCAGCACCACCACTCCACTCCGCCTCTCGCTTCTTCCTCCTCCCCCACCTCCAGTGGCGCGGCGCCGACCGGTGCCCCGGACCCGGAGACGAGACTGGAGAGCGCCCCCTCCGTGCGATATCCGGTCCCGATTCCTGCCGAGCTGCAGGTACGAACGAACCAGCAAATCCCTCCCCTTCGTTACCCTTCACGCTCACCAATCTCCTGGGGCTGTACGTACGGGGCTTTGCTTTCTCTTGTTTATTTGTCTTTCCTGAGATCTGGGGTGCCACTGGGATTAGCCCCCGCAATTTGCTAGGGTTCGATTTCTCCCTGTTGTGTTACCTTGTGTAATTTGAGCCGCGGACATCAGTTTTCCATTTTGTGTGTGTGTAATTAGTCATTAATTAACCTCGAATAATTTTCGTTGTACATGACTACATGTGACACCGGGCACACCATCTAGACACCACCACCACCGCACACACACACACACATAGAAGATGGGATTAGTTGATCCTGAACCTGCTTGGTCGTTCAACACTCTAATAGGAACCCAGTTGCATTAATTATTTATTTGTTCATATCCAGGATCTTCTGAAGCGGTTCTCTTGCCTGAAAACAAACACTAGAATTCAGTGTTGTGGATCGAACCAATACGCCGCTCTGACTAGGCTTTGTTTAGTATGTCGCTATGTGCTAATCCATGTCGTTACTTCATGAGTATATCTCCAACTGTGATTACTGGATGTTGAAAGTTCACCTGACTTAAAATGCACTGTGGGTATATTATTTTGTGTGCTCCCCGGTATTTAGCTCGAGCTGAATATCGGGGAACACACAAAAATTACACTCAATTCAAACAGGGCCTAATAGTGGATGTTGAAAGTTCACCTTACTTAAATCGTACTGTGGGTATTATTTTGTGTGCTCCCCGGCATTTAGCTCGAGCTGAATATAGGGGAACACACAAAAATTACACTCAATTCAAAAAGTGCCTAATGTGTATTGGTAGTTATTTCATATGTCTCATTGCATAGTGAGATAATTTAGTTTGAATCCCAAGAACAGACATTAGAACTTTTATATAGCTTGCATGGATCTTGGCTACTCATCTAAATATCTATTGGTGTCTGGTACTACCTATCTGTGCTGGTATTAACTGTTGTACTCATGATACCTACTTTCTTATGTTAGGTGCACCACTGAAGGCAGGAAATTTTGTACATTGAACTAGCATTAGACCCTACATGATAAGAAAGCATGGCACCAGGAAGCAAGGCGGAGCAAAAAGCAGCATTAGATGCTGGGGCATGGATGTTCAATGTTGTCACTTCTGTTGGCATAATCATGGTCAACAAGGCCTTAATGGCTACACATGGGTTTAGCTTTGGTAAGAATAGAATGCCACACTTTGTGTTTATCTATAGAACATCTGGTATCGCTAGAATCTCAAACCAACCTGCCCCCATCTGTGCTCCCCACCAACTATATAATGGCGTATCACAGTGGTCAAACTAGGACAGCACGCGTATATCCTTATCTCAATTCTGTTGACTTGTGTATCTATTTTTGTCAATGGAAGCTATTATGGCATTTATCATGGAACATTTGAACTGGTTGAACCTGCCAATTTACAATCTTGGACCCCATGGAGCATTACTGGCTGAACTTGGGGCAGGATACATATATCCTTATCTGAATTTGTATGGAATTTAATTCTGTAAAATATTTTGAAGTTTACCGATGAACATTAGACTGGTTGAACTTGCAAATTTACAAATTGAGAGGCGTCAAATTTCCAATAAATCAGAGAGTGATTTTGACCTGAGTTCTAGTGGAGTTGTAGTGATGAGATTGATAGAGTTTATGGGAGCACTAAAAAGAATCTTTGTAAGCTACTATATGTGTACATTGTGTTTCAGATTATAACATGTCCAGGAATTTAGTAGAAGGTCTTATTTAGGGGCTGATGACCAGAAGTTCATAAATGGATGTGTATTGTGTTGATGCTTTCTTTTTCTTGCCAATAATATTGTGCACTATTGCTTTTGCTGGTACAGCTACAACATTGACTGGGCTGCATTTTGCAACCACCACTTTGATGACATTGATGATGAAATGGTTAGGATACGTTCAGCCATCTCATTTACCTCTGTCGGAACTAGTAAAGTTTGTCTTCTTCGCAAACCTATCAATTGTTGGGATGAATGTTAGCTTGATGTGGAATTCTGTTGGCTTTTATCAGGTAAAATCTGCAAGTCCTGTTTTGCTCAATTTATGAATTTATAAATGTAGTTTATATACTAATTTGTTTCCACCACTTCCTGTCTTCAGATTGCGAAGCTATCTATTATTCCACTTCTATGCATTATGGAGGTCCTATTCGAGAATTTCCGTTACTCGAGGGATACAAAGCTTAGTATAGTGGTTGTCCTTGTAGGTGTGGGAGTGTGTACAGTTTCTGATGTTAGTGTAAATGCACAAGGATTGATAGCTGCCGTAATAGCAGTGTGCGGCACTGCATTGCAACAGCATGTAAGTATTGAGAATGTCAGTTAATTTATTTTATTCTGTTGGTGGGCATCAATTTATAACATATCAACATCTGACGCATATTCTATTTCTTCCTATACTTCCGTCTCTGTAGTGTTCAGGCTTTAATTTATTCTCTTGTTAAACTGCAACCTTTGTTCATTAAGGTCCTTGTACAACACAAAAATTGACCACATTGGTTGTGCCTTGGTACTAGACTGTGTCTGTATGACATTGACATCCAACATAAAGCTTGCATTTGAAAGCCTAGGTTATTGTGCATACTTTATTACCTTATTTCACTTAGCTGAATCTCTTGATGGTTCTCTGGTATCGCTTTCACAGCATTTTCTTTGACTCTCTGTGTTTCAAGGGAGACTAACATATACAGAAAATTTTCTTTGACTGTGTTTCAAGGGAGACTAACATATGCAGAAAATTTGCCCAATTAGTGCGTAAAAACAGTAAGTAGCTAGTAAATAGTAAAGGTTCTATTCATTTATCGCTTGTGACCAAAGAAGTTTTGTCCTAGACCCAGATTTTTTGCACGTTTTCAGAACTTATCTTTTTTGTGTACTCGTATTAAATTATTTTTCTTATCCTTTATTTTGCAGTATGTCAATTACCTTCAACGGAAGTACTCGCTCGCTCAAACTATTGGGTCATACTGCACAGGCAGCTCAGGCAGCTAGGCAGTCATTGTTGATATTAGGCCCATTCGTGGACTTCTGGCTGACCAGGAATAGAATCGACACTTTCCAGTACACCAGCATAGTGACGGTATGTAACCAACTGAAGAATATATATGGCATCATAATGCTTGCCAACATTCCACGAGTATATGACGGTGCAGTGATCAGAAAATGCATCATATAAAAAAAGAAAGATTACTGTAGCTTAGTTGTTGCATTTGTTTGCTTTTAAAATTTGAGTATTCTGAATCACTATCTTTGGCACCCATAAAACACAGGTAGTTGATTGCATGATTAAGGTTGTGTAGTTATAGAAGGATCTACTTGTCTGCAAAGCTAGCTAGTATTTTTTTAATTAAAAAATATCTGTGTTGGCTGTGTTATACTTTGAGCCTTTGAAGACATGAATGGCTGATCTTTGTTTTGTATCAGTTATTCCACATATGTTTTGCTTTTGACATGACAATTTTCGTTCGCTGACTCCTTTTCTTCCACTTCCACCCGCATTTCAGTTCTTCATTGTGCTGTCATGCGTGATTGGTCGGAACCAATCTCAGCCAGTTCATATGCATCGGAGATTCACCGCCACGTTCCAAGTGATCGGCCATGAAGACTATCCTCGTGCTAACCCTGGGATTCCTGTTCTTTGGGAAAGAAGGCCTGAATTTCCACGTCGGTCGGGATGGTCCTCGCCGTGGTTGGGATGATATGGTACAGCAGCGCGTCTTCGAAACCCGGAGGCAAGGAGCGGCAGGGTGTGCCCAGCGAGAAGGGTCAGAAGTCGTCGTCATCAGAGTCAGAACTGGACGATAAAGTATGAGATGAGGGAAGCCTCTGAGGTTCTTAGAATCATCTATTTATACACGTTTTCCCCGTCTTGTATCGAATTAAATTAACTCCTCTTTGTACACGGTTCCTTGGAGGAATGTTTCTACAGTGTTGGTAGAGGTGTAGGGCACAGCAGCAGAAAGTTTACGGAATTTCTCAGGAAATACTCCCTGCATAGGCCACGTGGGCAGACGTTTTCAGTTTTAACACTTGGTAATTACAATCACTGTCGTAATTTTTGACCATTTGCACCTTGCTTGCCAGGCATAGTCGTTACTACTCGTTACTACTGTAGATGGGAGTAGTGTGCCCTGCCCACTGGTAGCGGAGACTGAAAACAAGCTGTAAACTGCAACTGAAGGGACGCTGACAGCGAGCACCAGCTGTGGCTGCCGAGCGCTCATTGATGATTCAACTGCACTGCATCAGCATTCCAGCGTAAGCCGAGTAGTGTCAGTGGAGTTGTGCGTGAGCAGATCGGACCCGACCACCGCGCCGCTGCACAGCTGCACTATGAGCTTCCTTCCGTGCCACTCGGTGCGCTGGACGCACGCGACATTGCGGTCGGCGGCCGATGAGTGATGGTTTGGTAGCGGCAATGACTTCGATAGTCGGCTCTTGATAGGTCTTGTTTGCTACTTCTTCCAATTTTGAAATAGAAATATAAGATGTTTTAGGTTAGTAAAGCTAATATATTTAGACACAGTTTAGTGTCTAGGTTCAAATGAATCTATGTATTAAAAAGTGTCTAGATATATTTATTTCAGAAATCTAAAACATCTTATAATTCTAAACGTAGGGAGTATAATATAAGATGTTTTAGTTTCTGTAAAGCGAATGTATCTAGATATTTTTAGTGTGTAGATTCAAAATAAACTTATATACTTAAAAATGTTTAAACATATTCTCTTCACAAAAGATAAAACATAAAGGGAGTAGTATTTGTGGGATTACGAGAGATAATCCCTAGTAAACACCAAATCCTAAGTACTCCAAATAGCAAGTTCGGTTCTAGAGTACCGGACTAACTCAATCCCCGCTAATCCCTACCTTTCTCAAAGTCTTGGGTATCTCTAGTGTTTTACGCGAATGGTCGACCTTTTTTTTGTGAAATTACACGAATGGTCGACTTTTTTTTTGTGTGTGGCTGCTCTTCCGTGAAAAAGGAGTCGCTTGTGTTAGATGTATATCAGATATCAGATTTCCATATGTCGTGGGCTTCAGATATTTGCTCAGACTGCATTATATATTGTGCCTTTGGTCCTCGTAGTAATACAAGTTGCTTATTCCTAACATGGTATCGAGCCACGTTAGACCTGCATTTTCTCGAACTTCATCGGCCGCCACTGCCTCGCCGCCGCCGCCTTGCCGTCGCTGCCACCACGGCCGCCGCCAGCCTCTCCGTGAGCGGTCGGCCTGCCCTCGACGCCCGCCAACTCACTCAAGACTGCCTCAAAGGGCCCCCACGAGCGACCTTGCCCGTCGTGTGCCCGACGCCCAACGCCTGCTAGCGCCACCTGTCATCTGTTCCTGCGCGTGGGCCCTGCCTCCTAGGGCCACGTGTGCCCTGCAGTCTGCCGCCCCGGCGACTGCTCCGCTTCCACTGCGTCCGCTTATTTTGTCTGTTTGCGATCCGGATAGATCAGATCTAGATCTGGTCTGTGCCTAAAAAAAAAGATATGTCTTTTTCATCGGGTTATGTTGCGATTCCTCGCTGCCCGGTGGTCTTTGATGGCGCGAATTATCCTGATTTCGCCGCCTTTATGCGCTGTCTTCGTCTTTGGGGTGTGCTCTCCGGCGAGGCCTCCCGTCTGCAGGTTCTCGCCTATGGCTCCACTTCCGACACGATTGTTCCTGGCCGATGCTTCAGAGGCCAAGGATGCCGCCAGAGTGCCGATGATAGTGTCTTTGCTTATGACCAAGTTCAAGCAAGATTTTTATGATCTCGAGGCCTATCGACACGCCCGACCGCTTACACTCTGGTTGATGAGGATGCTCGTGCCGTTCTCACCTCCGTGTTCCCGCCTCAAGATGTCGCTGAGTTCATGAGTCTCCCACTTGCCGCCGGTGGGCTCATCTTCGCCGCTTATCACCCATCCGGGATGCTTTTGCCTATGGTTCGCCAGAGCATGCTCTCCACAGTTGATTCTACTATTGATGAGTTCTATACTCGAGTGCCGCTATCCGCGCCGCCTTGATTCTCTTCGATCATTGCTTGTGGCACATGCTCGTGTTGCCGATTGTGCGCCGGATTTGGAGTTTCACCGCATCTATGAGTTTCGCCTTGGCTCGTCAGAGTTTGAGCCCCGCGTGTCACCTGAATGCTCGTGGTCGTGTTCCGCCTCTCGTGTTGTCTCGAGCCGGGCCGAGGAGACCCGCCTCAAGGTGCCGGTCTCCTTGCGGTTCCATCTGCTTGCTACTCGTGGTCCTCCTATGTCGTCGCTGCCTCGACCACCGCGGTCGCGTGCCGCCACCGATACTACCCACTCCTCCGTGTCAAGGTCGAGTCATCGCTAGCCTCGTGGTCGAGTCAAGATCAGCCTCGTGGTCGTGGTCGTGGTTCTCTTTGTCATCGCTTCATCAGAATAAGGATGGCCACACTTGGGCCACTGTTATACACGGGATCCCGCTTACGCCACAAAGACCAGCTCGCGGGCCGCTCCTTCCGGATCTACAACAGCTTGCTCTCTCCGATCAGACATTATCGAGTCTTCGCGATCCGCTTGTTGCCATGTGCTCTTCTTCGACATGCAAAGGCCGGGTTCTCAGGATCGATTCTTCGACATCGCGACCACCACCTTCTACATGTACGCACGCCCCATGGTATCTGGATTCTGGAGCTTCCTTTCATATGACCTTTGAGACTTCTTCTCTGTCTTCTCTTCGTTCTCTTCCTTCTCCTGTCTGTGTTTTCACGACTGATGGTACCTCTCTTCCTATTTTTAGTCGGGGCACCCTTTCTACTTCTTCTTTTTATGTTCCTGATATTTCTCATGTTCCTCTTCTTAAGATGAATATGTTCTCTGCTAGCCAGCTTACTGACTCTGGTTGTCACGTCATTCTTGATGCTGATTCTTGTGTTGTCCAGGACCGTCGCACACATGCCCTGGTTAGAGCTGGACCTCACAGTCGTGACTCCTCAGGACTTTGGGAGTTAGACTGGCTTCGTGTTCCTTCCGCTGCCACTTAATCTGCCAGTTCTTCTCCGGTCGTCGCCTCTGCTACCAGCTCCTTTCAGCAGTGGCATCATCGTCTTGGTCACCTTTGTGACTCTCGCCTATCGTCATTAGTTCATCGTGGTCTTCGGGGTCCGCCTCAGAGATGGGTCTTTGCATTGTCGTGGTTGTAGGTTGGGTAAATGTATTCACTTCCCTATCCTACTAGCGCTGTATCTCAAATGACCTTTGATTTAGTTCATTCCGATGTTTGGGGTCCGGCTCCTTTTGCTTCTAAAGGGGGCCATCGCTACTATATTTTATTCATCGATGATTTTTCTCGGAACACTTGGTTGTATTTTATGCGCTCTCGCAGTGAAGTGCTTTCCATATATCAGCGTTTTGCGGCCATGGTCCGTACTCAGTATTCTACCCCCATCCGTGTTTTTCGTGCTGATTCCGCTGGTGAGTATATCTCCCAGATGTTGCGAGGTGTTCTTGCTGAGCAGGGCACCCTTGCTCAATTCTCCTGTCCTGGCGCACATGCCCAGAATGGCGTTGCTGAGCATAAGCATCGCCATCTTCTTGAGACCACTCGCGCTATGATGATTGCTTCTTCTCTCCCGCCACATTTCTGGGCTGAGGCTGTCGCTACGTCGGCTTACATCATCAATATTCAGCCTTCTGCTGCCTTGCAGGGTGGTATCCCTCTTGAGCGCCTATCTGGACAGTCTCCAAACTACTCCATGCTTCGCTTGTTTGGTTGTGTTTGCTATGTTCTCCTTGCTCCTCGCGAACGCACCAAATTGACCGCTCAGTCTATTGAGTGTGTCTTCCTTGGATACAATGATGAGCATAAGGGCTATCGCTGTTGGGACCCTGTTGGTCGTCGGATGCGTATCTCTCGTGATGTTACTTTTGATGAGACGCGTCCTTTCTATCCTCGTCCCACCGCTGGTACTTACCCGGTGGAAGATATCTCTTTCTTCTTTCCCGACACACCTCCTTCTACACCCAGTTGTGCCTTATTCAGATCTCCTCCTCGATGTCTCTTCTTCGACACCGCTCTCCTCTCGCTCCGCCTAGTTCTCCTAGTTCTTCTTGTTCTCCGAGTATTCTCGCTATTCCTTCTTCTTCATCGCCGCCTCATGAGTCGCTCTTCTCGATGAGCTTCTACTCGCCATGTTCGCCGTCATTGCCCCAACCGTTACTCTCCTAGTTAGTATGGTATTTCTGTTGCCTCTGAGCCGACTTCTTATCGGGATGCTGAGCGTCATCCTGAATGGCAGCTGGCCATGGCTAAGGAGATTGCTGTGCTTGAGCGCACTGGCACCTGGGATCTTGTCTCTGCCCCTCCCGGTGTTTGTCCTATCACGTGTAAGTGGGTGTATAAGATTAAGACCCGCTCTGATGGATCTCTTGAGCGATATAAAGCGCGTCTTGTGGCTCGTGGTTTTCAGCAGGAGCATGGTCGTGACTATGATGAGACCTTTGCTCCTGTGGCTCATATGACCACTGTGCGTACTCTTCTTGTTGTTGCTTCTGTTCGTCACTGGTCCGTGTCCTAGCTTGATGTTCAGAACGCCTTTCTCAATGGTGAGTTGAGTGAGGAGGTTTATATGCAGCCTCCTCCTGGGTATTATGTTCCCGAGGGGATGGTTTGTCGTCTTCGACGTTCTCTTTATGGCCTCAAACAGGCCCCTCGTGCCTGGTTTGAACGCTTTGCTTCTGTAGTGACGGCTGCTGGTTTCTCCCCTAGTCCTCATGATCCAGCGTTGTTTGTTCACATTTCTCCTCGTGGTCGCACTCTTCTTCACTGGTGATGATTCTGAGTATATTGCCTTTGTTAAGGCTCTTCTTCGTGATTAGTTTCTTATGACTGATCTTGGTCCTCTTCGATACTTTCTTGGGATTGAGGTTTCCTCCACTTCTGATGGCTTTTACATCTCCCAGGAAAAGTATATTCAGGATCTTCTTGCTCGTGCTGCTCTTGGGGATGAGCGCACTGTTGAGACCCCTATGGAGCTTAATGTTAAGCTTCAACCTACTGATGGTGATCCTCTTCCTGATCCGACGCGTTATCGTCATCTTGTTGGAAGCCTTGTTTATCTTGCTGTCACTCATCTTGACATCTCTTATCCTGTTCATATTCTGAGTCAGTTTGTTTCTGCTCCTACTACTGTTCACTATAGTCATCTTCTTCGTGTTCTTTGTTATCTTCATGGTACGATCACTCGTCGCCTTTTCTTTCCTCATTCTAGCTCCCTCCAGCTCCAGTGCTATTCGGACGCTACGTGGGCGAGTGATCCTTCGGATCGCCGTTCACTTTCGCCATGTGTGTTTCTTGGTGGTTCGCCATTGCTTGGAAGACGAAGAAATGCAATGCGTTTCGCTCGAGTGTTGAGGCTGAGGCGTGCTATGGCCTTGTTGATCTGAGGTGACCTGGTTACGGTGGTTACTATGGATTTTGGGGTCCCTATTACCACACCCACTCTGGTTTTATCCGACAAGACAGTGTTATTAGTGTTGCCCGTGATCCGTCAAGCATGAGCTTATCAAGCATATTGGTGTTGATGCTTTGTATACACGCGTTCAGTGCAGTTTCAGTTGTTGCGCTTCAAGATGTGCCTTCAGATTTACAGCTGACGGATTTCTTTACCAAGGCACTGAGCGCAAAGATGATTTTCTACTCCAAACTCAGTGTTGTGGATCCACCATGAGTTTGAGGGCGGGTGTTAGATGTATATATCTGTATATTGTATTTCCCGCATATGTTAGGGGGCTTCCTGTATATTTGCCCTGTACCTATACTATATATTGTGGCCTTTGACCTCCAGAGTAATACAAGTTGCCTATTCCTAACAGCTTGCTTGGGTAGGAGTGATGATTGCGACATCGATAAACATTTTCGACGACAACCTTCGCTCTAGGCACTGCGTGTGTGTAGTCCGTGTGGATAACCAGGTTGATTGTGTGTGCCCTCGAGCCGGTCGTGTTCCACAATGGTCGGTGAGGATGTCTATATCAATTTTAGGCTGATTTCTCACTTATCAACTGTTCAATTATCTCTTACTTTCTAATAAAATTGAGGTTGTAAAAGTCAATCCTGTGCAAGTTACCATTTGAGACTATAAGAGAATTGCCTACCTAAGATATTTACAAAATAGTTCTATTTATACTCGCAGCATGCACTGATTGAACAATCTCGTCTGCAACTCGTTTGCCATTAATTAAATGTAGACTAAAGAAACAACGAAGGCGTTGTGGAACAAAGTTTTCCGGACGTTGTGCTCAGTTGTGCAGAAATGCGAGTAATAAGACGATAACGACTGAAATGAAAATATTTGGGCAGGGGTACTCCTGTTCCCGCCTACTTTTAAAAACCAAAAACGTAATAAAGTAAAAAATATTAAAAATATATTTTTATGTAGAGGCAGCACGTGTGTATGTGAATGATTTTTGGCGTAGCGAAACTCGAAACTATTTAGCTTAGACAAAAATGACATAGTTTTGGATGAATAGTACAAGGAACCGCTAAGTTACAATCTTTTCTATAACTTAATACCCAAATAACTATATAACTTAACGGTACGGTAAATATACTTGCATGCACGTGTCCTAAAATTTGCGTTAACGAGTGTAATTGGTTGGACAAGCAACGTTTGCTGGAAACAAGTTATGGGAGAGGTTAACTATGATGGGATAATGGGATAACATGTCAGTCACACAGAAGAGTATGACATCTTTGATTTGTAGATTAAAAAGCCTACAAAGAAAAGGGAGTTGACGGTAAACAAACTTCGGTTAACAAGGAGGAGGATCTGGATATGGATGATGCAGACAATAAAAAAGGAGATGCAGATGCAGCTGCGGTAAGTACTATGGCGTTGCTTCCACAAGGTATTATAGCAACGATGGCAGGTGTTTGCGATGACAATATTCTATGGGAGGAAAGGAAGTTTTTCTTAAAACGGTTGCACAAGTTATGCATGTGTTTACGACAACAATATTTAAGATTTCCAAATATATATTTAAAGGAATTACTAATGCTATTTCACAAATATGGTGGACTGATGACGATGACCACAAGAAAATGCAGTGGGTAGCTTGTTGAAAAATGTGTATAGCAATTTTTTAATGATACGGCGACCACCGAGATCTACACACTTTTAATATGGCAATGCTAGCTAAATAATGCTTGAGATTGTTGGAAAGACCGAAATCCCTCATGTTCTAGAGTCCTAATAGCAAGATATTATCTTCATGGAAATCTCCTAAAAGCTCAATTGATACCCGATAGCTCGTTCATATGGCAAAGTATAATGGCGGGCTCGAAAACTTTTAAAAGAGGATGTATGTGGAGAATATGTGATGGATACCAAGTGAACATATGGGAGGATGCTTGGATCCCGACCAGCCCATCTCGGAAACCGGTAACTCCTCGTGGTAACATTCTTGTAACCAAACATTCTGAACTTATTGTTGACCCAGTTATAGGGCTATAGGACGAAGAGCTATTGTGGAGCCTATTTTGGTATGTGGATGTTAATCAAATTATGGACATACCCATTGCACCCCCATACAAGTAACGTTTTCCGGCCCGGTCGGCTTATCATGCTGAATGGAATTATAAATTTGGTCGACATGAGAGAAGAGATTTAGGGGTCGGGAATTCTGATATTAGCTCAATCTGGAAAAAAATATGGAAATTGAATATCCCAGAAAAAATAAAAATCTTTGGATGGAGAGTTCTCCACGGTCTTATAACCTGTTTTGGTATTCTGGATAATTCACACATCATTCATAATATCCCGGTGTGTTTAGTGGGCTGTGAGAATATTATGCACATCTTATTAACATGCTTACGAGTGAAGCATATTTGGGAAAAACTTCGTGTTGATTCGTCCATTCATGAGGCCGTCAATTTAGACGGGTCTGAAGCGGTAGGGCTAGAACATATTATTTGTATAGATGAAACTTGGGATCCTCTTGGTGATATTGAGCTTCCGAAGATTATCTTAACCGGTGCCTGGTATATTTGATGGGCAAGGATGTCAATTTACCCATGGAGAAATAGTGAAATCCCCTAGGAATCAATGTTGTTGATAGCAGTTCTAGCTACTAATTACTAGAGATATGGTAAATACTATGCATCGCAGACCGATGGAACGAAAAAATTTGGACCGATCTGACGCCACCCATTTTCTTCACATCGTACAGCCCACATACTTCAAGGCTTCTCACGAAAAAAATTGGCCCAATAAAAGTCATACGTTACCCACCTCCTCCCCTGAAATAGCTTCCGGATTTTTCTGCTCTCGTCGGATCTACTCGCGCACCGCCACGCCTCTGCCCACCACGCCGCAGCCTGCACCACGAGCGATACTTGTGACTCCACCTAGTTCTTGCCCTTCTTCAAGAAACGTCGCTCTGTCGTGGGGAGTTGGCGTCGAGGCCTCCCTGACTGCCGCCAGTCGGCGTTCTACAGTCGGAGGCGGCATAGCCGAGTGAATGAGGCTAGACTCAAACGAAGCATGGGACCGAAGACTCATTCCTTGAACGACTACACGAGAAGAGAGTAGGTAACTTCTACCGTGGATATAAGTACACAACCTTATATATACACTAAAATACGTCTAGATAAGCAATGAGAACATTGATCAATTCCTATGTTCCTTTTCAAAGATCTAAAGTCCAGACTAGGATTTGTGGATGCATATGTGAGTTCTCCTTGCTTTGCCAATTTAGTACGTAAAGGATGACAACAACTTTATAGTCACAATAAGTGCTATCATTCCTCCGTCTACCAACAAGTAATCCCCTTCATCAAGTCCCCGTGAGAGGCAAATATTAGGGAGGTGCACAACTCCCAACATCAAGATGAAGACAATTAACACATACATATAATGATGTATAACATAATAATCTCTATTTTATCACAATCATATACTAGGGTTTCTCCATCTCCCCAAGAACTAATGATTTACTCAGACATGGAGGCAAACGGCATTGAATAGTTCTTGTATGAATCCACAACTAGTGCAAGAGTTACAACAAGATCTAGATGGGATGGATGGAGGTGATGATGATGATGATGCAGCGGTTGATGAAGATGGAGATTAATGCCTTGGCCTCCCAGATCTTCTTAGGGTGAAGATGGATCCCTAGGGCAAGTTCCCCCTCCAGGTATATGAAGCATCTTTATGGCTTGAATACTTTACCTGGACTTGTTCTCACCCTAAATTGATAGCACTATTATTTCCTTTGTTCAAGATTTCTTGCTCAACTTGACTAATTAGATTATTTTTCTTTTTGTAAATCAAACCATCAACTTACAACATATTAACTAAATTATCTTTATATGTTCCGTTAATACCAATGGTGTGGAAGACTCCTATTGCTATCATCAAGTACAAATAAAATTATACTCAAGCCATTCATATATCCAATAAGACAAACTCAAACTCAATAATGCTCCATATATTATAATAAACTCAGAATTTCATAAATGGGATCGACTATTCCTGAAGGGATTCTAATGATGCAATCTTTATTCTATACTCGAACTAATGCAAAACTAAAATAGTAAACTTATAATATTGATTACAAGGTTTCAAAGATCTCCCCAAGCTTGGAATCAAGCCAGGCGGGATCAAGTAACTCCTTGCTAGTACCTATTCCTCCTCCTGGGTAGGAAGAGTATTGCCTTTCTTCTCCTGTGTTGCTAACTTTAGCTATGCTTGCGGGACGGATGCTGAGCTCGGCCATGTCATACCGAAGCTTCAAAAAAATTCTCTAAAGGAATTTCTTCTCATCTGTTAGCTCAAAAACAGTTTTAATCAAGAAACCAACTCTACCATCGAAGTCATTGACTTTTTTTCTCAAAGTCTTTGTTCATCATCCAGTAGGAGTCAATCCCTTCTCCAATAGTTTCAACACATGCCTTTGAAGCTTTCTCCACTACTAACAACATGACTTCTCCCATGTCCTCAAGAACTAAATGAACTACTCACGAGACATCATATGGATCAAGCTTAGAGATGATATGATAATGAATAACAATCTGAACATAAACAATAATTCAATGGTTTCACTCACAAGCATCAACTACAATAGTAATCAACACCGGGAAAGTTTCCCCTAAGAACTATGCAAGATTCAACACAATTGTTATAGCGGGATGGAGTGGAGATGATGGTGCTTGATATGTCAGAAATGTATCTATAATTTTTGATGCTCCATGCTTGTTTAGTATCTACTTTGCTTTGCTTTATCTACATTTTGAGGTGTTTTTATATGTTTTCTGGAACTAACCTATTAACAAGTTGCCACAGTGCCAGTTGCCCGTTTTCTTCCGTTTTTGGTTCTAGAAAGGCAGAAAATCAATATTCTCGGAATTGGAAGGGACAAAAGCCAAAGTCAATATTTTACCGTATGCACACGGGCCAAAAGACGAGCGGGGCGCCAGAGGGCGCAGACCCCTAGGCGGAGGGCCCACCTGCTCAAGGTGGTGCCTCGATGGACCCCCGGCTCGCCTTCGCCTATAAGAAGCCCCCGCAGAAACCCTAGGCACCGATAAAACTCCACGAAACCGCCTATAGCCGCCACCACCATCGTCCCTATATCGGGATCTAAAGTTCTTCCAAGACCGCCGAGGGGAGATCATCCCAGCCTTCTTCTTCATCATGCCACCTCCCAGATGAAGCGTGAGTAGTTCCACCTTGACCACGGGTCCATGTAGTATCTAGATGGTTGCATCTCCTCCTTTGTGCTACCATGTTTATATCTTGTGAGTCTGCTCATGATTAAGATATAATCTATTTGTAATCATGCATGTTGTGTTTGGGGATCCGATGGATATTGAGATTACTATGTTAGATTGATTAATGGTTTTGCCTATTTGATTCTATCATGTATATGTTGTTTGTGATCTTGCATGCTCCGTTGTTAGTAGCTATCTTGGCCAAGTAGTTGCTAGTGACTCCAAGAGGGGTATTTATGCTCGATAGTGGGTTCATGCCTCTAGTTTCCAAGGGAAGTGACAGAAATCTCTTCGGTTGTAGATGTGATGTTGCCACTAGGGAGAAAACAACAGTCTCTTTTTCATGGAACAAGTGGATTATTTACCTTACACACTTTGTCTAAAGCAGTTGTCTGTTGCTTGGAACTTAATACTGGAGGGGGTTCAGATGATAACCTGAAGGTAGACTTCTAGTCATAGATGGAGTTGGATAGCGGTCTATGTATATTGTTGTATTGCCCAATCGAATCTCATAGGATCTTTTTGTCTAGTATTGCATTGTTATGCCTTGCTCAGTTCCTATCAATTGCCCTGGTGTAATTTGTTTACCCTTCATTCCATGTTTGTTTATCTAAGGAGAGCACCTCTAGTGAACTATGGACCCCGGTCCAATCTTTACCATTGATACATCTTCCACTGTTACCTATTTACTTGTTGCAAACCATCATCACCTTCCACACCATATGTTTAATCCTTTGTTACAGCAAACTGGTGAGCTTGACAACCTCACTGTTTGTTGGGGCAAAGTCTTGAGTTTGTGTTGTGCAGGTTTCCACGTTGCTTGCAACACCTTTGAGACGTTTCCTTCCTCCTACTGGTTCGATAACCTCGTTTTCTTACTGAGGGAAGACTTGCTGTTGTGCTCATCACACCTTTCTCTTGGGGTTTCCAACGAAGCGTCCCACGATAGTAATGGGCGCCATCAAGTCTTTCTGGCGCCGTTGCCGGGGAGGCTAAGGACGTCTTCGCAAGGGGAGTCCTCCTCAACCTTTCTCTTTTCTTTGTTTTTAGTTTGCTTAGTTTCTTTTGCTTTGTTTTGTTTGCCTCTTTTTATCAAAAACTCCAAAAAAATAGTCTAGTTTGGTTTGCTTTCTCTTATCAAAAACACAAAAAAATTAGTTCCTACTCTAGTTGCCACCTTGCCCTTGCTCACCATGTTGCTCCCCAAGTTCACCCTGAAGGACCTTTCTATAGGTAGTGGCTCCATAATTGGGAAAGATAATATTGAAGAATTCTTTAATCATGTTAGTAAGCATAAGGATATTGAGGATAAATCTATAGTAGAGCTTGCTCCTAATTATGAAATTGCTGCAACTTCTTTAGTTCATATGTTGGAGGCTAGGTTTATTAGCCTTAACCCCATGATGCAAATTTTGTTCCTAAAACTAAAAGAAGAAAAGAATGCTGAAAAGAGAGAGTTTATTCTTGAAACTTTAATCAAAGAGTTCGATGATGTTGCTAAGGAAGCCCAAAAGGTATTTAAGCGATTTAATATGCTAGGATCATGTGTAGATGTTGTGGGTGCTTCGGATAAAACCAAGCCTAGAGAGGAATTTAAGATACCTATACCCTTTAAGCTTGCTGGGATGCATGAGGCCTTTGGAAAGAATTTTGATTGGATTGTTCCTGAAAATCCTTTTGATGAAAGTAGTAAACCAAAGAGAAATGATAAGGGATCCTCCAAGACTCATTTGGATGAGATACCTCTCATAGTTGAAGATTTGCAAGTATTGATCTCAATTCCTCATTTGAAAATACTTGATTTCTTGCTTCGTGTGCCTAACTTAAAGGCGTTAAAGAAAAGTACTTGTTGGGCGATAACCCAAGAGTTTCCTTGAGTCTTGGAAATTATTACTGTAGTAATGACCTTTCCTTATCCTTTTTGTTTGCTTTTTGTGCCAATAATGACCTCTGATGAGAGGGAAATAAGTTTTGGGGAGTTGTTGTCCCGAAACAGATTTCTGTCCTCCACCATAAAAATTCGTGAGGAGTCTCTGTAAGTCTGATTGAGATGAAAATTTATGAATAAATCCTCTAGTATGTTACCTAACTTTAGTTAGTTCAACACTTTGTGATTTGAGCAACAGAAGATTTTCAAAAAAATTGGGTTCTACCTGCTAGTCTGTTTTAACAGATTTCTGCCATTATTTGCATTTGCTTCTTATTGATTCCTTTTTGAGTTATCTTTTGGGGAATTGAGCTTTTTTAAGGAGTTAAAATAGTAGCTTGCGTCTTTAGTGAAAAGTTTTGCTGTTCCAAAGATAAAACCCAAAGGTCTATTATCTTTTGAATACACTGATGTTGCTAATAAAGATGTGTGAAGTTTTGTATGAAGAAAAAAAGTTCAGGTGTAGAGAAAGAATGATGTAATGAGATGAAGAATGGACAAAAGCTCAAGCTTGGGGCTGCCACCCCGGTGTCACCCCAATAAATATCCAAGAGGTACAAGCGTCAAAGCCCAGGGATGCCCAAGGCATCCCCTTCTTCATCAATAAAAAGCTCGGGTCTGTCTAGACACTTCGTTTTTATTGTTTCATGCACTGTTATGTTGTTCTTGGAGCGTCTTAGTTTTCATTTGCTTTGATTAGTTTGCTTGAATAAAGTAGTTCGGACCCCCGTTCTCGCTGTGTTGTTTCAAATAACTTGATTGGTGTTGGAAAGGAGTAGGAAGTTCTTGCTTAAAAGTGCAAGAGGAGCTTGCATTGATTGTGACTTAGACTTTAGCATGACATGCTAGGTGTTGTTTTGACCTTATGCTTAGTGATTATTGCTGTAGCATGTCTTGTTCCAAACAATTGGATTGCTTAGTGTGCCTTGAAAGAATCATGCATTGTTTTAGCATACAAAAGCATAGTATGGTGGTATTCTTCTTTCATGATTTGTTTGGGTTGACTTGGAACATGCTTACACCATGTTGTGACTATGAAAAAGTCACCATAGCCTCTATGATCATTTAGTCCTTGACTTGTAGTACAAATCTATGATTTGATTAGTAATGTTTTGTTGCTCTGCATGATTATGGCCATTATTGCTCTCTTAGTTGGTTGCTCCCAGTCTTTTGCTAGTCTCCACTTGTATGAGTAAGCTCTACTCATGCTTCCAACTCCCAAGAAACCAAGTTATTCCAAAGTTTCCACTATAAATTCCTATGCATGGTGTGTTCCAAGTATATTCTTGTTTTCAGCTATCTTCCAATTAAAAAGTATTTTGTTATGTGAAAACTTAGTGATTAAAGCCCTCACAAACTTGATGGCACACTTTATATTCTTTTCCCCTAATAAACTTGAACCATTGTGTCATCTATGTTGTATATGCTTGCACTTATACGTTGGAATTAGCAGAACCATGTTGTCATGGGGAACGTTTTCAACATTGCACTTGTACTTTGTACTAAGTTGATATCATGCTCTTTTGTCTATGGATGTCACCGGTGTGAAATAAAGAGGGAGACTGTAAGTCTATGGAGTTATGTATTTTGTGTTAGAGAAAAGGCTGGGCCGCTAGCCTAAGCCATGGCTAATCATGGTGGAAACTTGCAGCATCACCATAATGAGCAATCTGTGAAGCATACTCAATAAAAATCTATGCACATAGTAAGTAAAAGATCATTGAGATGCTCATTGTCCGCTTGCCTTGTCATTTTGGTTATGGGATAGCTCCTATACCATGTGCAAGGGTACCCTGTCGGTTCTCTATGATACGCATGTACTTACTATGACA
Source organism: Avena longiglumis (assembly GCA_030063025.1). Taxonomy (NCBI): domain Eukaryota; kingdom Viridiplantae; phylum Streptophyta; class Magnoliopsida; order Poales; family Poaceae; genus Avena; species Avena longiglumis. Next base: position 84,322,938 of record CP125976.1, read on the forward strand.
AGAACTTACAGTGACCTAAGTTGAGTAGCATGAGGTGTGGCCCTCGTATTCAAGGGACTTGAGATTGCCAACTTATACTTTGTCAAGCATATACTCCATAGTTTGTTCACTTTAACCTTAATCACTTCAAGATGCTTATGATAGGGGCAATGAGGGCTGAAAGCTAACAAGTACCATAATTTTTGGAAGCTCTTTTTGAAACTTGAAATCCCTGCTTCCCTTTGTGAAGGTCCTTCATTCCACTATTATATTGAGTCTCAACCTTCTACCTTTAGGCACCATTAAGAGAGCATAGTTGTCATTCTTAGTTCTATGTGCAGTGTCCCAAAACTTATTGATTGATGCTTATTGTTGATATTACTTGTTCTTGTGCTATTTGTATCTAGTCACTCTTATGAAATTTGAAGGTGTCATATGCATCTATTTTCTACTCTATGAGGGACAAGCTGAATCCCACTATGTCATGCTTTCTGTATGTGAAACAAACAATCATTTTTCAATGCATGTTATTCATGATCTTTGTTTGTAGCCTTTCATGTTGCATGCATAGTTACTTTGTCTTATTGTTAGAACTCCATCTTTCATGCACATGTTTAGAGTTCTTTGATCCTAACTTTCAATGCTTGCAAATGGTTTGATCTTGGTTTTGATGGTGCATGTCACCTAAAAAATTATTCTTTTTATCACCTACCTACTCGAGGACGAGCAGTAGTTAAGCTTGGGGATGCTTGATACGTTGGAAATGTATCTATAATTTTTGATGATCCATGCTTGTTTAGTATCTACTTTGCTTTGTTTTCTCTACACTTTGAGGTGTTTTTATATGTTTTCTGGAACTAACCTATTAACAAGTTGCCATAGTGCCAGTTGCCTGTTTTCTTCAGTTTTTGGTTCTAGAAAGGCAAAAAATCAATATTCTCGGAATTGGACGGGACAAAGGCCAAAGTCAATATTTTACCTTGGGCGAAACGAAGCCAGAAGACGAGACGGAGGGGCGCCATAGGGCGGCCAGACCCCCTAGGCGTGGTTGGGCTCACCCCGCACCTGGGCAGGGTGTGGCCCCCCTGGTGGGGCCCCTGGCTCGCCCCTTCGCCTATAAGAAGCCCTCGATGTAGAAACCCTAGGCACCCGATTAAAACTCCACGAAACCGTTTGTAGCCGCCGCCACCATCGTCCCTAGATCGGGGGGATCTGAAGTTCTTCCCGGCACCCTGCCGGAGGGAAGATCATCCCGGAGGCCTTCTTCTTCATTATGCCAGCCTCCGGTATGAATCGTGATTAGTTCCACCTTGGACTACGGTTCCATGTAGTAGCTAGATGGTTGTATCTCCTCCTTTGTGCTATCATGTTTAGATCTTGTGAGCTCCGTTCATGATAAAGATCATCTATTTGTAATCATGTATGTTGTGTTTGCGGGGATCCGATGGATATTGAGATTACTATGTCAGTTTGATTAATGGTTTTGTCTTATTGATTCTATCATGTCTGTGTTGTTTGCGATCTTGTATGCTCTCTGTTTCTAGTATCTATCTTGGCCAAATAGATGCTAGTGACTCCAAGAGGGGGTACTTATGCTCGATAGTGGGTTCATGCCTCTATTTAATCTAAGGGAAGTGACAGAAATCTCTAAGGTTGTAGATGTGTTGTTGCCACTAGGGACAAAACAACGATCTCTTGTTCATGGAATAAGTGGATTGTTTACCTTACACACTTTGATTAAAGCAGTTATCCATTACTTGCAACTTAATACTGGAGGGGGTTTGTATGATAACCTGAAGGTGGATTACTAGTCATAGATGGAGTTGGATGGCGGTCTATATATATCGTTGTATTTCCCAATCGAATCTCATAGGATCTTTTTGTCTAGTATTGCATTGTTATGTCTTGCTCAGTTCCTATCAATTGCCCTGCTGTAATTTGTTTACCCTTCATGCCATGTTTGTTTATCTAAGGAGATCACCTCTAGTGAACTATGGACCCCGATCCAATCTTTACCATTGATACATCTTCCACGGTTACTTGTTTACTTGCTGCAAACCATCATCACCTTCCACACCATACATTTAATCCTTTGTTACAGCAAACCGGTGAGCTTGACAACCTTACTGTTTGTTGGGCAAAGTCTTGATTTTGTGTTGTGCAGGTTTCCATGTTGCTTGCAACACCTTTGAGACGTTTCCTTCCTCCTATTGGTTCGATAACCTCGGTTTCTTACTGAGGGAAGACTTGCTGTTGTGCTCATCACACCTTGCTCTTGGGGTTTCCAACGACTCGTCCCACGACAGTAGTGGGCGCCATCAGCGCTAGTGGAGATGATGGTGTGGATGATGATGATGATCCCGATGAAGTCTAGCTTGATGATGGTGTTGATGGCGATGATGTCCCCTCTCCGGGAAGGAATTTCCCCGGCAGAAATCTGTCTGCTGGAGAGCTCTTTCTATCTCTGTGTTTTCCGCCCCGCAGAGGTGGCGGAATCTTTCTATGGCCTCCCCCCGTGTATTAGGGTTTCGGGGAGAATATATATGCAAGAGGGCGGAGCCAGAGGTGGGCCAGGGCGGCCACACCCCCTATAGGCACGGCCTGGGGTGGCTCACGCCTAGGGGGGTTGTGGGTGTTGGAATTATGCCCTAGAGGCAATAATAAAGATGTTATTATTATAATTCTTGTTCATGATAAAGTTTATATTCCATGCTAGAATTGTATTAAGCGGAAAATTTAATACTTGTGTGGTTTGTGAACAACACCGTGTCCCTAGTATGCCTCTATGGACTAGCTCATTGATTAATGATGGTTAAGGTTACCTAACCATAGACATGAGTTGTCGATTAATAATGAGATCATATCATTGAGAGAATGATATGATGGACAGACCCAAACTAAGCGGAGCAATTAGATCGTGTCATTGTGTTCATCTTTGCGAAGCTTTTCTTATGTCAAATATTGTATTCCTTAGACCATGAGATAATACAACTCCCTGGTATCGGAAGAAAGCTTTGAGGTCATCAAACGTCATCCTATGAGAGGGTGATCATAAAGGTGTCTCTCAGTGATCGGAAAGTACCTTGGGTTGTATGTATCGAGATGGGATTTGTCCCTCCCAAGTCGGAGAGATATACTTGGGCCCACTCGAATCGATATCAACACCGCTTGCAAGCATGTGGTTAAGGAGTTAATCACAAAGTGATATCGGATTGAACGAGTAAAGTACTTTGTGAACGAGATTGAACTAGGTATGATGCCGACGATCAAATCTCGGGCAAGTAAAATATCGCGAGACGAAGGGAATATATATATATATGGGATTGATTGAATCCTGGCATCATGGTTCATCCGATATGATCATCGATGAATGTGTGGGAGTCAATATGGGTTTCCAGACCCCGTTGTTGATTATTGATAGAAGATCATGTCTGCATATTCTCGAACCCGAAGGGTCACACACTTAACGTGTCTCGACGCTAGGATAGATTGGATAATTGGTTTATGAATTTTTGTTCGGAGTATCGGATGGGATCTGGGACATCACGAGAGGTTCTGGAATGGTCTGGAGAATAAGATTCATATAAGGCAATGCAGTTTTTGGAGTTCGGAATTGTTTCGGGTTAATCGGTATTGTACCGGAAGCTTCTAGAACCTTCCGGAGTGGGACCAACGTGTCCCCACTTGTCGGGAGGGGGCATGGGCCTATGAGGGAGTGCCCTGGCCGCATTGGGCCAGGCGTACAAGGCCCCATAGGGCCCAGCCGGCCAAACCCTAGGGAAACCCTAGGGGAGCTTCTAGAAGGGGGGGAACTTGCCCCCCACTCCTCCCTCCTTGGCTGCCGGCCTAGGGCTTGGGGGAGGGGCAAGGGCCAGCCGCCCACCCCTTTATATAAAGAGGGATGGGGGCGCACCCCTCCCACACCTCCTCCACAACCCTAGCCGCCTGCCTCCTCTCTCTCTCTCCCTCCCATCACAGGCGAAGCCTGCCATGAAACTCTCCACCGCTTGCACCGCGCCGTCGCGTTGTAGATCCAATCCATCTCTCCACCCCACTTGCTGGACCGAGGAAGGAGGAGACGTCAAGGTGCCGCACGTGTGCATCTCAGAGGCATTGCCACTTGCGGTGTTAGATCGGATCGGATCGCGAGGAGGAGAAGCGAGTACGACTACATCACCCACGTTCCGTCGAACGTTCCGCTATGCGAATCTTCAAGGGTATGAATATCTCCTCAATCCCCCTCGTTGTTTGCATCTTCTATATTAGATCTTGGCTTTCCCGTTCGCATCCGTAGAATTTTTTTGATTTACAATGCTGCGAAACCCTTCAGTGGTATCAGAGCTAGATCTATGCGTAGATGTGTTTCACGAGTAGAACGCAACATGCTTGTTGCGGGCGTTGATGTTTTCTGTTGCAAGCCTCTTGTTTATGTACTTCTTATGACGCGGGATAGTGAGATCGAAGCGGTCCAGGGCAAATTTACGCTACCTCGTTCGCGAGACCGGCTCCGCACTTGACGTGTGGCTTGTTCCACACATGCGGCTGGTGGATGCCAGTTTCTCTCACTATAGTTGTCATGAGATTTACACCGGAGTTTGGCAACCATAATATCACCGTTGTGGCTTTCCGTAGGTAAGAATCGTTCTTAGCCTGTTACTCCCATAAGCCACGTAAAACATGCAACAACAAATTAGACGCGTCTAACTTGTTTTTGCAGGGAGTGTTTTCTGTGATATGGTATGGCCCAAGATGTGATGTGTATGTTGTATGCAATGATCATGTTTTGTAATGTTTCACGACTTGCATGTCGATGAGTACACAACCGGCAGGAGCCATATGGTTGTCTTTATAATTGTGTATGACCTGTGTGTCAAATTCTTATACGCCATGTAATAGTTTTACTTTATCGCTAAGTAGTTAGCAATAGTTGTAGTTGTTATTCGTGGTGGAGGAAATCATGGTGGAGTGATGGAGATCATGCTGCACGCACAAGATGGATATCATTGTGCGAAGATTGGCTATACCATGTCACATAAAGTTATATGCATGTGATGTTTATCTTTTTATGTATCTTATTTTGCTTAGATCGCGACGGTAGCATTATAAGATGATTCCTCACTTAAAGATCAAGATAAAACTGTGTTCTCCCCATATATGCACCGTTGCGAAAGTTCGTCGTGTTCAAGCATCACGTGATGATCGGGTGCTATAAACTCTACGTTCACATACAACGGGTGCAAGCCAGTTTTGCACACGCGGAAATACTTGGGTTTAACTTGACGAGCCTAGCATGTACAGACATGGCCTCGGAACACATGAACTGAAAGGTTAAGCATGAGTCATATGAATGATATGATCGACACTTCGTTGTCCACCATTGAAACCACATCTCTTCTCGTGAAGATCAGATTAGGTGTGGTGAATTTGGATCATGTTCACTAAACAACTTGAGGGATGTTGAATTTAGTGGGAGTTCATCTAGTAATTTGATTAAGTTGAACTAGTTATCATGAACATAGTCTAAATTGTACTTGCAAATTTTGTAGATCAAATGGCTAAGTCCAACTTCAACTTCAACGTTTTTGCTGAGAAAGAAAAGCTTAGAAATAATGGGTGTAACTTCACCAACTGGTTCCGCAATCTGAGAATCATTCTCGTTGGCGGACAAAAGGACTATGTCCTTGAGAATGCGCTAGGTGACGCCTCGTCAGAGATGCGACGGCTGATGAGAAAGCTATTTATCAGTTGCGCAAAGATGGTTATGGTGTGATTAAGAGCACCATGTTGTTTGCTATGGAATCGGACCTTCAAAATCGTTTTGAAGATTACCCCGGGCCCTTTGAGATCCTTGAGGAACTGAAAACTATGTTTCAGACTCAGGCCCGTTCTAAGAGATATGAGATCTTTGAGAAATTCTTTAACTACAAGATGGAGGAAGGGAGTTCCGTTAGTGAGCACGCCATAAATATGCCGGGCTACACTCAACGCCTTGAGCAACTGGACTGCAAGATTCCAGAGGAGCTCAAGATTGACAGGTTCTGCAATCACTCCTCCTAGCTACAAAAGTTTTGTAGTGACTCATAATCGATTGGTTCCTTGATCGATCACCGAAGCTCTTCGCTAAACCGAAAGCTGCGAGGTGGACATCAAAGGATAATCATGTGTTGATGGTCAACAAGCCCCCAGCTTTAAGAAAGGTAAGGGTGCAAATAATCCCTTCAAGAAAGGCGTGAAGCGCGTTGCCCGCTGAGAAGAAGCTCAAGTCGGACCTAAGCGGACAATCGAGTGCTTCTATTGCAAGGACAAGGTCACTGAAGCTTAAGCACGAAGTACTTAGCGGACAAGAAGGTGGCACCATCAAAGGTATATTTGATATACATGTTATTGATGTTTTCCTTACTACCCCTCGTTGTAGTGCCCGGTATTTGATCTTGGGTTCAGTTGCTAATATTTGTAACTCGAAACAGGAGCTACGGAATAGACGACGGCTTGTGAGGGATGAGGTGACGATGCGCGTTGGCAACGGATCAAGAGTTGATGTGATGGCCGTCGGCACGCTCTCCTTATTTTTACCTTCGGGATTAGTTTTAAACCTTAATAAATGTTATTGTGTGCCTGCGTTGAGCATGAACATCATATCTGGATCGTGTTTATTGCAAGACGGTTATTCATTGTGGCATCCCGCAAAACCACTACTAGAAAATCGCGTTGTTTTTGTGCATTGCATCATCATGACATCATCATGCATATTATTTTTACTTGAAACTATGTTGCAAAAGACTATTGTTTTCTGAAACTAGCCCTCCTTATATTTCAAATTAAACCCCCGGATGCTTCCGGATATTTTGTTTGTCTAAAAACTATTTACAATAGTTTATTGCAAATTAAATAAAAGTTATATTATTTTAGGGGGCAGCCGAACCGGGCCGATCCGACCCAGTCGGACACCCCCAGTTCAAATTGGTCCACCCAAAATCTCTAACCTACCCAGTCCTATTCTACCCACCCTTCCTCCACCTCACCCCCACCAATTACCACCCGCCACCTCACCTCCCTCTCTCCTCCCTCCACTCCCTTGCCGCCACATCAGCCAGCCTAGGCCCCACCACCTGATTCCCTCCCTTACCCACCTGCCACGCACACACGCTGTGCGCAGCTCACCACTGCCCACCATGGTCCCGCCAGCTCCCCCCCAACCCACGCATCCTCTCTCTCCCTCCCCACGCGAGCAACCCCGACCCACCGTCCTCCCCACGCGAGACACGCCCGGCCTCCCTCTCGGCTCAATCCGCCGCCTCCCAGCGCCCCGCCGCCCGGCCTCCTCTCGTGTCGCCGAGCCGACCCCGCCCGACCTCGACCGCCTCGCCTCGCCAGAGCCCGCCGAGCCGCCGGGTCCTCTCGCTCAACCACCGCACATTGCCACGCCTCCTCCTCACTTCTTTGCCAGTCGTCACCGCCACCATCGGCGGGACTCTCATCGCGAAGGCCACGACCCTCTCCGCGTCAGCCGCCACCGACCCATCTCGCCCATGAGCAGCCGCTTCCCGCCCGCTTATCCTCCTACCCTGCCTTTGGGTCCCATGGCGGCGCCTCCTCGCCTCTGCCGTGAACTGCAGCCACCGGCCGTCATTACCACCCCAGACGTCCTCCTCCCCGTCCGAGCCTGCGCCTGCCGCTCCACCACGGCTGCCTGCCGCCAGCGTCGACTCCGACGAGCACTTCCCGTCGTCTTGCGTCCTCTCACCGGTGCCCGCCGAGCCGCCACCTCACCGGCTCGTCGCCAGGGCCTCCTCCCGCCGTGTGAACTCCTATTTTCCCTTCCTCACCGAACTCCTGTTTATGTGGGCCTTTGTTGTATCACAACGCTGTTGTAGTGGGATTATGCAGTTGGAGTTTGAAGATTTGGGGATGTTGATGATGTGACACTTGTGAAAAGAAGTAGGAAAGGACAGCCAAGATCGCCTTCTTGGGCCCTCGAGGATCGAACCTAGGCACGCCAAGTTTGCCTTCACGGACATCATGACCTTCTTCTGAACCAAGACCGCAGATGACAAGTACTCCTTCCGGACGCCTAGTTCGCCGAGAACCAGATGCCGAGGTCACCGACTCGAACAACAAGATCTACTTGGGCACCGTCGACAAGATCTACTCCACGGATCCAAGACCCCGGTACCCGATCTACTCAAGTTCGTCGTCGGAAAGATCGACCGTGGAAACCAAGCTCTTCATCTTGTGTCCGACCTTCAAGACCGATCCCGAACCACGAACCACGACACGAACCTCGAACATGGAACCAAGATCTTCGACCCTAATGTGTGACCCTTTTCTCGAGCCCTATTTTTATAAATGAAATATAAACTCGTGCATAATAAATTGTTCATGCATGCATATTGTCATGTGGTTTGGGGGCCTTATGCCGATTCACCTTATAATTAAATATGGGGCCCATATGCGGGCAAATCTAGTCTTCTATTGACCCCATTTAAATTTGTGTAGCAAAACGGTGCCATCTTTTACCATGTTAAGACAACATTTAAAATGAAGGGTAGCTAAATAACATGAACCATCTAATTAACTGTCGGGACCCCGGTTCCACTTAATATTGCCCAATTGCATCGCATCTTTGCCATGTCATACACCATACATGCATCATGCCCGATCTTTTGCCGTAGTATTAAATAGTGCACCAGGTGTTTATTCTAGTGTTTTGGTTCTTCGCGGATAAGGTCGTTGAGTTGATGTGAGCTTCGACCCGAACTTCGAATGAACCTTCGGCCATGTTTTTCAGGCGAGCATCTCCCCCTTTCTACCTATCTTACTTTTATAGTATTTATTTCCCTCCTGTTGATCTATTGCTATCTGTGTTGCGATGCTCTAGTTTTCGTACCCGTGTTATTCCTTGCAGCCTTATATTGCCTCGGACACCTCCTATTACCTGTTGTTTGGTAGATAGTTGGACTTGCGCGTCAGTCGATGCTATTGTTGTTGCGTGTCGCCAAGTACCACAGCTTGTTGGGGTATTTGCCGATGTTTATTGTTGGAGATGATCATAACTTTAATTACTGTTAAACAACTAAAATTGAAGTAAGTAAGCAGAGGCAATTGGGCAATAGATGTTATTTGGTTGTTAACCGTCCACTTGTGTCCGTAGGACCCCGAGTACTTGATACATGTTCCTTGATTATTCGCTATCCACATCCGGAGGATTATGGGACCCCACGAGCGAGCTTGATTCATTCTTATTTCTTGGGGCCACAAACTAGTTTGAGGTTTTATTTACTATCATGTACTTATGCCATGCTCTACTGCTTTATTTATGATTGTGCGAGGAGCACACTGTACTGTTTAGGATCGGGACACGATTTCGCGGTGTCGACAAGCCCGCTTTTGGGTTCCCGCTCACGTACCGGCCCACCCAAACCTTGGGTCCGTCTCGAGTCTAGATTCGCTATGGTGTACTCAATGGGGTGGCCTGAAATATTTCGAATCCTGTGATTGCTTTGTCGTGAAGGCCTCGTTGGGTTTTGATTTGGTTTTTCCGAGGTTGATCGAGTGTGTTGTTATTTGTGCACCCTGCAGGTAAAACTTTCTGAAAGCCGTGTCATGGTTATGGACGACTTGGAGCACGATCTCGATCATAGATAACTATAACTAAAGTAGTGCTATAAATTTGACTTTATAATGACTAGTAATCAGCTTTACTATAATGGAATGGCTAAATAAAACTGCCAACAATTGCTTGTTTGGGCTGTCGCTTGCGACCATTGTATCTGACTAGTAAGTATTGCAACTATAACGAATGGCTAAATAAAAGTACCAACAAGCTTTTGGTTTTGGGTTATCTCATGGTATTTGTATCGACTAGTAAGTGCTGCAACTACAACGAATGGTTAACTAAAAGTGCCCATCGCTTATTTTATCGGATGACTATCTATACGACTAGTAATTCTTAACGATAATCGAATAAGTAAAACGCCAATGTGTGAGTTCCTCGGTTGACTTCCTCGTTTGGTCTCGAGGGAAATACGATGGGTTTGTTGATGGTAGTATCAGTTGGTTCGAATAGGTCTTTCTTATCCCTCTCTCGATAGCCGATTGTTTCGAGTCTCTATAGGTTGTTTAGCGATGCTACGCCGCTTCATCCACCATACCTATGTAGGCGAGACCGCCAATTCTAGCCTCGCAGATGTCTTGGCCTCGATCGACGCCTCTTTTTCCTTTGCCCTTTGTCGGCACCTTTTGTTTAAGCAGGTTTTGAGATCGACGTCGTTAGTGGTTACCCTTCCTTGGCCAGGCAGGGTTATGGACGCCATTGGTTATTCTTCAGGGCTCTTAGCCCCATTTGCCTCTTGTCCGTAGTCGGACGCTCTATTATTTTCAAGGTGATTTGGATCTTTGTATATTATATCTGTATTCTTGACTCATTGAGTCGCTATTGTATATATATCTGTTCTGTGGGTCCCATCGAGGACTGTTGTGTAATGTTATTACTTCGTTTTCCACCCGCACGCAAGTGCCTGGTGGGCACCTTTGAATCGTTTCTATGCGGGTTTGGCGGGAAGCGCTGAAACTTGCATAGGGTCGATTCTGAGGGTGTTACATTCATTTAAATCTGAGAATAATGGTTGTTCTATTTATATGAGTAACATCTTTTATGTCATGCACCTGCTCTGAATGGTTTATTTCTTCTGAATCTCGAAAGGGATGAAACACACATCCATAACATTGAGGCTAAGAGATGCAAGGTAGATAGTGATAATACTACTTATTTGTGGCAATCGCTGCTCAGGTCATATTGGTGTAAAACGCATGAAGAAACTCCATTCTGATGGACTTTTGGAGTCTCTTGATTTTGAATCATTTGACACATGCGAACCATGCCTCATGGGCAAGATGATCAAAACACCGTTCTACGGAATGATGGAGCGAGCAACGGACTTGTTGGAAATCATAAATACCGATGTATGCGGACCGATGAGTGTTTCGACGCGCGGTGGATATCGCTACTTTCTCACTTTTACCGATGACTTAAGTAGATATGGGTATATCTATTTAATGAAACATAAATCTGAAACATTTGAAAAGTTCAAAGAATTTCAGAATGAAGTGGAAAACCATCGTAATGTAAAGATTAAGTTTCTACGATCCGATCGTGGAGGTGAATATTTGAGTTATGATTTTCTCACGCATCTTAAAGCAAGCGAATCGTTTCGCAACTCACGCCACTAACACCACAGCAAGAATGGTGTGTCTGAACGCCGGAATCGAACTCTATTAGATATGGTCTGATCAATGATGTATCTTACTGATTTGCCGTTATCATTTTGGGGTTATGCATTAGAAACCGCTGCATTCACTTTAAATAGTGCACCATCTAAATCCGTTGAAACGACACCGTATGAACTGTGGTTTGGTGCTAAACCTAAGTTGTTGTTTCTTAAAGTTTTGGGATGCGAAGCTTACGTCAAGAAGTTGATGCCGGACAAGCTCGAACCCAAAGCGGAGAAATGCGTCTTCATAGGATACCCTAAGGAAACTATTGGGTATACCTTCTATCACAGAACCGAAGGCAAAGCGTTTGTCACAAAGAACGGATCCTTTCTTGAGAAGGAGTTTCTCTCGAAAGAAGTGAGTGGGAGGAAAGTAGAGCTAGACGAGGTTGTTGAACCTTCTCTTGAGTTGGAGAGTAGCGCAGCATCTGAAATTGTTCCAAAGGTCACGCACCAACAATAGAGGAAGCTAATGACAAGGATCATGAAGCTTCGACGATGTTACTGAGCGTCAGTCGACAAGGTCGCGTGCCCTCCCGAGTGGTACGGCAACCTGCCTTTAACTGTCTTGCTAGTAGACGACAGTGAACCTGCGAACTATGAGGAAGCGATGATGAGCCCAGACTCTGAGAAATGGCTAGAGGCCATGAAATCCGAATTGGGATCCATGAGCGAAAACCAAGTATGGACTTTGGTGGACCCTCCTAGCGACCGAAAGGCCGTTGAGTGCAAATGGATCTTTAAGAAGAAAACGGACGTGGATGGTAATGTTACTGTCTATAAAGCACGACTTGTCGCGAAAGGTTTTCGACAAGTTCAAGGTGTTGACTACGATGAGACTTTTTCTCCCGTAGCGATGTTTAAGTCCATTCGGATTTTATTAGCAATTGCTGCGTTTCATGATTATGAAATATGGCAGATGGATGTCAAGACTGCGTTCCTCAATGGATACATTGATGAAGAGTTGTATATGATGCAACCCGAAGGTTTTTTCGATCCTAAGGATGCTGATAAAGTGTGCAAACTTCAGCGTTCCATTTATGGACTGAAGCAAGCATCTCGGAGTTCGAACCTTCGTTTTGATCGAGTGATCAAGAGCTTTGGATTTGTTCCAAATTGCTACAAAGCTTGTATCTACAAGAAAGTGAGTGGGAGCTCAGTGACATTTCTGGTACTATATGTGGATGACATATTGATTATTGGAAATGACATTAACATGGTTAACGATGTGAAGAGTTATTTGAACAAATGTTTTAGACAAAGACACCTGATAGCTTTAAGCCAGAGTACATACCTAGATGTGGCATCCCGCAAAACCACTACTAGAAAATCGTGTTGTTTTTGTGCATTGCATCAGCATGACCGCATGCTCATGTCATCATGCCACATTGCATTTGAGCATCGGCATCATCTTGCATTTGCTTGCATAAAACTATTTGCGGGAAAACCTGTTCGTGTTTTCTAAACGCCCCGTCTTTGTTCAAACACAAAACCCGGGTCGCCGGATTATTTTGTTTTGTTTGCTATCGTTTTGCAAAAGTCGGTTTGAAGCAAATAAAATTATTTAATTATTTTAGTGGCAATGAACGGGACGATTCACCCAAACCACCCCATGTTCAAACGGTCCACCCATAATCCTAAAACTACCCAACCTAATCTACCCACACCTCCACCTCACCACCACTCATGGCTGCCACCTCACCCCAACTCTCCCTCACCCAATCCCCATCTGCCACCTCAACCCACCCCACTCCCCCACACCCTCACAGCCAACCCCACACCACAACCCCCCGCGAGCCCACCACTGAACCAACCCCACCCCACGCTGCCCCGCCTGGGTCCACCTCCGCCCACCTGCCTCACGCGCTGCCCCTTCCTCTCTCCCTTCTCGCCTGGTGCCGATCCCGCCGCCGCTCCCCTCTCGCGTCCACCGCCCTCCCCTCCCAGCCAGCCTCCTCCTCTCTCGCTTCGCCGCCAGCAGAAGCTCTCCGCCAAGGCCTCCCGCTCTCCTCTCCACTCGCCTGCCCGACCTTTTCGCCCGTCGCCTCCTCCTCCTCCGCTCTCGGCGTCGTCGCCTCCGCCCTCTCGGCGCCATCCCAGCTCCCGTCGCCTCCTGGGCGACCCCTCGCCTCGCCCGGCTTCCGCGAAGCCCGCGGCTCGTGAGCCTTACCGCCAGCGGCGGGCCCTCCAATCTCCTTCTCCATGGCGTTCTTCGTCGACCCGCCTCTGTGCCCCAAGCTTGGCCGTCGTCGCTGCGCGTGCGTCAGCGAACCCCTCGCCCGCGTTGCTCAAGACCACCCCTCAACAAGAACGGCCACGTGTACAAGTGACCGCCAAGATCGACACCGAACCCAAGTGGCGCCCTATTCCAAGATCCTCGTCATGGACCCTGATGGTCGAGATTGGACCGAGCCCTCGGACGCCAGGATCTCCCTCTCGGACCCGAAGGCGCCAAGACCCCGGACCCCAAGATCTCTGCCGTGAGACGACAAGACCGTCGGCACGACCCGACGACCGCGGATGCGACAGGATCGTCCCCAGGACGCCAAGATTGCCACGAGAACGCTCCCGAACGCTAACACCGACTCGATGGTGCGGGCCCGACAAGACCCTCGCAACGGCAAGATCGACCCTGTGGGACCCGACAAGATCTGCACGACGACAAGAACGACAGCGACCAGGAGAACCCGATGCGCCCCCGACACGGAACCAAGTACTTCTTTCCGGACGCCGAGTCCGTCGAGAACCCGGATGCGCCAAGACCTACCCCGTTATCCGAGAACGATCCCGTTGAACCCTGAGACCGACCCCGAACCCCCGGACCAAGATCTCCGACCCTCTATGTGTGACCCCTTTTATCGAGCCCTATTTTATAAATGTAATAACAACTTGTTGCATATTAATTGCCATACTTGCATGCATATTTGTGCGGTTTGGGGGCCTTATGCCGATTCACCATATAATTAAATATGGGGCCCATATGCGGGCAAATCTAGCCTTATATTGGCCTCATTTAAATTTGTGTAGCGAACCGGTAACTTATTTTCCTTGTTCCTACAACATCAAATTGCGGGGTATCTAAACAACTTGAACCGTTTAATTAATTGTCGGGACCCCGGTTCCACTTAATATTGCCTTATTGCATCGCATTTTGGTCATGTCATACATCATACATGCATCATGCCCGATCTTTTGCCGTAGTATTAAATATTGCATCCGATGTTTGTTCTAGCGTTTTGCTTCTTGGATAAGGCCGTTGAGTTGATGCAGTGTCGACCGATCTTGGTTGAACCTTCGACAATGTTTTCGGTGAGCATCTTCCCTTTCTTCCTATCTTACATTTCTAGTATTTATTCCCTTCTGTTGATTGTTGCTATCCGTGTTGCGATGCTCTAGTTTTCGTTCACGTGATATCCCTTGCAGCCATATATAGCCTTGGACACATCCTATTACATGTTGTTTGGTAGATAGTCGGACCCGCGTCGTAGTCGCTTGCTCAAGTGTTTTGCGTGTCGTCGAGTACCACATGGTTGGAGTATTGCCGCATGTTGATGTCGGAGATGATCATGGTTTACTTTCGTCACTTTAATTACTGTTTAACAACTAAAATTGAAGTAAGTAAGCGGAGGCATAGGTGGGTGATAGACAATGTTGGTTTCCGACGCCCACTTGTGTCCGTGGGACCCGAGTTCTTGACACTGTTCGAGATCGAGCGCTAACCACGGTGGGGAGATATGGGCCCCCATTGATTATTACGATTTCAAAGTATTGTCTTGGGGGCCACAAACTAGTTTGAGGTTTTATTTACTATCATGTACTTATGCCATGCTTTCTTTGCTTTATTTACGATTGTCGCGAGGAGCACTGCTCTTGTTAGGATCGGGACACGTTTGCGGTGTCGACGGTCCCGATTTTGGGATTTCTTGTCATTCACCGTCTACCCAAACCCTAAGTCCGTCTCGAGACCGGCCGACTTCGTTCTTGGTAGACTTAGTGGGTGGCCCCGTGCTTGCTTTGGGTGCAGGGCGTCATGACTTAGGCCCGACATACCGATGGGTGTATGTTAACCGATCGGCAAAAGGGTCAAGTGCTTGTGGATACTTTGGTGCACCTGCAGGTTAAATCTTTTAGAAGCCGTGTCGCGGTTATGGACGACTTGGAGCACAGTGCTTGATCATAGACAACTATAACTAAAGTTTATTGTTATAAATTGACTTGTATCCGATATGACTAGTAATCAGCTTCACTACAACGGAATGGCTAAGTAAAAGTACCAACAACTGCTGGGTTTTGGGGTTATCTCATGCTAATTGTATCTGACTAGTAAGTGTCGCAACTAATATGGAATGGTTAAATAACATTGCCCACTGCTTATTTTATTAGGATGACTATCTATACCTGACTAGTAATTGCTGCAACGATAACTGAATAAATAAAACTGCCAACTGTGTGAGTTCCTCGGTCGACTTCCTCGTTTGGAATCGAGGGGGAAACACCAGGATGGGTTTGTTTGGTGGTAGTATCAGGTTGGTTCCGAATAGGTCTTTCTTACCCCTCTCTGATAGCCGCCAGTTGTATCGAGTCTCTATATAGGTTGCTCGATGCATCGCTGCCGCTTGATCCACCATACCTATGTAGGCGAGGACCGCGAATTCTAGCCTCGCTGTCTTGGCCTCAAGATCGACGCTCCTCTTTTTCCTTTGCCCTTTGCGGCACCCCTTTTGTTTAAGCGGTTTGAGATCGACGTCGTTAGCGTGGTTACCCTTCCGGCTTGGCTGGGCGAGTTATGGGCGCCATTGGTTATTCTTCGTGGCTCTTAGCCCCATTTGCATCTTGTCGTAGCCTGACGCTCTATCGTTTTCAAGGTGATTTGGATCTCGTATTGTATATCGTATTCTTGACTCATTGAGTCATTTGTTATATATCTGCTACGTGGGTCCCATCGAGGACTGTTGTGTAATGTTATTTTTCGCTTTCCACCCTGAAAGTGCCTGGTGGGCACCTTTGAATCGTTTCTATGCGGGTTTGGCGGGTTTCGCTAAAACTTGCATAGGGCCGATTCTGAGGGTGTTACACTAGACAAAGTTCTAAAAAGGTTCAGAATGGATAAGGCAAAGAAAGGTTCGGTGCCTATGTTGTCAGGTAAGATATTGAGCAAGGCTCAGTGTCCAGGTATGGTAAATGATAGAGAAGCTATGAGAAAAGTGCCTTACGCCTCTGCCATAGGTTCTATCATGTATGTCATGCTATGTACTAGACCGGATGTGTCCAATGCTCTTAGTTTGACGAGCATATACCAAAGTGATCCAGGAGTGGAACACTGGACAGCCGTGAAGAACATCCTAAAGTACTTGAATAGGACTAAAGAAATGTTCTTAGTCTATGGAGGTGATGAACAGCTCGTCGTAAAGGGTTACATCGACGCTAGTTTCGACACCGACAAGGATGATTCTAAATCTCAGATATGATACGTTTATATTTTGAATAGAGGAGTTGTGAGCTGGAGAAGCTGCAAGCAAAGCGTGATCGCGGGATCTGATGAAAGCGGAATACATGGCTGCTGCGAGCGTCAAGTGAAGGAGTTTGGATTAGGAACTTCATCACTGAGCTTGGCGTGGTTCCAAGTGCCTTGGACCCACTGGAGATATTGTGTGACAACACTAGCGCCATAGCACTAGCTAAGGAACCAAGATATCATCCAAAGACCAAGCATATCAACCGCAAGTTTCATATAATCCGAGATTATATAGCAGATGGAGATCTAAAGATTAGCAAAGTACATACAAATCTGAATGTCGCATATCCATTGACTAAACCTCTTCCACGTGCAAAACATGATCAGCACCTTAGTGCCATGGGTGTTAGATTGTTGCCAGATGTAAACTAGATTATTGACTCTAGTGCAAGTGGGAGATGTAGGGTTCGCAGCATAGAAAACAAAAATTTTCCTACGATGTGAACTATATACCAAGATCTATCTACTAGATACAAACAACGGGCGGATGTATATCCATAGAGAACATACCCTTGAAGGCCGACAAAGCTTAACGAGTTCAACTCGTGGTTGATGTAGACGATCTCTTGCCGATCTCAAGATCGAGAGGAAGTCCTAGCGCCACAAATCAGCAGCGCATCCGTGCTCGCACACACGTTCGAGGCACCGAGCAACCTCCGCCTCCTCGCTCCCGGTGATGCAGTGAAGCACAACTCTTTCTTGCTGAATAGCCACGGGAACATGTATCTCGCTAGTCCGAGACCATGGGGATAAATTCTAGAGGGAGAGAGATCCTTCACGAGGAGGTGTGAGAGACAAGTGAGGAGGGCTCCTTTTATAGGAGGAGGGAACCCAAGGGGTGGTCACGGCCATGGGGCTGCCCTCTCCCCTCCTTCATTCATGTGGGTGGACACTCCACTCACTAAATGCCCTTTAAAATCCCTCCACTCAAAAGTCCACTCAAATTCCCATTAAATTTCCACCAAATTTAATGCAAACTCTCATTAAATAAAACTCTTTTATTTTATTCAGAATTTTGTCAATTACTTTAATGACAAACATTCACAAATAACCTGCTAGAATTCTATTTCACATGCATAACCACTTTATGCAATTTCACCCAAAACCTGTTTGGTATCTAGTGAAATAAATTCTGCGCTTATTCATTCTTTCGGCATGAAACATTTGCTCCAACCGGATGTCGGTATCTCTTAAGTGTGTCACCCTACGGTTCGTGAATAATTCGACATGATCGAGACCCTCTCGGATCAACAATCGAAGCGGATCTGAGACCCATCTTGACTCCACACATTCAACGATGACTTTCTTGTGATCGTGGAACCTTTATGCTAGTATCTTAATCCCTTTGTTTCACGATATATTACATGTCCGAGATTCGATCATCGGTATCTCCATACCTAGTTTGATCTCGTTCGACATGCACTCTTTTCGTTCTGTGATATAACATTTTAGTGATCAAATCACTTGCTTGCAAGCTAATCAATGTGATATCACCGAGAGGGCCAGTATATCTATCCATCATCGGGATGAACAAATTCCTCTCGATCCATGAGCCTCAACATAACACTTTATTAGTTACGAATCCATCTTTATAATCACCTGTTACGGTGTGACGTTTGATGTTATCAAGAAACTCTTAGGTGTTAGTGATTGCCATGATCTCATGGTCTAAGGATTAGGATCACTTCGTAAGTTGTTATAGCAATAGAAACTCAATTACTTTGATCGTAATGCTATAATTGGATGAATGTTCATCACACCATTACACTAATGTTGTGATCCGTTATTAACAACATCCAATGTCCATGATCGAAACCTTGATCATCTTGTTAATCAACGAGCTAGTTTATGAGAGGCATAACTAGGAACTTTCATTTGTTTATTAAACACACATGTATTAACGTTTCCGTATCAATACAATTATAGCATGCAAAATAAACATCTATCATATACTTGGAATACACATAATAAACACTTTATTATTGCCTCTCGGGGCATATTCTCTTCAGTCTCCCACTTGCACTAGAGACAATAATCTAGTTACATAGTGATAAATCTAACACCCATTGAGTTCGTGTTGATCATGTTTTGCTCTAGGAGAGTTTTAGTCAACGGATCGCTACATTGAGATCTGTATGTACTTTACAAATCTTTATATCTCCATCCTTGACATGCTCGGATGGAGTGAAACCGCTTAATATGCTTGGAATGCTTGTGAGACCTTGGCTCTTTGGCATTGGCACCATTGTTGTCACAATAGATCACCATTGGGTCCAACGCGTTTGCCACCACTCCTAGTTCGGATATGAACTCCTTCATCCAAAGCGCTTCTCGAGCCTTCAAGCGACAACATATTCGGCCTCCGTTGTTGATCCCGCTACCACAGGTTGTTTGGAGCTCCTCCAACTAACCGCTTCGCCATTCATGAGAAATACGTATCCGGATTGAGACTTAGAGTCATCCGTATCGGTGTCAAAGCTAGCATTGACATAACACTTAGCGACGAGCTCTTCTTCACCTCCGTATACAAGAAACATATCCTTAGTTCTTCGTAAGTACTTAAGGATATTCTTGACCGCTATCCAGTGTTACGAACCTGGATCCGATTGGTACCTACTAGTCAAACTAATAGCATGTGCCACATCCGGTCTTGTACATAGCATGGCGTACATTATAGAGCCTATGGCTGAAGCATAGGGGAATTTGTCCATTATCTCTCTTTCTTCCATGAAAGGACTTTGAGTCTTACTCAATGTCTTTCCTTGCAACATATGTAAGAACCCCTTCTTACTTCCGTCCATTTTAAACTTCTTTAAAATCTTATCAAGGTATGTACTTTGCGATAGCCCTATTAGGCGCCTAGATCTATCTCTATAGATCTTTATGCCTAATATGTATGACCTTCACCTAGGTCCTTCATTGAAAATTTCTTTGTTTAGATAACTTTTAACTGTTTAAAAGATCTATATCATTTCGATCAATAATATGTCATCCACATATAATATCGAAGTGCCACATTGCTCCCACTCACTTTCTTGTAAATACAAGCTTCTCCATAAGTTTGGACAAATACAAACTCTTTGATCACCTCATCAAAGCGGAGATTCCAACCGTGATGCTTGCTTCAATCCATAGATGGATCTGAAGCTTGCACACCTTGTTAGCATCCTTAGGATCGACAAAACCCTTTGGTTGTATCATACAACTCTTCTTCAATATTACCATTGAGAAACGCGGTTTTGACATCCATCGCCATATCTCATAATCGAAATATGCAGCAATTGCTAACATAATCCTAACTGACTTTAGCATCGCCACGGAGAAAGTCTCATCGTAGTCAACTCCTTGAATTTGTCGAAACCCCTTTGCGACAAGTCGAGCTTTATAAAATCACATTACCATCGACATCAGTTTTCCTTTTGAAAATCCATTTGTTCTCCACGGCCTTTTGGTCGTGAGGTAATCCACCAAGTTCCAAACTTGATTTTCATACATGGATTCCATATCGGATTTCATGGCTTCTAACCATTTGTTGGAATCCGGCCTCATCGCTTCTTCATACATCGCAGGATCATCATTTTCATCAACCATGAAATTCATGACAGATTTCCGTGTTTCGGGAGCCTGCCGCGTCTGTTTGACCATGAGGTTGATGGTACTCTCTTCGGAGTTTCATGATCATTATCATTAGTTCCCTCTTCAACTGGTGGAGCCAACTCGGAACAACTTCATTGCGCTACTCGCCATACTTTTAAGAGAAGGTTCCACAACCTCTTCGAGTTCTACCTTCCGACTACTCACACCTTTCGCGAGAAACTCTTTTTCTAGAAAGGATCCATTCTTGGCAACAAAAACCTTGCCCTCAGATCTGTGATAGAAGGAATACCCAATAGTTTCTTTAGGGTATCCTATGAAGACGCATTTATCCGTTTTGGGTTCGAGTTTATCCGGTTGAAGTTTCTTCACATAAACATCGCATCCCCAAACTTTAAGAAATGACAGCTTAGGTTTGTTTCCAAACCACAATTCATACGGTGTCTTTTCAACGGATTTAGATTGTCGTGGTTGTGGCACGGCAGATGCCATGGGTAGGCTAAAGTAGGGGGCCAATGGATGCTAGTGGGATCTGGGGAGGGAAGATGCAACTGTCTCTACACTCAAGCTGCCAAAGTGATGATCTTTATTTATCTCTTTTTGTATTACAAGTGCTCCTTGAGCTGTATACAGGGGGACAAGATGAATCTCCCCAGCCTAACGATGCTCAAAGAATCGATCCTTCCCTCAGGGTCCAAGCCTCTCCTTATAAAGGAGCGCCTTGGGTGCCCTTAGGGCTGACGAGGCAAGCATATTCGTGGAATATGCTTGTCCCAAATTGGTAGTTCGGCGGCCTCCTTTCCCTGTCGCCCTTCTAACGACGGCAAGGTTCCAGTGGCCCCTCCTGCGTGCCTCGGGCTCCGGGCTGTCACCTCCGTGACCTCCTTACGCCCCCTCGGCATGCATCCTTGTCTCTTGCTTGGCTCGCTCGATTCCTTCTAGCTGCAGCTATAGTTTGACCTTGGGCTTCTCCTTCTCCTGCAAGCTTATCCTCGGCCTTACCTTGTGTTACTCGGCTCGTTCTTCACTGCATCAAGATCACTTGGGTAACGCCGATTCTCTCATCAGCTCGGCGTAACTACTTGATACATATCGTGGGCTTCTTGCCTCCGTTCATTGGCCGACATATCCATGATTTGGCCGACTTGGACTGTAACTCGGAAACTAGACGGGGATAGTACCTCTGTCTTTCCCCTTCTCTGACCTACCCGAGGTCAACCCCCCGACATTAGTCCCCAGCTGGTGTGGCCACAATAGCTTTGGCGGGTTATATCGCTTCATTATATTCTTGATCTTGTTTAAGTTATGGCCTCGTCCGAGGTTTCTCGTTCCTTCCCTCGTCGCCATGTCCTACGTGTCATCCCATCATTGTTCTTCTAGTTTTTAGGTCCTTCTACGATGCTAACGACAAGGTACTGAACCACAGACTGTGCCTCGTGCGTCGTTCCCTTGGGATCGTGGCGACCTTTCTTCGTGTGTGGCCGTTGGTGTGGCTCCACTCACCATCGTGCGTTCGTGCTCCCTCGATCTACGGGTAGCGCCACACCCACGATCCCACTTCCCTGTTCATGGCTTGACTATAAAGAGAAGCTGCGCTCGTGATTCACCTTTCCCCTTATCGCCGCCTCCGTTCTTGTTCTTCCTCGCGCGCGTTCCCTGCAGTCCTCCGCTCGTCGGCCAGAGCCTCCGCGGCGAGATTCCGCCCGTCGTTACGCTTTCTTGCCCGCTCTGGGCTTTGGCTCCCGCGGTGAGTCCTTCCGGCCGTCTTGCCCGATCTTTCCCTAGATTCATCGCGCCGTTTTCGGCAACAGCGGTTCCTCCGTTCTTCGCCATTGTTTTCGTGCAAAGTTCGACGGGCCTTGCAGTTCAAAACTCCCCTCCGCGCCATTTTCCTCCGGCGATCTTCCACAAGACATATGTCTAGTTCGTTTAGCGGCGCTCTTGTTGAGGGCAGCCGCTCGGGCCCGAGCAAGGCTCGTGGCAGGGCTCTTCAGTCACGCGCCGTGAGATTGAATGGCTCATCCGGACTCGACGGATTCCCGCCGAGGTTTCTTGCCGTTTACCCGGCAGCGAATCTTCTCCAGATATCAGAGAGGGCGAGTATGTGGTTTTCATGTCTCACTTCGCCCGCGGCTTTGGTCTCCCTCTTAGCGATTTCACTAGAGAATTCCTCGATTACTTCGGCCTTCAGTCGCATCACCTTCCTGCGAACGCCATAGCTTCTCTTTCTGCTTTCATCTCCGCCTCGGAGGGTTACTTCGGCCTGTGGCCGTCAGTGCATGTCTGGTCGAAGTTCTTCCAGATCCGCTCCAACGTTGTTCCTGACAAATCTCTGCACCCTTCCGAGAAGTTGCTCACCCAATGTGGGGCGGCGTCTATCACACCTCGGAGGAAATCCGTGTTCCCTCGCGTCACTGGGTTGGAGTCGTGCAAGAAGTGGCACAAGTCATTCTTCTACGTCAAGAACAGAGGGGCGGAAGATAAGATTCGGCTCCCCCATTCTCAATTGGCCCACCCTCTAAAGTGAACTGGCTCTACAATCCGAGGAAAACTCACGCCTTGGCCGAGGCCTTCGAGATTCGGCTAAAAGAGTTGATCCGGGCCGGGTTATGCGGAGAAGATCTGATGTCAACCTTTATTAGTAGCCGGATCTGCCCCTTCCAGCAGCGGACCCACAAGCTGTGCTACATGAGTGCTCCCTCGACCCTAACCGAGTCTCGACCGTGGAGCTGGATAATTATCTTATTCATAAGCGTCCGAGCTATCTTCAAGACGAGATGCCCGAGGATTGGTCTTGGGGTTAAAACCATTCACCATGATCGTCGCCTCGAGGTAAGCTTGATGAGTATTGCTGTTATTCCACAGTTTTTAGAAACTGGTTTACATGGTTTTCTTTCTCCTTGTCCTGCAGAGGTTCGCGAGCAGAAGAACGAGGGCAAGGATTCTGCAGCTCCCTTGGCCCCGGATGAGTACCCGGATCTTGGCGAGCGGACTCAGGAGTTCGTCCCTAAGTCGGATCCTGCTCGGCTCGAGCTCGGCAAAACTTCAGCAGATGAGGAGGAAGGTGATTGGACGAGGTCCAAATTCTTGAGGTAGTTGTCGCCATGCCTATTTCTTATGCATTTCGGCTTCTACTTTCCCAGCTAATCCGGCCGGTCAGTTCACGGCCGAGCCTATTGCTTCCGGCCTCCCGTTACCTCGAAGCGGGGCTCTGCTAGTGCCTCGGAGGTTCCTAAGCGAATGAAGAAATCCGCTCGAACCCTCCCAGCGCAAGACTATGGTGGGGTTGGGTAAGTTCTTTTGCCTATATTTCTTGTTTCTCTCTTTCTGTTTCTCATACTGACAAATCTTCCTTCTTATTTTTGCAGTGCTCCTCTTTCTGTTAAACCCGGCGGTCCTAGTATGACTAGTCATCCGATTCGGCCGCCATCTCCTCCTCCCGCTGATGATACCAGGATTCCTAGCCCTATTCGTCCTGCTTCTCCTCCAGC
Organism: Avena longiglumis; assembly: GCA_030063025.1. Classification (NCBI taxonomy): domain Eukaryota; kingdom Viridiplantae; phylum Streptophyta; class Magnoliopsida; order Poales; family Poaceae; genus Avena; species Avena longiglumis. Next base: position 84,346,787 of record CP125976.1, read on the forward strand.
TCCGAATACGTCGCCTCTTCGTCGCGATGTCCCTGAGACCCCTTCCATTGACCTGGATCCGATCCGGCCCTCCGAAGTTTTCGTTGAGCCCGCCGCCCCTTCTATGGGCCCCAGCGCTACTACTGAGCCTCCATCTACTCCGGCAGTTTCTACGGCCATCCCGACCTCGGTCAAAAAGGTCGTTATCCCGGCGCCCTCTGCGACCTTATCCTCCGCTGCTCCTAAGGACTCCGTCCCCCCCGGGCGCCACTTCCTGCTGATGCCTCTTCTAAGGCGAAAAAAGCTATTGCCGTCAAGACTTCTTCTCAGAAAGGTCTTGCCGACTCTTCTCAGCCGAGTATTGCTGACGTCTTTGCGCAAGGCTGCGCCTACCAAAGTCCCGTTACCTCGGCCCGTGACAGCTTGCTCTTCATAAGAGCCTGCATTGCCGTGGTCGGACCTGCCGGGGTAAAGTTTTAACTCGGACAGCTAGTGGGAACAACAACCTTGGAGCTGGTTGAGTATGCCAATAAGCTGGAATCTGGCGATCGGTTTGAGGTAATCCAAACCAGCCCTTTCGACTTTTCGACATCGGTGACGTTTTGACCATCTTGCAGTTCATCATTGATACCAACAAGATGAATGAGGTAATTGTTTTTTCACGAGTCTTAAATTATTCTCGGATGTTACCATATGCTCTAGTCCCGAAACTTGCAAGGAAATAACTTGTTGTATACTTGGAAGTTTGACTTAAATTATTTCTAAGGTTCGTTAGTCCGGCCATCTAGTTGGAGTTTAGTTGTGTTTTATTAGGACTTGGTTTAGCTTTGAATATCCAGCCATCTAGATCCGAGTTAAGTCTGCATGACTCGGATGCGGTTTAGCTTATGAATATCCAGCCACCTAGGAATTAAGCTTTGCTTGATCCGGATCTAATTTTAGCTTTGAATATCCACCACCTAGTTACGAATTAAGCTTCACTTGATTTGGATCTAATTTAACTTTGAATATCCGACCTAGATCCGAGTTAAGTCCTTCATGACTGGATCTGGTTTAGCTTTGAATATCCGACCACCTAGAGCCGAATTAAGCTTTGCTTGATTCGGATCTAATTAACTTTGAATATCCACCACCTAGATGAGTTAAGTCCTTCATGACTCGGATCGGTTTAGCTTTGAATATCCAGCCACCTAGAGCGAATTAAGCTTTGCTTGATTCGGATCTAATTTAACTTTGAATATCCAGCCACCTAGATCTGAGTTAAGTCACCTTGACTCGGATCTCGTTGCTTTTACTTGTTGATTTATCATTTTGCCTCACTAATCAGGTTGCACATGACCGCGGACGCCGAGTTCGAGGTTGCTTTTTCTCACTAATTTGGAAGAAATGAGAAAGTTCTGCCCGTGGCAAAGAAAGCTGGTATGTCGATAGTTCCTTTTCCTTATTCCCAACTTTCTCATGTATTCTTCCACGGAATGCCGGCTTACTTCTTGTTGAATAGGTAATATTAATAACCTCAATATTCGCCTTGAAAAGAAGATCAAGAACTTGGAAGGTTAGCTTCCTTTCCATTTTACTCCTTCTTCTTCTTAATATATATGCTAAGGTTTCTTATTGCATTTGGCTGTGGTAAAGCCGAGTTGCAAGACTTCGCAGTGTTGCATCAAGATTGCATGCCCATGCCTGACGTGATGCTGCATTTTTTAGAACAAAATGCAGTTCATTCGGCGCAACTACAAGAAAAAGATAGCTCGCCTGCGATCCGAGGTGGATACCCTTAAGCTCTCTCAAAAATCCGAACTAGAGAAGGTTGACCAAGAATTTTCCGAGGAAAAGAATCGGCTGACTCTGGATCTGCAGAAGAACAAAGAACTCCTGAAGCTGCCGAACTTAAAACCGGGTTTGAGCGAGGAAATTGCTCGTTTGAGAAGAGCAAGGCTGATTGGGCCAAGATCTTGAGATAATGATGAGCTACATTCATCGTAAGCTACTTGCCATGGCGAATTATACTTTTCTTTTACATCCTGCTACCCTTTGACACGCGTGCTTTGCAGATCATTTCCCGAGGCCAAGCCCGTGAGTTCTAAAGCAGTTCTTGCGGCTCGTCTTGTAGAGGTGAACACATTCTTGTTGATTGAGAATATTCCATGGAGGATTACTTGGTTGCCGTTGGTGTCGCGATTGGTCCGATGAAAATTATGGGCTGACTTGGTGCGCCGCTATCCGAGCTTACCATGTACTCGGCGAATACCTCGGGGACTCTGATATCAACGAAGTCAAGTTATTGGTGACAAGGCTGGCATCCGAGAGGCGATTGAGTCTTTGGAGAATCGGTTGGGCGTCTTGGTGCCGACTGGCCCTCTTGTTATCATGTCATGGTACGAAGATATCTCTTTGGACATCACGAGAAATTGCGCCGCTCGCTGGGTTGAAGATCCCACTTTTGTTGCTCTTGGCAAGCTCGGGCGTTCAACTCGTCGAGTGCGGCGTGCACACTGGAATGAAGGGCGAGTTTTCTCCCGGACCGGATCGGAGGTTGCGTGAGGTGCCTCGGATGATGATTCAGCGAGCAGGAAGCGAAAATGATTGCCGCATCGATAGCTCTAGCTCAAGCTCGACGACAACGGCGATGCGGTCCTCTTCAAAAGGTACGGGCATTCTCTGACGGATGATGCTCTGAACAACCTCGGACTTCGCCGGTTGCCTGGGTCGTGGATGGCGAGGCAACCTCGGTCGAGGTCCCTCCTACCTCAGTGCCCTTTTTGAGCAAGTAGCTGCCTCTCCAAGGAACAACGCCTAAATTATTTCCGATCCACTGGTATGCGGGCGTATGATGTAGCGAAAAAATTTGTTAACTCATTGTGTGATCTGAATTTCTTTTGCCATGTATTGTTGAGACATTTGGTTAAGTGGATGCTCGTCCAATTCTTGCTTCTCGGTCATTAATTTCTTGACCTTTTAGGGCTTAACTTTTGTTATTTTTTATGGTCTTATCCGAGCACGCTTTGAATACCTATGATATTGATCATTGTGAACATAAGTTAACTACTTCGTTGTGGAAGTATATAGCGATCATTTGGATCGTTGTTTATTGTTGAAACTTCCTCATGTAAATCAAATTTTAGAGGTAGTATAAAACTGATATGAGTCGTTAAAGATAAGTTTGGGGTAGCATACGGTAGTCCCCGTCATTGCTTTAGTTGTAGAAGTTTTAAGTATCAATACAAAATTGATATATCATATGATAGTCCCCGAGTCCCGCTTCACGGGCACCAAGGTTCAAGCACGTAGCGTGAAAGAAATAAATATAACATATGGCAGTCCCGAGTCGCTTTCTGGTGCCGAGGTTCAAACATATAACACGAAATAACATAACATATGGCGGTCCCGAAATGCTCTCACGGGTGCGAGGTTCAAACACGAAATAACATAACATATGGCGGTCCCAGTCGCCTGCAGGTGAGGTTCAAACACGAAATAACATAACATATGGCGGTCCCGGTAACTTCTCTGGGGTGCCGAGGTTCAAACGAAAAAATAACATAACATATGGCGGTCCCGAGTAAGCTGCTGCCGAGGTTCGAATACATAATGAAATAAATATATCCTAAAGCGGTCCACGAGTCATTGCTCGGGTGCCGAGGTTCGAGATACATCATTGATTTTGACCTTGAGATATAATGCTATGAGTAGAATGGCGAGTAAAGCCACATTCGAGGCGCCGTTTCTTCGACTTTATGCCTTGTTCTCTCGGGATTGAGCATCGATCGGATAATATGCATCGTTGTGCAATGCTTTGCTCACAATAAATGGTCCTTCCATGGGGTGACAATTTGTGCATGCCGGCCGTATGTTGCACTAGGAGGACCAAATCTCCTTCTTTGAATACTCTTGGATTCACTTTCTTGCTGTGATACGCCGTAAGTTTTGTTGATAAATAGCCGATCGTGATAATGTCAACTCTGGCTTCTTCCAGGTCTCTGACATCTTCTTGCTATCTCATTTGTCTACGAGGTTGTGTCTTGAGCAACTCTTGGCGAGTCATATATTATGTCGGTGGAATCGGCCTCTGCCCATACCGAGAAAGAATGGAGTGTAACTTTGTTGATCTATTGGAGTAGTCCAAGGCTCCATAACATTTGGGATTTCTTTGATCCAACATCCTGCCGACCTTTGCAAAGGTTCAACAAGTCGTGGTTTTATTCACGATAGCACCAGTCCATTAGACCTTTCCACTTGTCCATTGGATCTTTGGGTGAGCCACCAAGGCAATATCTAGTCTTATGTGCTTATCTTGGCAAAATCTAGCGAAAGCTCATACGCAAAGTTTGTGCCATTATCCGTAATAATACTATGTGGGTACCCGTATCTCAAGATAATGTCCTTGAGAAATTTCAACTTTGTGTGCCCATCACACTTTTTAATCGGTTTACTTCAATCCATTTTGTGAACTTGTCTACCATAACCAACATGTGGGTCATTCCTCCTCGCTTGGCTTGAGCGGTCCCACCATATCTAGACCCCATACGAAAATGGCCAAGTGATGGGTATTGTTTTTAACTTACCGGCGGCATATGTATTACAGTTGCGTATCTCGACATCCATTGCATTTCTTAACTAATTCTTTTGCCTCTTTTAACGGTTGGCGGTAAAATCCATGCCTAAATGCCTTGGCTACTAAAGCGCGAGATGAAGCATGGTGCCCACATTCTCCTTGGTGTATGTCTAGAAGGATTTCGACCTTCAGAGAACTCACGCATACGCAATACGTTTGTGACGCTTCTCTTATATAACTCATTGTTTATGATTGTATAGGATTTTGCTCTTCTTATGGTTTATCTAGCTAATACCTCATTACCCGGCAATATCGCGTCTTTTAGGTAAGAAAATATGGGTTGCTCCCATATCGGTGTTAATTTTTCTGCAGTGATCTCACTGTCTATCTCCATGTTTTCTGCCGACGTATATACCTCGGCTCTCTCCATGATTATTATTACCTCGGCTGTCCCCCTCTTTAGGGGTTCCGAATCTTTTTGCGGATCTACCTCCATTGGCGTGTGATTTTCTGCAGAACTTGCTGGGATAAAGATTGATTCGGATTCTGGTGATGGTTTTATTGATGGTTTCCTGAGGTGCTCCAGGGCAATACCTGGTGGAATTGACTGCCGAGTTGATCCTAATTTTGACAATATGTCGGCGGCGTCATTTTCTGCTCGTGGTATGTGGTGGAATTCACATCCTTCAAAGTATCCACTGATCTTTTGCACATGGAATCTGTATAAAGCCATATTAGCATCTAATGCGTCCCAACTGCCCGATACTTGCTGTACTACTAGATCCAGTCACGTAGCATAGGATTGGCGTATACCAATTTCTTTTGCCACTTTTAATCCATGGACTAGTGCTTCATATTCAGCTACATTGTTGGACGCAAAATGTATTTGCGGTACATATTTCAATTGATCTTTTTAGGCGAGGTTAGCACTATTCCTGCTCCCAAACCATTCCTTAGTTTGGAACCATCAAAATGCATTGTCCGATAATTTGGATCGGCAATGGTGGCTCATCTTGCACCTCGGCCCGATCTACGAGGAAGTCGGCGACGACTGAGATTTGATTGCATCTCTTCTATCAAATTGTGGAGCATACGGTGATAACTCGATCGCCCATTTTGCTATTCGACCACTTGCATCTTTGTTGTTCAATATATCGGCTATGGGTGCCTCACAGTTACTTTGATGGGATGCTCTTCAAAGTAATGCTTAAGCTTTTTTGACATATATACTCCATAAGCCATCTTACGATAGTGCGGATAATTACGCTTTGAAGTGGATAATACTTCACTTAGATAATACTTGGCCTATGGTGACTTACCATCTTCAAGTCGTTCCACTACAACCACAGTACTAACTACTCGATTGGTAGCGCTACATAGAGTAGCATAGGTTCTTTGATAATGGAGAAGCTAAAATGGGTGCCGTAACTAGCATCTTTTCAGCTCATGAAATGCCAGTCCTTCTGAGTCCAAATTTGTCCGACTTTCTCATCGGTTGATAAAGTGGCGGTGCCTTTTCTCTAGCCGACATACAAATCGACTAAGCGAGGCCGGGCACCGTGAATTTTTGTACATCGTTCAAACATCTCGGCAATTCCATTCTTTCTCTGCTCTTATCTTTGTTGGATTAGCCTCGATACCTCGGCTAGACACAAGGAAACCGAGTAGTTTTCCTGCTTGCACGCCAAATGTGCATTTCTGGATTAAGTTTCATTGAACCTTCTCGAGGTTCGAAAGTTTGCCGTATATATTCTAGCAAGGTTTTACTCTCCTTAGTTTTGATGACTCGTCATCCACATACACTTGTACATTTTTCCTATCTGATCATGTAGGCATTTTTGCATGCATCTTTGATATGTTGCTCCTGCATTTCGCAGGCCGAATGGCATTGTGCGATAACAATAAGCCCCGTACGGGGTAATAAGTTCAGTCTTTATTTGATCGGCCGGATTTAACGGTATCGGTGGAAACGAATCTGGCGTCTACAAATGATAACACTCACGACCGGTGATCGATTCAATGACTTGGTCTATTCTAGGCAATGGAAAAGGATCTTTCGGACATGCCTTGTTCAGGTTAGTGTAGTCAATACACATTCGCCACACGATGGCTACATTGGGGTCATCTTTTTTCTTTTCTACTAGCACCGGATTTGATAACCAATCCGGATATAACACCTCCATGATGAACCCTGCGAGGCCGCTATTTCATCCCCTATTACTTTTCTCCTGTCTTCGGCGAAGCGGCGGAGAGGTTTCTTCACCGGCCTTGCTCCTGGCCTGACGTTCAAAGAGTGCTCAGCCAACTCCCTCGGAACACCTTGCAGATCTTGAGTTGACCATGCAAATATGTCCCGATTCTCACGGAGGAAGTTGGTGAGCTCGCCTTCCTATTTAGCGTCCAGGCCTGCACCAATAATGTATGCGCTCTGGAATTGCTCATCAATCTGAAATTTCTTTGTCTCTTTGGTTGGTTGAAAGAAACACGCCATGAGGTTGGCGGTCTTGGCATGTTTAACTGTCTTGTTGAGCGAGGCTACCTCTGAATCCTTTTCTTTTCTCTTGCTATAACCAATGACTCGGCCAAATTTGACCGGCGAAGCACCTCCATTGACTTCTTGTAATCCCCAGTATTATCACCTTGTGGTCGGGTAACTTCATCTTTAGATAACTTATATGACTGCTCATGAACTTGGCGGTCTTGCCGTCAAGTAGAAACATGATAACAACTTTCCGGATCCACCACTTCAAATTCCAAGTTTTACGCTCTGCGATTGTCTCTCATCGAATAACACGTCCACTCGGACTTTACCGATGGGCTCACATGAAAGCCAGCACTATCCCATGGAAAGTTGTCCTTGTGGATTGCGCATATTCTGCGATATTCGAGTTTATGCATGGTATCTTTGTACATGATGTTGAATCTGCTCCCATTGTCGATGAGTACTTTTGAAAATTTTACATTGATACTTGGTCCAACAAATGTCGGATCCAACACAAGTGCATATGATCCTGGATTCGGCATTATTCTGGGGTGGTCTTTCATGCTCCAGGTCACCTCCTGATCGGACCATGGCTGGTATCTTGGCACTTGCTTAAGCCGCATTCACTTCCATATGCGGCTGCACACTTTGCTTGTCCTGGCATTGTGAACACACAATAAGAGTGATGTTCCTGTAATCATTACGTCCAAGATTTGCGGATTCATCCTTCCGTCCTGGTTCATTACTTGATGCCTTTGCATCCCTCCGATCCGAGTTATCATACCTAGGGGAGGCGGTAGCATCGATTCTTGTCATATTTGCTCGATTAATTGCGGTGATCTTCTTTGCACTGATGGAGAACTGAACTCTGCTTGATTCCCCATCGCATTTTTCATCCGAGCACATTGGCGGGTTGTATGATTGGCTTGATGGATGGGTTTGATGTGTGAAATTTGCGGCTGATCTAACATGGATTGAATGTATACTTGACCTCTCTTGCCATTGCTTCTTTTGCTCGGGGTCCTTGCCTTTTCCCTCATTTCTTGATGTCCTGTTGAGGTCCATTTTACATCGTTGAGTTGCTCGTGACTCGGCTGCTCTTGTGCTACCGCCGCCACCTGGGCCGAATTATATCTATAATCCGGCCTCTCTTCCCTTCTTCTTCCTCTGAAATCACGCCTGGATAACGGCCAATTCTCTCGCGTCTTGGTCTGTTGCTCACGATGATGCCGACATTAATTCCGGTTGGGTTGGGTCGCCCAATGCATAGGAGTCTGCTATTCTGATAGTTTCTGCCAGTGTGGTCGGCATATCTCTTTGCAGGCGCTGCCACAACACACTGGCATAACGGCAGCCTTGCGCGAACCAAGCGATTGCTTGTGATTCGATAACTCCCTCACATGAGTTTCTCAGGTTACACCATCGAGTTAAAAACTCTCTATCCGTTTCATTCGGCCTCTGCTTGCACATGGCTAGCTGTTGTGGTCTATTTGGTCTCTTGTATGTGCTGGTAAAGTTGCTGACAAACATTTCTTCGAAATCTAACCAGCAGTTGATACTGCCAGCTGGTTGATTATTCAACCATACCCTGGCTGGTCCTTCCAGCATCTGCGGGACATACCGCACTGCCCATCTTAGGTTACCACCCGCTATCTTCACAGCGGTGGCATAATCAATGAACCAGTCTTGTGGCTTGGTACTTCCTGTGGCATCCCGCAAAACCACTACTAGAAAATCGCGTTGTTTTTGTGCATTGCATCATCATGACCGCATGCTCATGTCATCATGCCACCTTGCATTTGAGCATCGTCATCATCTTGCATTTGCTCGCATAAAACTATTTGCGGAAAAGCCTGGTTCATGTTTTCTAAACGCCCGTCTTAATTCAAACGCAAACCTGGATCGCCGGAATATTTTTGTTTTGACTAAATATGTTTTGCAAACGGTGTTATAAAAACAAATAACATTTATATTATTTTTAGTGGGGCAGTCGAACGGGCCGGATAGACCCTACGACCGCCCGAGATTTAAATCGCCCACCCCATTAATCCTAAAGCTACCCATTCTAACCTACCCACCACCTTGCCACCTCACGGACCAATCCGGGCATACCTCACCCTCTCTCCTCTACCCAATCCTAAACTGCCACCTAGACCTACCCTCACCCACCCAAACAAACCAACACCCAACCCTCACCTGCGCACACACCTGGCGCTTGACCACAAGACCAGCCACAGCCCCTGGCCCACCCTGACCCCCACGATCCTCCCGATCCTCCCTCCCTCACGCCTCTCCTCCCCTGCTCTGCGCCTGCGCCTCACGCCTCTGCGCGGCCCGTCGCCCGCGCCTCTGCTTCTCGGCGCGCTGCGACCTTCCCCCGCCAAGCTCCTCACCGCGCGCTTTCCCACCTCCGCGCCACCGAAACCACCTCCCCCCACCTACCTGCGCTGCGCTTTGCCTGCCCGGCGTCGTGCCTCCTCCGACTCTTGGCCCGCGCCCACAGCCTCTGCCGCTTTCGCCGCCACCGGCAACCACCGCCGCTCCTCCCGCTCCTCCTCCGCCCGGCGCCAGCCGCCCGCATCTCCCATGGCGCCGCCATGCGCGAGTCCTCCCAGCGCGTCCCGTGCCTTCTCGGCCGCGTGATCGCGCAGGTCCCCACCGCCCGCCAACGCCTCGCCGCCTTGCGCCGCCCGATGTGAGCCACCGCCGGTCCGTCCTCCGCTCGCCTCGTCGCGGCCGCTGACGGGCGTTCCGCCTCGGGCGCCGCATGCCCTGCTTTCTGGCCCGGCCCGCCCGCATCGCGCCACGCCCGGCGCTTCCGCCGGGTCTCGCCACCGTCCCGCCGTGGCACCTTCCGAACCCGAACTCCAACTCGGTCGGAGGATGCCACATGGAACCATCGGAACATAAGACCCTTGGTGCTTGAACCGAGGGGACCATGCCGTGAGACCGATGCGAAGGTCGACATCGGACGAAGCATCAAGGCTGCCTTCATGAGCTGTCAAGATCTCCATCACGGACTTCAAGTACCCTCGAATGCGACGAGAATTCCTCCCGGACCCCAAGAACTCCTTCCGGCTCCGCTGGCGAAACCTCAGCAGCGACGATGTTGAATCAAGATCTCCATCGTCCATGGAACGGAACACGGACCTTCGTGCGGATGCTCAACGACAAGACGGCTCGGTCGATGGGCTCGAGGATGTACATGGTGCCACGGATAAGCGCCAAGATCGTCGCCGGAACCACAAGGCCGTTGATGAACTCAACAAGATCTACCACATGAAGACCGTACCGAACCGGTGACCCCAAGCGAACCTCGGCAAGAACTTCGACATGGCCAAGATCTACCCATGGCGAGTCCGGCACCGACAAGTGAAGTCGAACCACCAAGCCCTTCCTCGCGGGCAAGACCTACCTCATTATCCGAGAACGTTTCCGTCGAACCACGGACCACAGGGCCAGCCCGAACCGGAACCCCAAGACCGTCGAGACCCCTCAATGTGTGACCCCTTTTCTCGAGCCCTATTTCATAAAAGTAATACAACTTGTGCATAATAAATTGTCATACTCGCATGCATATTGTCATGTGGTTTGGGGGCCTTATGCCGATTCACCTTATAATTAAATATGGGGCTCATATGCGGGCAAATCTAGTCTCATATCGGCCTCATTTAAACTTGTGTAGCGAACCGGTGCTATCTTTTGTCTTGATAATGCCACCTTTAAATTGCGGGGTAGATAAATAACTTGAACCATCTAATTAATTGTCGAGACCCCGGTTCCGCTTAATATGACCTAATTGCATCGCACCTTTGCCATGTCATCCATCATGCATGCATCATGTCGATCTTCTGCCGTGGTATTAAATAGTGCATCCGGTGTTTATTCTAGTGTTTTGCTTCTTCGCGGATAAGGCCGTTGAGTTGATGCGAGTGTCGACCCGATCTTCGGTTGAACCCTTCGGCAATGTTTTCAGGCGAGCATCTCCTCCTTTCTACCTATCTTACTTTTATAGTATTTATTCCCTCCTGTTGATCTATTGCTATTTGTGTTGCGATGCTATAGTTTCCGTACCTGTGATATACCGTGCAACCCTATATTGCCTTGGACACATCCTATTACCTGTTGTTTGGTAGATAGTTGGACTTGCGCGTCGTAGTCGCTTGCTCAAGTGTTGTTGCGTGTTGTCAAGTGCCACAGTTGTTGGAGCCTTGCCGCATGTTGATGTTGGAGATGATCATAGTTTTACTTACTGTTCACTTTAATTCCTGTTTAACAACTAAAATTGAAGTAAGCAGAGGCATCGGTGGGTGATAGATAATATTTGGTTTCCGAACGCCCACTTGTGTCCCGTAGGACCCCGAGTACCTGATACATGTTCCTTGTTTTATCGCGCTATCCACATCCGGGAGGTATATGGGACCCCCACAGCGAGCTTGATTGATCTTATTTCTTGGGGCCACAAACTAGTTTGAGGTTTTCTTTACTATCCTGTACTTATGCCATGCTACTTATGTATTTACGATTGTGCGAGGAGCACACTGTACCGTTTAGGATCGGGACACGATTCCGCGGTGTCGACAAGCCCAGTTTTGGGTTCCCAGTCGTTCACAGCCGTATACCCAAACCTTGAGTCCGTCTCGGAGCTTGCTTACTTCGTTGCGGGAAGACTCCAAGGGGTGGCCCCCTAAAATAATTCTGAATCCTGTGATTGTTCAGTCGTGAAAGCCTCGTTGGGTTTTGTTTTGGTTTTTCCGAGGTTGATCGAGCGTGTGTTGCTATTGGTGCACCCCGGCCGGGTAAAACTTTCTGAAAGCCGTGTCCGCGGATATGGACGACTTGGAGCACGGTATCTCGACCATAGACAAGCATAACTAAAGTTTATTGCTATAAATTTGACTTTATAATGACTAGTAATCAGCTTCACTATAATGGAATGGCTAATTAATACTGTCCACAATTGCTTGTTTGGAGTGTAAGCTTGACCATTGTACTGACTAGTAAGTATTGCAACTTCTAGCGGAATGGCTGAATAAAAGTACCAACAACTGCTGGGTTTAAGGGTTATCTCATGCTAATTGTATCGACGACTAGTAAGTGTTGCCACTATCACGGAATGGTTAACTAAAAGTGCCCTTTGCTTATTTTATCGGATGATTATCTATACTTGACTAGTAATTGCTGCAACGATAACCGAATAAGTAAAGCGCCAACCGTGTGAGTTCCTCGGTTGACTTCCTCGTTGGTCTCGAGGGAAATACGGGATGGGTTTGTTTGGTGTTAGCTTCAGGTTGGATCCGAATAGGTCTTTCTTACCCTCTTTGATTGCCGCAGTTGTATCGAGTCTCTATAGGTTGTTTAGTGCATCTTTGCCGCTCGATCCACCACACCTATGTGGCGAGGACCGGAATTCTAGTCTCGCTGTGTCTTGGCCTCGATCGACGCTCCTCTTTTTCCTTTGCCCTTTGTCGGCACCTTTTTGTTTAAGAAGGTTTTGAGATCGGCGTCGTTAGCGGTTACCCTTCGGCTTGGCTGGGCAGGGTTATGGACGCCATTGGTTATTCTTGGGCTCTTAGCCCCATTTGCATCTTGTCCGTAGTCGGACGCTCCATCTTTTTAAGGTGATTTGGATCTTTGTACCGTATATCTGTATTCTTGACTCATGGAGTCGTGTTGTATATATATCCGTTCTGTGGGTCCCATCGAGGACTGTTGTGTAATGTTATTACTTCGTTTTCCACCCTTGCGTAAAGTGCTGGTGAGCACCTTTGAATCGTTTCTATGCGGGTTTGGCGGGTTTCGCTAAAACTTGCATAGGTCCGTCGAGGTGTTCTGAGTGGTATCGAGCTCGGCATTGCGATACCCCAAGTCCACTCAGAGGATAACCTAGCTAACGGCAAGTAGTGTCAAAACTATTTTGAAAATCGGTTGGATAGTTACGATTAGGTGCGATTTTACTTCTTACCCTCTTGCTATTCTCCTCTTATCTCGGCGTGTTTGAATCCGCTCTCTTCTCTCTCTTCGAGTCCAGGATTTCTCGTGGTTGGGTTCCGTCGTACCTTCAGTGTTTCGCGTCCTTCTCTGATAACGGTGTCCTACCATCCGGTGTTCAAGCTGTTTGAGGAATCCGTCTGCTGTGGTACCATTCTTTGTTCCTTGTTTGTGCCTTCCGGTGTTTTCCGACACGACGACATCATCTACGCCAGATCCGATGCAGAGTCAGCATCACTCCTTTGTTTCCTAACCTCGCTTGTCGAGATCTTCAGTTTGATTCCGAGAGTTGATTGCATAATCCGCCTATTCGTCTGCAGAGTAATGGTTTGGGTGCGCGATGGACTGATCACCATCCGACTACTCTTATCATTCGCTCTTGTACCTCGAATCCGTGGATCCAGCAATTTTACTCCGTCCATGGAAGTTAGAGGTGGCCTTATCGTTTGATACCTCTACCTTCGCCCTTTTTGTTTCCGGAGTGTTCTCTCGACGATCACGGACAACGATCTCTTGTTAGTGGTGTCACGAGGATCTACACGAAGCGAGAAGATTCAGATCGCCGCCTTCCTCCCGGTACCATGAGGCGGATCTCGAGGGCGAGATCCATTGTTAGTGGTGTCGAATTGGCATCATAAAACCACTACTAGAAACTCGCGTTGTTTTTGTGCATTGCATCATCATGACCGCATGCTCATGTCATCATGCCACCTTGCATTTGAGCATCGTCATCATCTTGCATTTGCTCGCATAAAACTATTTGCGGAAAAGCCTGGTTCATGTTTTCTAAACGCCCGTCTTAATTCAAACGCAAACCCGGATCCCTGGAATATTTTTGTTTTGACTAAATATGTTTTGCAAACGGTGTTATCAAAACAAATAACATTTATATTATTTTTAGTGGGCGATCGAGCGGGCGGATAGACCCACGACGCCCAGGATTTAAATCGGCCCACCCCATTAATCCTAAAGCTACCCATTCTAACCTACCCACCCTGCCTGCCACCTCACCCGGACCAATCCCGGAACGCCACCTCACCCGGACCAATCCCGGAACGCCACCTCACCCGGACATGTAAAGTTTGTCCGGGCCGCTTCATCCCACTATGCCACCAATATCCAAAGTACAACTAAGAAGCAATAAAATGATCATCATCGCCCACATACTCATATGTGTACTACCCATGCAAAGTATCTACGCATAGATCCGGCTCTGATACCCTTTGAGGGTTCGCGCATAGAAAACAAAAATTTCCTCGATGGGAACAACTATGTACCAAGATCTATCTACTAGATACAAACATAGCGGATGTATATCCGTAGAACATACCCTTGAAGGCAAAACACTTAACGAGTCCAAACTCGTGGTTGATGTAGATCTCTTGCCGATCTCAAGATCGAGAGGAAGTCCTAAGCGCCGCAAAGCAATGACGCATCCGTGCTCGCACACACGTTCGAGGCACCGAGCAACCTCGCCTCCTCGCTCCAGCGATGCAGGAAGCACAACTCTTTCTTGCGAAAAGCCACCGGGAACATGTATCTCGCTAGTCCGAGACCATGGGGATAAATTCTAGAGGGAGAGATCCTTCACGAGGAGGTGTAGTGTGAGAGGAGGAGAGGGGCCTTTTATAGGGAGAGGGCACCCAAGGGACATGGCGCCCAGCCATGGGCTGCCCCACCTCTTCCACATTCATGTGGGTGGAGCTCCCTCAAAATGAAAAGCCTCCACTCCCATTAAAAGCCTCCACTCAAAATCCACTCACATGCATTAAATTTCCACCAAATTTAATGCAAGCTCTCATTAAATAAAACTCTTTTATTTATTTATTCAGAATTTTGTTAATTACTTTAATTAACAAACATTCACATAAAACCCTTGCTAGTATTCCATTTCACATGCAGAACCAGTTTGCAATTTCAACGAAAGCAGTTTGATTGTCTAGTGAAATAAATTCCTGCGCTTTCCTTTTCTTTTCGGCATGAAACTTTTGCTCCAATTGGATGTCGGTGTCTCTTAAGTGTGTCACCCCTACGGTTCGAATAATGTGGACATGATCGAGACCCCTCTCGGATCAATAATCGAAGCGGGATCTGGAGACCCATCTTGACTCCCACATTCAACGATGACTTTCTTGTGATCGTCGGACCTTTTACGCTAGTATCTTAATCCCTTTGTTTCGCGATATATTACATGTCGAGATTCGATCATCGGTATCTCCATACCTAGTTTTATCTCGTTCTTGACATGCACTCTTTTCTCGTTCCGTGATATAACATTCTAGTGATCAAATCACTTGCTTGCAAGCTAATCAATGTGATATCACCGAGAGCCCAGCATATCTATCCGTCATCGGGATGAACAAATTCCACTCTCGATCCATGGGCCTCAACATAACACTTTATTAGTTACGAATCCATCTTTATAATCACCCATTACGGTGTGACGTTTGATGTTATCAAGAAACTCTTCCGGTGTTAGTGATTGACATGATCTCATGGTCTAAGGATTAGGATCACTTCGTAAGTTGTTATAGCAATATAAACTCAATGACTTTGATCGTAATGTTATACCTCGGATGAATGTTCATCACACCATTACACTAATGTTGTGATCCCGTTATTAACAACATCCAATGTCCATGATCAGGAAACCTTGATCATCTTGTTAATCAACGAGCTAGTTTATAAGAGAGGCATAACTAGGAACTTTCTATTTGTTTATTAAACACACATGTATTAATGTTTCCGTATTAATACAATTATATCATGCAAAATAAACATTTATCATAAATAAGGAATACGATAATAACCACTTTATTATTGCCTCTCGGGCATATTCCCTTCAGTCTCCCACTTGCACTAGAGACAATAATCTAGTTTGAAAACTTTGTGTATTGAACACCTATGGCTTTCTGGTGTTCCAAATACGCAATTGCAAGTGGTTAACATAATCTAAGGATCGGCGTTTCGGTCCGTGTATTGCATGTCTTTGCGTCTCACGCATCACTCATTCTCCAATGAGATGGCATTGTATAAATTTGGTCTTTTGGTGAGACCTTTAGTTCCTTGGGGTTAAAACACATCGATACTATTGTCATACAATATATCTTTAGTGTTAGCCGTTCGAACCACACCTTAGTTTGATAACAAACTACTTGACACAAATTCCTCCTTTGCTTTACTATAGCAGTCATATACTTAGCCTTTTGTTGTAGTATTCGTCACAATGTCTTAACTTTGGAACTCTTCCAAATCCATCATGGAATCTCCTTTCCATTACATTGTGCCACCCATAGTTTAAATTGAGATAAACTTAATTTGTATCTTGTGACAAAACTAGTATCAATGTAACGCTTTACAATGAACTATTTGTAATTGTTTGTCACCTCTACACAAATATATTATTAGTTCTTCCAAAAGATCATAAGAATATCCTCACTATCGTCCAATGATCATTTTATGGTTCATTCTGGTATATGCTCATAACACTTAGAGCATAGGACATATCTGGATGTGTACATATCATGGTATGATTGATCAAAACATTCTCGTGGTTTCACTCATCAAGTGTCAAAACACTTGAATCTTGTTTCACTTATCAAGTGTCGATACACTTGAATCTTGATACAATTCCTTTCCATGCAACAAGAACTGTTTCTTGTCGTTTCTATATTGAACTCCTTCAATATCTCATATATGTACGTTTGGCATAAACATATTAGCGTTACAGTCTATCCACTATAGACATTCATGCTAAATATTCGGGTTTTGCCTAAGTCTTTCATCGAAATGAAATTCTTAACCTTTGTCAATAAAAGATACATCATTTCCAATCAACAAGATGTCCTCCACATAATGTATTAGAAATATGTCTTAGCGCTCCCACTTAATTTCTTGCAAATGCAAGCATCTTCATTGTCTCCTGATGAAAAACTCATTTTTCATCATGGTGAAGATTCCAACTCCGTGATGCTTACTTCAACCATTGAAGTTTGCATGCCCTTTTAACATCCTTTGAATTTAACAAAACCCTTTGGACCGTGTCATGTACACGTCCTAGGTAACCATTCTATTAGAAGAACTTTGTTTTGTTTATTCATCTACCATATACCAAATTATATGTAGTGGTTGCTACTTTAATCCGTCCAGACTAAATATCGCTATGAAAGATCAAATCTTTTCATAGTCAACTCCTTGAACATTGTCATAAAATACTTTACGACATGTCGACTATTTCATACATGTGAAACATCCATATACATTTCTTTATAGATCCAAATACGACCGATAGGTTTTACACCTTTAGAGGGTCTTCCAAGTTCAAAACTTGATTTCCGTGTATGGAACTATCACGGATTTTATGGCTTCAAGCCATTTGACGGAGTCAGGGCCCATCATCGCTTCTTTGTATGTATTCGGTTCATCATTGTCAAACAATAATGATTTACTCTCAAATCTTAGCATTTGATTGTTTAACCGACCTACTTGGTTCAATAGGAACTTAGATCTCCGTGACCACAACCTTTGAGGCACATAAGCTATGAGCATTATGGCAGCCTCCAGAACCATTTCATTGCGCAACTCAGCACATTTAGCTAAGGTTCGTTAACCTTATCAAAGTTCTATTGTCCTCCCACTTAACTTTTATGAAAAATTCCTTCTTCAAGAAACTTCACATTTCAAGCGACAAACCCTTTTGTCCTCGGTGTTATGGAGGAATAACCAATTGTTATTCGAAATAACCTACAAAGACATGCTCATCCGACTTTGGTTGTAAACATCTTACTTATGTTTAGCATACCAAAATTGAAGAAAGGACAACTTGGGTTTTACCCCAAACCATAACTCATATGGTGTCATTTCAACGGATCAAGATGGAGCTCTTTTCAGTGTAAAAGCGGTAGTCTCTAAAGCTTTAATCTTTTAAAACATAATGGCAGTTTTATAAATAACACCTTTGATCCAACCATATCTCACAAGGTTTCATTACAAATCTCAAACACTCCATACTCCTATGGTGTTTCGGGAGATGTAAATCTAGGTGTTTTGCTAAACTTGCAACTCAAATAAATCCCTTTATGATAAAATCATAATTCATTTATTTTCTTGTTACACTTGTAACTCAAATAAATCCCTTTATGATCAAATCATAATTCATTTATTTTTCTTGTTACAATGATTTTTCACTTCATCTTGAAAGTCTTTGAAACATTTTCAAATATTTCATACTTGTTTCTCATTAAGTGAACATTCACTCAAATTTCCGGAGAAAGCATATGAAGTTGAAACCCATAAACTACTACACATAATGGAATACATACATCGATATGTATATATTCCAATATTTTAGTCGTTCGTTCTTCTTTGGCCTTTGAACGAAGTTTTAATTATCACGTGGAAAGTCTCACAAGCGTCACTTGATCAAATCAAAGACTCCAAAAATCCATGAAAATGGAGATTCTTCATGTTCTCTTTCCAATATAATTTAAACAATGATGTCACTTAAGTGATCTTTCAATCATTTGTCATGCGACATGTTAGCATTAGGTTTTATGGATGTGATTTCTCCAACTAGATTTGTAAATCATCCATCTTATATGGAACACGGTAATTATTTGAACAACCTTTATTCTCATAATACCTGATTTAAATAACAATTATTAAAACAAATCTTGAAGTCAAGCTTTGATGTCAACGAGAAATACAAACAACGATTTGTTTGTTTTCGATGAACATCATCACATATTCTCTTGCTAGTTACTTAGGTCATTGTGGTTCATGAATTGCGTTGTTAGTATGACATTTCATACCAACCAATTCGGTATCCAATACCCAAGAACCACATTGTTTAACAAGCAAAGAATACAACCATAACATGTATATCATATATATACCTAAATTGGATATTTCCAATCTTTTCTTTTCTGCCAAATATATTTTATAGATTCTCTTTCAGCATTTCCTTTTCCTTTTAAAAGAATTTATCAACATCAAAAGTGGCGCCATATACATGACACATAGTCCAAAGCGTGTATATTCAAATAATAATACCTTTGGACTTGCACTTTGAAGTAGATCACCATCATCAAATGATTGGTATTCTTTCAAAATCCATTCTTTAGTAATCTTTTAGTGTAGTAAACATTTTACATACATATTCTATTCACCCTTATCATGACGAATTTCATGATCAAGCTACTTTAGCTTATAAAGGCGAATCGTGAGTATAACATTACTTTCCAAAATCCTTTTGGATGATTAGGATGTCTAGCATCTCCAACCTTCGCAAATTCTCATCCAATATGAGAAAATATATTGTACTCTATCATATTGCAACAAACATTGTTTGATATCGTTATATCGCCACACATGATGGTTTACGAAACAATTCTTTCGGCTCCTAGATAAACTTGATGTTTAAATCAAGAATCATGGAGGCAAACATGATACTTAAGATACTAACCTTTGGAATTGTTACTCTCGATTTAATACCAATTATTAAATTTCACGGAGTAAATAGAGTTTGCTAAAGTTTGCAATAGGACTTTAAACTTTGATTGACACTCAACACAATACGATACCAGTTAAAAAGTATATATCCGAATTCTATAGTTTTATTATCTCAATTACAACTATGCATATGGTGGTGAATGAATGCCAATGACTACAACAAATTATGCAAATTCACTTTGATTTAATTTATGATAAATTGAGTTCTACTAATCCAAATTAGAAATGAACTCCCACTCAAAACGACATCCTCGTGCCTTTTGGTGATTACATGAACCAAATCCACTATACCAAGTCCGATCATCACGTGAGTGGTGTAGCTTCAAAGGCGAGCATCAAATGGGCATCATATCTACTATATGACTCATGCTTAACCTTCGGTCCGTGTTAGAGGCCATGTGCATACATGCTAGGCTGCCAAGTAAGAACCTTAGTATTGCGTGTGTAAGCATCTTACACCGAAATATGGTCGTGGATCCAAAAACACCCGATCATCACGTGATGTCTTGGGCAGCGAGAACATAATCGGTGCATACTAAAGGAAGAACACATTCTTATCTTGATATTTAAATGAGGGATCATCTTATTATGCTAATAAAACACCAAACAAGCAATATAAGATGCTATCAAACATCACATGTTTATTAGTGGAATGATATGGTTCCGCATATGATCTCTATCATGTGCACCGTGGTATGATCACTATCATACCTATATGTGTAAGTCCAAGGTCTATGGATATTACCGTTATGTGTGTTGTAAGAGTATCATCTCATACTTCTACTTACAACATCACCATATCATATCACTAGCCCGACAACAATCTAAACTAGGCGCCTCTAATTTATCCATTGCAAATTTTACGTGGCTTAGGGCTTTCGAAGATAGAACCGTTCTTACCTACGAACATGAACCACAACGAGGATAACCAAATTGTTGACAACTCGTTGCAAATTAGATATTGACTATAGTAGGAGGCGGACACCCGCTAGCCACTTATGCAAAACTAGTTGCATGTCAAGCGTGGAGCAGGTCTCATGTGCGAGGACATGTAAAGTTTGTCGGCTTCATCCCACTATGCCACCAATATCCAAAGTACAACTAAGAAGCAATAAAATGATCATCATCGCCACATACTCATATGTGTACTACCCATGCAAAGTATCTACGCATAGATCCGCTCTGATACCCTTTGTAGGGTTCGCATAGAAAACAAAAATTTCCTCGATGGGAACAACTATGTACCAAGATCTATCTACTAGATACAAACAGGCGGATGTATATCCGTAGAACATACCCTTGAAGACCGACAAAGCTTAACGAGTCCAAACTCGTGGTTGATGTAAACGATCTCTTGCCGATCTCAAGATCGAGAGGAGTCCTAAGCGTATAAAGCAATGACATCCGTGCTCGCACACACGTTCGAGGCACCGAGCAACCTCCGCCTCCTCGCTCCAGCGATGCAGCGGAAGCACAACTCTTTCTTCGAAAAGCCACGGGAACATGTATCTCGCTAGTCCGAGACCATGGGATAAATTCTAGAGGGGAGAGATCCTTCACGAGGAGGTGTAGTGTGAGAGGAGGAGAGGGGGCCTTTTATAGGAGAGGGCACCCAAGGGACATGGCGCCCAGCCATGGGCTGCCCCACCTCTTCCACATTCATGTGGTGGAGCTCCACTCAAAATGAAAAGCCTCCACTCCCATTAAAAGCCTCCACTCAAAATCCACTCACATGCATTAAATTTCCACCAAATTTAATGCAAGCTCTCATTAAATAAAACTCTTTTATTTATTTATTCAGAATTTTGTTAATTACTTTAATTAACAAACATTCACATAAAACCCTTGCTAGTATTCCATTTCACATGCAGAACCAGTTTGACAATTTCAACCGAAAGCAGTTTGGTGTCTAGTGAAATAAATTCCTCGCTTTCCTTTTCTTTTCGGCATGAAACTTTTGCTCCAATTGTATGTGGTGTCTCTTAAGTGTGTCACCCTACGGTTCGCGAATAATGTGGACATGATCGAGACCCCTCTCGGATCAATAATCGAGCGGGATCGGAGACCCATCGACTCCACACATTCAACGATGACTTTCTTGTGATCGTTGGAACCTTTTACACTAGTATCTTAATCCCTTTGTTTCGCTATATATTACATGTCCGAGATTCGATCATCGGTATCTCCATACCTAGTTATCTCGTTACTGACATGCACTCTTTTCTCGTTCCCGTGATATAACATTCTAGTGATCAAATCACTTGCTTGCAAGCTAATCAATGTGATATCACCGAGAGGGCCCAGAGCATATCTATCCGTCATCGGGATGAACAAATTCCACTCTCGATCCATGGGCCTCAACATAACACTTTATTAGTTCTGAATACATCTTTATAATCACCCTGTTACGGTGTGGCGTTTGATGTTATCAAGAAACTCTTAGGTGTTAGTGATTGACATGATCTCATGGTCTAAGGATTAGGATCACCGTAAGTTGTTATAGCAATATAAACTCAATGACTTTGATCATAATGCTATACCTCGGATGAATGTTCATCACACCATTACACTAATGTTGTGATCCGTTATTAACAACATCCAA
Source organism: Avena longiglumis (assembly GCA_030063025.1). Classification (NCBI taxonomy): domain Eukaryota; kingdom Viridiplantae; phylum Streptophyta; class Magnoliopsida; order Poales; family Poaceae; genus Avena; species Avena longiglumis. The sequence goes on from CP125976.1 coordinate 84,368,906, forward strand.
TGTCCATGATCGAAACCTTGATCATCTTGTTAATCAACGAGCTAGTTTATAAGAGAGGCATAACTAGGAACTTTCTGTTTGTTTATTAAACATACATGTATTAACGTTTTCGTATTAATACAATTATAGCATGCAAAATAAACATTTATCATAAATAAGGAATACGATAATAACCACTTTATTATTGCCTCTCGGGCATATTCCCTTCAGAGCCGCCATGCCACTTTGCGGCCACGCGGCCCGCATCCAGCGCCACCGCGCCTTCGCTCGCCGCGGGTCGCCGCCGTCCCGCTGCGTGGCACCTTGAACCCGAACTCCAACTCGGTACGGAGGATGCCACATGGAACCATCGGAACCGCAAGACCCTTGGCGCTTGAACAGGGGACCATGCCGTGAGACCCGATGCGAAAAGGTCGACATCGGACCGAAGCATCAAGGCCGCCTTCATGAAGCTGTCAAGATCTCCATCACGGACTTCAAGTACCCCCTCGGCGACGAATTCCTCCGGACCGAAGAACTCCTTCCGGCTCCGCTGGCGAAACCTCGAAAGCCGACGATGTTGAATCAAGATCTCCATCGTCCATGGAACCGAACACCGGACCCCGTGCGGGGATGCTCAGCGACAAGACCGCTCTTGCCGATGGGCTCGAGGGTGTACATGGTGCCACCGGATAACCGCCAAGATCGTCGCCGGAACCACAGGCGTTGCGATGAACTCAACAAGATCTACCACATGAAGACCGTCCGACCGGTGACCCTCGGCGAACCTCCGGCAAGAACTTCGACATGGCCAAGATCTACCTTGGAAAGTCCGACCGACAAGTGAAGTCAGAACCACCAAGCCCTTCCTCATGGCGCCAAGACCTACCTCTGTTATCAAGAGCGTTTCGTCGACCACGGACCCTGAGACCGAGCCCCGAACCCCGGAACCCCAAGACCGTCGAGACCCCTCAATGTGTGACCCCTTTTCTCGAGCCCTATTTCATAAAAGTAATACAACTTGTGCATAATAAATTGTCATACTCGCATGCATATTGTCATGTGGTTTGGGGGCCTTATGCCGATTCACCTTATAATTAAATATGGGGCTCATATGGGGCAAATCTAGTCTCATATCGGCCTCATTTAAACTTGTGTAGCGAACCGGTGCTATCTTTTGTCTTGATAATGCCACCTTTAAATTGCGGGGTAGATAAATAACTTGAACCATCTAATTAATTGTCGGGACCCCGGTTCCGCTTAATATGACCTAATTGCGCCGCTCTTTGCCATGTCATCCATCATGCATGCATCATGCCGATCTTCTGCCGTGGTATTAAATAGTGCATCCGGTGTTTATTCTAGTGTTTTGCTTCTTCGCGGATAAGGCCGTTGAGTTGATGCGAGTGTCGACCCGATCTTCGGTTGAACCCTTCGGCAATGTTTTCAGGCGAGCATCTCCTCCTTTCTACCTATCTTACTTTTATAGTATTTATTCCCTCCTGTTGATCTATTGCTATCTGTGTTGCGATGCTTTAGTTTCCGTACCTGTGATATACCGTGCAGCCCTATATTGCCTTGGACACATCCTATTACCTATTGTTTGGTAGATAGTTGGACTTGCGCGTCGTAGTCGCTTGCTCAAGTGCTGTTGCGTGTTGTCAAGTGCCACAGTTGTTGGAGCCTTGCCGCATGTTGATGTTGGAGATGATCATAGCTTTACTTACTATTCACTTTAATTCCTGTTTAACAACTAAAATTGAAGTAAGCAGAGGCATCGGTGGGTGATAGATAATATTTGGTTTCCGAACGCCCACTTGTGTCCCGTAGGGGACCCAGTACCGATACTGTTCCTTGTTTTATCGCGCTATCCACATCCGGAGGTATATGGGACCCCCGAGCGAGCTTGATTGATCTTATTTCTTGGGGCCACAAACTAGTTTGAGGTTTTCTTTACTATCTGTACTTATGCCATGCTACTTATGTATTTACGATTGTGCGAGGAGCACACTGCATACCGTTAGGATCGGGACACGATTCTGCGGTGTCGACAAGCCAGTTTGGGTTCCCGATCGTTCACGTAGTATACCCAAACCTTGAGTCCGTCTCGAGCTTGCTTGCCGTTGCGGGAAGACTCAAGGGTGGCCCCTGAAATAATTGAATCTGTGATTGTTCACTCGTGAAAGCCTCGTTGGGTTTTGTTTGGTTTCAGGGTTGATCGGCGTGTGTTGCTATTGGTGCACCCGAGGGTAAAACTTTCTGAAAGCCGTGTCCGCGGATATGGACGACTTGGAGCACGGTATCTCGACCATAGACAAGCATAACTAAAGTTTATTGCTATAAATTTGACTTTATAATGACTAGTAATCACTTCACTATAATGGAATGGCTAATTAATCATCCACAATTGCTTGTTTGGAGTGTCGCTTGCGACCATTGTACTGACTAGTAAGTATTGCAACTTCTAGCGGAATGGCTGAATAAAAGTACCAACAAGCTGCTTTTAAGGGTTATCTCATGCTAATTGTATCGACTAGTAAGTGTTGCCACTATCACGGAATGGTTAACTAAAAGTGCCTTTGCTTATTTTATCGGGATGATTATCTATACTTGACTAGTAATTGCTTAGCGATAACGAATAAGTAAAACTGCCAACCGTGTGAGTTCCTCGGTTGACTTCCTCGTTGGTCTCGAGGAAATACCGGATGGGTTTGTTTGGTGTTAGCTTGAGTTGGATCCGAATAGGTCTTTCTTACCCTCTCTCGATTGCCGCTTGATTGTATCGAGTCTCTATAGGTTGTTTAGTGCATCTTTGCCGCTCGATCACCACACCTATGTAGGCGAGGCCTTGAATTCTAGTCTCGTAGTGTCTTGGCCTCGATCTTGGCTCCTCTTTTCCTTTGCCTTTTGGCACCCTTTTGTTTAGCGGGTTTTGAGATCGGCGTCGTTAGCGGGGTTACCCTTCCGGCTTGCAGGCGAGTTATGGATGCCATTGGTTATTCTTGAGGGCTCTTAGCCCCATTTGCATCTTGTCCGTAGTCGGACGCTCCATCTTTAAGGTGATTTGGATCTTTGTACCGTATATCTATTCTTGACTCATGGAGTCGTGTTGTATATATATCATACGTGGGTCCCATCGAGGACTGTTGTGTAATGTTATTACTTCGTTTTCCACCCGCACGAAAGTGCCTGGTGGGCACCTTTGAATCGTTTCTATGCGGGTTTGGCGGGTTTCGCTAAAACTTGCATAGGTCCGATTCTAAGGGTGTTACACTTCCATTGTACGTTTTTGTGCCCCTTGCCAACTGAAAATTCGGCACTGGTGGTTCGCCCATGATCCATGGTCCAAAACATGTCGGACCCGGTGGACCTTGCTCTTCCAACAACTCGGACCGGTATAGCCGATCCAACTTTACTCTTGCATCATTTCTTTGCGAGATCTCATGCGGATTACATCACGCATCCCATAATGATTGTTTCCACCCTGGTTTGCGTATTCCACCTCGGAATATCCATCATTATACCTTTCATTCATCTGATTGTGGCGAGCTGGCCTCACTTCTCTTTCCTGCCGAGGCTCATGTCTTGGTTGCGGGTTGGCGGCACCTCTCCTTACTTGACGGGGTTTGGTTTTCATGATTATCTCTTGGGTTCTCTCCTTGAGATCCCCATTGCCTCGGCCGCCGTCCTTTCCATCGTCCGTGGTTTCTCTCCCTTTGTTACCTCGGCTAGCATTGCCTCTGTTCTCATTTGCCTTTCGGCTATTCTTGGGTCATATGGAACAATTTGCTTGTTCCTCTTCCTTGAGGTTCTTGCTCTCTCTTTTGAGCGTTGTTTAGGGTGAAGATCTTGCCATGGATAAAGCAGTCTTGCCCTCTTGAATGAACCATCCATGAAGCCCTGGTCTTGCCGGGTTAGTTACGAGTATTTCCTCATTTCTTGGTTCGCGATGCGCAGCTCATTCACTCTTTCTTGTTGTTTCGCCGAGCTTCCCACGACCTCTAATTCCAATCTGCGGCATTTGCCGCTCTCGGAGTTTTCGGCAGTCTTGTACCTCGGCAAACCCAAATCACTGACTACTCTGTGAGCTTCATGCTCTTGTTAATGTCATTCATGAGGTTCTTCCTCTTAACCTTAGTTCGTCCACCCTCCAGTGCGATATCAAGCTTATTAGCTTTTGCATATTCTCTCGGGGTCTGTTCAAGATTCCATGGTGATACTTTTTGGCCTCTACCAAAGACTTTTGCCTGGTTTATTCTAACTGCTGAGCATTTGCGGATCAAGTATCGGTGCTTTCTGGTGTGGTTAAGTTTTCTATAGTCGCTTTGAAGAATGTTCTCTGGTCTTTCAGGTGGCCCTCTCACTCTTGGTGCCTTTGGGGTGGTGTCATGCAGCTCGGCCTGGTTTGTCCTTGGCGGAATTACCTCGGCGGTTTGCTGTGATCTGCTTGGGCGGACCACATGCGCTGCGGTTCTCTGCTTGACCGGCTAATCTTGCTCCGCTTGAGCTCCTGCTGCGACCATCACCTCGGCGCTGCAAGATGCTCTCTGATGGACAGCTCGCCCGCTCGAGGTGGTTCTCCGCAACAACAACTTTGGTGAGGATAAATGCGGTGATGTCGGCCGCGTAGACCTGTGCTCGCCCAGCCGATGAAGATCCCGTTGCGGGGGTTTTTCCCACTCTGCATTGTCTCGACATAGTCGCATAGACCAAATCTGGACCAAGCGAAACAACGCGCCGCCGGTGTTGATGAAGTTTCCGTCCGGATCACAACTCCATTCTTTGCTGCTGGCCCCATGATGGCGCGTAACCGTGGTTGTACGGCAGATGCCATGGGTAGGCTAAAGTAGGGGCCAATGGATGCTAGTGGGATGCAGGAGGAAGATGCAAGCTCTCTACACTCAAGCTGCCAAAGTGATGATCTTTATTTCTCTCTTTTGTATTACAAGTTCTCCTTGAGCTGTCTGAGGGGACAAGATGAATCTCCCCACTTAACGGTGCTCAAAGAATCGATCCTCCTCGGGGTCCAAGCCTCTCCTTATAAAGGCGCCTTGGGTGCCCTTAGGGTGACGAACAAGCATATTCGTGGAATATACTTGTCCCAAATTGGTAGTTCGGACCTCCTTTCCTGTCGCCCTTCTAACGACGGCAAGGTTCAGTGGCCCCCTCCTGCGTGCCTCGGGCTCCAGGACTGTCACCTCCGTGACCTCCTACGCCCCTCGGCATGCATCCTTGTCTCTTGTGCTTGGCTCTGCTCTGATTCCTTCTAGCCTGCAGCTATAGTTTGACCTTGGGCTTCTCCTTCTCCTGCAAGCTTCGTATCACTCGGCCTTACCTTGTGTTACTCGGCTCGTTCTTCACCTGCATCAAGATCACTTGGGTAACCCGGCCGATTCTCTCATCAGCTCGGCCGGATAACTGCTTGATACATATACGTGGGCTTCTTGCCTCCGTTCATTGGCCGACATATCCATGATTCGGCCGACTTGGACCGTAACTCGGAAACTAGACGGGGATAGTACCTCTGTCTTTCCCCGTCTCTGACCTACCCGAGGTTAACCCCCCGACATAGATGGTGCCCGATTTAAAGTGAATGCAGCAGTTTCTAGTGCATAACCCCAAAATGACAACGGCAAGTCCGTCAGAGACATCATAGATCGAACCATATCTAATAAAGTACGATTACGACGTTGACACACCATTTATTTGTGGTGTTCGGCGGTGTGAGTTGTGAAACAATTCCACACTCTTTCATGTGAGTGCTAAACTCGTAACTTAGATACTCACCTCCACGGTCGGACGTAGAAATTTGATCTTTCTATTACGATGATTTTCCACTTCATTACGAAATTCCTTGAACTTTTCAAAGGTTTCAGACTTGTGTTTCATCAAGTAGATATAACCGTATCTACTCAAATCATCCGTGAAAGTAACAAAATAACGATATCCACCTCGTGAAACACACTCATTGGACCACATACATGAATGTATGATTTCCAATCATGCCGCCGTTCCATTGAAACGAAAAGCGGCGTTCTAGTCATCTTGCCCATAAGGCATGGCTCACATGTATCAAATGATTCATAATCAAGTGATTCCAAAGTCCATCGAATGGAGCTTCTTCATCGTTTAACGCCAATATGACCTAGATCGCGATTACCACATATATGCGGATATATCATCATTAAGTTTAATCCTTTTAGCATCAACATTATGAATATGTGTAATATTATCATCGAGATCTAATAGAAATAAACCATTCATCATCGGTGCATGACCATAAAGATTTCATTCATATAAATGGAACAACCATTGTTCTCGGTTTAAATGAATAACCACCGCATCAAACACGATCCGGATACAATGTTCATGCTCGGTGCGGGCACGGATAACATTTATTCGAGTTTATAACTAATCCCGACGGCAAGTGGAGAGGCGTTAAATGACGATCACATCAACGCTTGATCCATTGCCGACACGCATCTTGACCTCACCCCTTTCTAGCGGTCGCTTGTTCATGACCCGGTTCGAGTTACAAATATTAGCAAGCAACTGACGATATCAAATACCAGTGCTCTGCGAGCACTAGTCAAGTACACATCAATAACATGTATACCATATATATCTTTGTTTGCCTTGGCCTTCTTGTACGCGGATACTTGGGGCGATTCTTCGATGGCGGTCCCCTTACAATAGTAGCTTTTCGGAATCGGACTTAGGTCCAACTCGGGTTTCTTTTTGAGCAGCAGGCTTGCCGCCCTTACTTCCCTTCCGTTTTCCCTTATTGTCTTTCTTGAAACCAGTGTTCCTATTGATCATCAACACTTGATGTTCCTTTTTGATCTCCAGTTCTGCAGTTTTAAGCATTGACAGAAGCTCGGGGAGACTTCTTCATGCCTTGCATATTATAGTTCATCACGAAGCTCTTATAGCTAGGTGGCGAGACTGAACACGATGGATGCCTAAGTCAATGGGAATCGATATTCCCAAGGACACAAGCTTATCGGCGTAGTTTAACATCTTGAGTACATGCTCACTAGCAATGTGCTCTTCCATCATCGACTAAAGAACTTTTACGAGCGTTGTAGCTCTCTACAACGACATGTGTGTCGAAAATCATTTTCAACTCACCCATTGTATCAAATGCATTGCCATTTTCGAAACGCTTTCGAAGTTCCGGCTCTAGCCCATACAATATGCCGCAATGAACTAAGTTGTGGTCCTCCTGACAAGTCTGGTAGACATTCTTCTCCTCGTCAGGGGCATCATCAAAAGGTGGGGGCCTAACGGCGGTTCTAGCACATATTGCTTTTGTGCAACAGAGAGGAGAATCCTCAAATTCATGGCCCATTCGGTAAAGTTGCTACCGTTCGTTGCTAGTTTCTCTTTCTCCATGAACACATTGAAATTAAAAGCAGGTGGTGCCATCTACAACAGAATTTGTAAAGTTTAGACTAAGTGTATGATAGATTGAGTTCAACTAATCTATATTACGAATGAACTCCCACTCAAAAACGACATCCCTCGTGCATTTTTGGTGATTACATGAACCAAATCCACTACACCAAGTCCGATCATCACGTGAGTCGGTATAGCTTCAAAGCGAGCATCAAATGGGCATCATATCAACTATATGACTCATGCTTAACCTTTCGGTCCGTGTTCGAGGCCATGTGTGTACATGCTAGGCTCGCCAAGTTAGAACCTTAGTATTGGCGTGTAAGCTTTTACACCGAAATATGGTCGTGGATCCAAGAACACCCGATCATCACGTGATGTCTTGGGCGGCGAAAACATAATCGGTGCATACTAAAGGAAGAACACATTCTTATCTTGATATTTAAATGAGGATCATCTTATTATGCTAACAAAGCGCTAAACAAACAATATAAGATGCTATCAAACATCATATGTTTATTAGTGAAATGATATGGTTCCCGCAGATGATCTCTATCATGTGCATCGTGGTATGATCAATATCATACCTATATGTATAAATCCAAGGTCTATGGATTTTACGCTATGTGTGTTGTAGAGTATCATCTCATACTTCTACTTACAACACTACCATATCATAACACTAGCCCAACAATCTAAACTAGGCGCCTCTAATTTATCCATTGCAAGTTTCGTGGCTTAGGGCTTTCGAGATAGAACCGTTCTTACCTACGAACATGAACCACAACGAGGATAATCAAATTGTTGACAACTCGCTTGCAAAATAGATATTGACTATAGTAGGAGGCAGACAACCGCTAGCCACTTATGCAAACTAGTTGCATGTCAAGCGTGGAAAGGTCTCATGTGCGAGGACATGTAAAGTTTGTCGGCCGCTTCATCCCACTATGCCACCAATATCCAAAATTACAACAAAGGAGCAACAACATGATCATCGCCACATACTCATATGTGTACTACCGTGTAAAGTATCTACGTAGATCCGGCTTTGATACCCTTTAGGGTTCGCGACATAGAAAACAAAAATTTTCCTACGATGTGAACTATATACCAAGATCTATCTACTAGATACAAACAACAGGCGGATGTATATCCGTAGAGAACATACCCTTGAAGACCGACAAAGCTTAACGAGTTCAACTCGTGGTTGATGTAGACGATCTTGCCGATCTCAAGATCGAGAGGAAGTCCTAGCGCGCAAATCAGCGGCGCATCCGTGCTCGCACACGTTCGAGGCACCGAGCAACCTCCGCCTCCTCGCTCCGGTGATGCGGTGAAGCACAACTCTTTCTTGCCGAATATCCACAGAACATGTATCTCGCTAGTCCGAGACCATGGGGATAAATTCTAGAGGGAGAGAGATCCTTCACGAGGAGGTGTGAGAGACAAGTGAGGAGGGGATCCTTTTATAGGAGGGGGCACCCAAGGGGTGGCCGCCATGGGGCTGCCTCCCTCCTTCATTCATGTGGGTGGACACTCCACTCACAAAATGGCCTTTAAATTCCCTCCACTCAAAAGTCCACTCAAATTCCCATTAAATTTCCACCAAATTTAATGCAAACTCTCATTAAATAAAACTCTTTTATTTTATTCAGAATTTTGTCAATTACTTTAATGACAAACATTAACAAATAACCCCTTGCTAGAATTCTATTTCACATGCATAACCACTTTATGCAATTTCACCTGAAAACCTGTTTCGGTATCTAGTGAAATAAATTCCTGCGCTTGTTCATTCTTTCGGCATGAAACATTTGCTCCAATTGGATGTCGGTGTATCTTAAGTGTGTCACCCTATGGTTCGTGAATAATGCGGACATTATCGAGACCCCTCTCGGATCAATAATCAGAAGCGGGATCTGGAGACCCATACTGACTCCCACACATTCAACGATGACTTTCTTGTGATCGTCGGAACCTTTTACGCTAGTATCTTAATCCCTTTGTTTCACGATATATTACATGTCCGAGATTCGATCATCGGTATCTCCATACCTAGTTTGATCTCGTTACCGACATGCACTCTTTTCTCGTTCCTGTGATATAACATTCTAGTGATCAAATCACTTGCTTGCAAGCTAATCAATGTGATATCACCGAGAGGGCCTGGAGTATATCTATCCGTCATCGGGATGAAAAAATTCCACTCTCGATCCATGAGCCTCAACATAACACTTTATTAGTTCGAATCCATCTTTATAATCACCCTGTTATGGTGACGTTTGATGTTATCAAGAAACTCTTAGGTGTTAGTGATTGCCATGATCTCATGGTCTAAGGATTAGGATCACTTCGTAAGTTGTTATAGCAATATAAACTCAATGACTTTGATCGTAATGCTATACTTCGGATGAATGTTCATCACACCATTACACTAATGTTGTGATCCCGTTATTAACAACATCCAATGTCCATGATCAGGAAACCTTGATCATCTTGTTAATCAACGAGCTAGTTTATGAGAGAGGCATAACTAGGAACTTTCTGTTTGTTTATTAAACACACATGTATTAACGTTTTCGTATCAATACAATTATAGCATGCAAAATAAACATCTATCATATACTTGGAATACACATAATAAACACTTTATTATTGCCTCTCAGGGCATATTCCCTTTAGGAGACTGTTGGAATTATGCCCTAGAGGCAATAATAAAGATGTTATTATTATAATTCTTGTTCATGATAAAGTTTATATTCCATGCTAGAATTGTATTAAGCGGAAACTTTAATACTTGTGTGGTTTGTGAACAACACCGTGTCCCTAGTATGCCTCTATGGACTAGCTCATTGATTAATGATGGTTAAGGTTACATAACCATAGACATGAGTTGTCGATTAATAATGAGATCATATCATTGGGAGAATGATATGATGGACAGACCCAAACTAAGCGGAGCAATTAGACCGTGTCATCGTGTTCATCTTTGCGAAGCTTTTCTTATGTCAAATATTGTATTCCTTAGACCATGAGATAATACAACTCCCTGGTATCGGAAGAAAGCTTTGAGGTCATCAAACGTCATCCTATGAGAGGGTGATCATAAAGGTGTCTCTCAGGTGATCGGAAAGTATCTGTTGGGTTGTATGTATCGAGATGGGATTTGTCCCTCCCAAGTCGGAGAGATATACTTGCCCACTCGGTAATCGATATCAACACCGCTTGCAAGCATGTGGTTAAGGAGTTAATCACAAAGTGATGTCGGATTACGAGCGAGTAAAGTACTAACGTGAGCAGATTGAACTAGGTATGGCAATGCAAGCGATCAAATCTCGGGCAAGTAAAATATCGCGAGATGAAGGGAATATATATATGGGATTGATTGAATCCTGGCATCGTGGTTCATCCGATATGATCATCGATGAATGTGTGGGAGTCAATATGGGTTTCCAGACCCCGTTGTTGATTATTGATAGAAGATCATGTCTGCATATTCTCGAACCCGAAGGGTCACACACTTAACGTGTCTCGACGCTAGGATAGATCGGATAATTGGTTTATGAGTTTTTGTTCGGAGTATCGGATGGGATCTGGGACATCACGAGAGGTTCTAGAATGGTCTGGAGAATAAGATTCATATAAGGCAATGCAGTTTTTGGAGTTCGGAATTGTTTCGGGTTAATCGGTATTATACAGGAAGCTTATAGAACCTTCCGGAGTGGGACCAACGTGGCCCCACTTGTCGGGAGGGGGCATGGGCCTATGAGGGAGTGCCCTGGCCGCATTGGTCCAGGGCACAAGGCCCCATAGGGCCCAGCCGGCCAAACCCTAGGGAAACCCTAGGGGAGCTTCTAGAAGGGGGGGGAAACTTGCCCCCCACTCCTCCCTCCTTGGCAGTCGGCCTAGGGCTTGGGGGAGGGGCAAGGGCCAGCCGCCCACCCCTCTATATAAAGAGGGATGGGGGCGCACCCCTCCCACACCTCCTCCACAACCCTAGCCGCCCTGCTGCCCCTCCTCTCTCTCTCCTCCCATTGTAGCGTGGCAGCCTGCCACAGAAACTCTCCACCGCTTGCACCGTGTCGTCGCGTTGTAGATCCAATCCATCTCTCCACCCCACTTGCTGGACCGAGGAAAGAGGATACGTCGAGGTGCCGCACGTGTGCATCTCTCGGAGGCATCGCCACTTGCGGTGTTAGATCGGATCGGATCGCGAGGAGGATAAGCGAGTACGACTACATCACCCACGCCGAGCGTTCCACATGGCGAATCTTCAAGGGTATGAAGATCTCATCTATCCCCCTCGTTGTTTGCATCTTCTAGATTAGATCTTGGCTTTCCCGTTCACATCCATAGAATTTTTTTTATTTACTATGCTGCGAAACCCTTCAGTGGGCCCCATGTGGCCCAACTCCGCCTCCCCTTTTGGCTTCCTTCGTTTTCTAGGAAAATATAATTTTCCGTAGTTTTTCTGGTATTTTATTATCTTCGCGAAATTGCATCAAAACACCGCTTTTTCCATCAGAATCCTGACTTCGACAGTTCATCCTCCAAGAATCATCCAACATGCAATAATAGATGAAAAGACATAAGTAACACCTCTTAATATGAAATATATCAATGAATAGAGGCAAATTATGATATAGAATGGTGATGCAAATTGGACATATCAACTCCCCCCAAGCTTAGACCTCACTTGTCCCCAAGCGAAAACTAAGCTCAGTAAACATGTCCACAGGTTTATGGAGTGAAGTGTCGATAAAAAGAATACGGACAAGAAGCATCACACTTACCAATGCACAACTCATAGAAGAATTCAGCTCGCTATTATATAACTTAGCTTGCAACAAGTATAGGAGTCATAAGAAAGATGCATAAAGACAAATCATAATTGGGATTGGCAAACTTTGTTCTTGGTGAGAGAACAGTTGGCAAACAGTTTTCAAGCAAATCTTTTGTAAAGAAGTTTAAAACAGGAGTAATCTTTTTTGCTCAAACATAAAAGGCTTTTCACAAATATGGATTTCAAAGTAATACTCACTTAGATAAGAGTCTTGTGCAAACAAGGAAGATAAAGAACATGATTGAATAAATCATCATATGAATACTTGAAACACAACAACTCAAATACTTGCTGGAGATAGAGAGGAATAGGTTCACTGACTCAACTTAGAAGTAGAAGAAAGGCCCTTCATAGAACGAAGCAGGGATTTCAAGTTCATAAAGAGCTTTCAAAAGATTATGGTACTTACTAGCTTTGATCTCTCATTTCCCATATCATAAGCATCTTGAGGTGATTAAGGTTAAAGTGAACAAAGGTGGAGTATATGCTTGACGAAATATAAGTTGACAATCTCATGTCCCTTTGAGTACGAGGGTCGCTCCTCATGCTACTCAACTTTAGTTACCGGCAAGTTCTTGGCATAGTAAGTACATGCGTATCATAGAGAACCGCCAATGTGGTACCCCTTGCACATGATACAGGATCTATCCCATAATCAAAATGACAAGGCAAGCAGACAATGAGCATCTCGGCAATCTCTTATTTACCATGGGAAAATGGTGCTTTTTTCTCTTTTTCCTATTTTCAATATGTCTCTTTTTTTATATAAGAAGAAAGCTTCATAGATTGCTCATTGTGGTGATGCTGCAAGTTTCCACCATGATTAATCATGGCTTAGTCTAGCGGCCCAGGTGTTTCTCTAACACACATACATAACTCCATGGACTTAGAAGCTCCCCTTTTACTTCACACCGACGACATCCGCAAACAAAAGAGCATGATATCAAGTGGGTATGTATTTACAGTGTTGAAAGCGTTCCCCGTGACAGCACGGTTCTGCTAATCCCAACGTATAGATGCAAGCATATACAACTTTGATGACACGATGGTTCGAGTTTATTAGGGGCAAGAAAATAAGGTGTGCCATCAAGTTCGTGAGAGCTTTACTAACTAGTTTTCACATAACAAAATAATTTTTAATTTGAAAGATAGATGAAGCTTGAGAATTTGCTAGGAATAACAATAATGCTAATAGGTAGATATGGTGGACACAAATGGCACGGGTTTTGGTTTAAAGGACTGGATGCATGAGAAGTATTCCCTCTCAACACGGGTTTTTGGCTAGTAAGACTGGGTAGCAAGAAAAAGAGTTGAAGGAAACAAGCAAACATACAAGTGATAAAGCCAAACATGCAATATTCCTTGAAGACACAAAAGATCTTAAATAAAGAATACTAAGCTTATGAGACAATCAAGAAAGAAAATAGATGATACAAAATACCTGTAAGTGCTTTTCTCTTTTCCTTTCAAACCTCAAAAGTGTTGCTACTGACCAGAGCTCGGTTTGCCAAAACCAATTTAGATCTACTTGATGCTCCCAAAGTGATACCAATATTGATCAACAAGATCAATCATATAATAGAGATTGCAAACTAAAATAAGAAGTGCAAAAAAAGTAAAATATGAGACTTCTCATTAATATTCCATAAAGGCACTCACACTAAGGGATAAATAGATAACCAACTAAAGGAGAGATACTTCCACAATGCAAACCAACGTATAAGATAACTTCTCTACCCAATATATGAATCTACTAAAAAGATAAAAAGATAAAAGATAATGATGTGATACCGCGGCACTCCCCCAAGCTTGGAACAAGCCAAGGGGATTCCAAACCTGATGACGAATTACTCCTTCGGTGGTGGTGTTCTCTTGATAAGCTCTTCAATCAGTTCCCTCAAATCCTCAATCTCGAAGGTTAGAGTACGAATCAATTCCGAATTATGCTCAATGCGGTTCATGATCATGTCAGACGGAGAATCTCAGTCCTTGTTATTCTTTCCCCACTCTTCTTTCTTAATGTGTTCCTTCCCTGCATGGTTAGAACGAGGCAGATCCAAAACAGAGGGCAACCTCCCTTGGGGCACCTTTTGGTATTGTTGATCATGTATGAGAGTATGGAAGGAGTTCTTGGTGCGTGAAGGAAGTGACCATGGAGCGAGGATATGACGCGGAGTTTTCCCTCCTGTTGACATCCGTGATGTCCTCCTAAGCTTGGCAGGTTTTTACACCACTCCAATGCTTGCAACGGTAGCGCAGGTGTCCGTATGCTCGTCCTCCTTCACGTCTTCTTTATCCCCAACCAAGATCTCCTCCTCCTTGGGGTTTTGAGGATCATCTTCCACAGGCTTCTTGCCTTTGTCGTTGGTGGAGACCATGGTGCTCTAAACTTGAGAAGATTTCCTGACAGAAACAGATCAAAACGAAAACACGACGAGAACAAGATATACGAACATCAAGGGATCCAGGCGGGTATATATTACGAAGTTTCACTGTATAAGGAAGGTATGCAGCAGGCGGAGGCGGGCTCAGGGGCTCACACCCCGGTGGCGCGGCTAGGCCGGGCTCCACCGGTGGGTGTGGCCCACCAAGGCTCTGTTCCTCCTCTGCTTCGTCTCTTAACCTTCCATATGTAATAAAACATCAAAATATAAAGAAGAAGGTTTTCATGAACCTTCTGTTTGCAACACTTTTACCTATTCAAATACAAACTCTACAAATTCTAGAGTTTGGTTTCTAATAAATTCTTCCGGAGTTACCATTTGAAAAATATCAACGTCTTCATTGTAAGAATCTCTAGAAATATAATTTTTGAGCCTTTGACCGTTCACCACCTGTGTAGTGTTGTCCTTCAAGGAAGATATTTTAATAGCCCCTGGACGATACACCTCATCAATAAAAAAAGGTCCTTCCCATTTTGAGAGTAGTTTCCCTGCAAAAAATCTGAGGCGAGACCTATACAAAATAACTTCCTCACCAACATGGAACTCCCTTTTGATAATTATCCTATCATGCCATCTTTTTACTTTTTCCTTAAAGAGTCTAGCATTTTCATAAGCTTCACTTCTCCACTCATCTAAGGTACTCAAGTCAAGCAATCTTTTCTCACCAGCAAGTTTAAAATCTCTATTCAGTTCTTTCACTGCCCAATAAGCTTTGTGTTCTAATTCTAGAGGCAAGTGACAAGCTTTCCCATAAACCATTTTGTAAGGAGACATTCCCATAGGATTTTTATAAGCAGTTCTATAATCCCATAAAGCGTCATTCAACTTTTTAGCCCAATTTTTCCTAGATCTATTAAGAGTCTTCTGGAAGATAGATTTAATTTCTCTATTATAAAGTTCTACTTGCCTACTAGTTTGGGGGTGATAAGTTGAAGCAATTCTATGGTTAACATCATATTTGTCAAGAGTCTTCCTAAAACCACCATGGATAAAATGAGAACCTACATCAGTCATGATATATCTAGGCACACCAAACCTAGGAAAAATAATATCTTTAAGCATTTTTAAAGAGGTCTTACCATCAATGCTGTTTGTAGGTATGGCTTCTACCCACTTTGTAACATAATCAACAACAACAAGAATATGAGTATACCCTTTTGAAGGAGGAAAAGGACCCATAAAGTCAAATCTCCAACAATCAAAAGGTTCAATAACAAGAGAATAATTCATAGGCATTTCATTGTGTCTAGAAATATTACCAACTCTTTGACGTTCGTCGCATGATAAAATAAACTTCCTCGCGTCCGTGAAAAGAGTAGGCCAATAAAAACCAGATTGTAAATCCTTTTGTGCAGTCCTATCCCCAACATGATGTCCTCCATAAGCACTGCCATGACATTTTCTCAATATCTCTTGTTGTTCATATTCTGGGACACATCTTCGCATAATACCATCTACTCCTTCTTTATATAAATGTGGGTCATCCCAAAAGTAATGCCTTCGATCATAAAAGAATTTCCTTCTTTGCTGAGCTATAAAGGTTGGAGGCAAATACTTGGAAACAATAAAGTTAGCATAATCATCATACCAAGGACTCTCATGCGGGCTTACCCTTATTGCAGCCAACTGTTCATTTGGAAAACTATCATTAACAGGCATAGGGTCAAAAGAAATGTTTTCCAAATGAGATAAGTTATCAGCAATAGTATTTTCAGCACCCTTCCTATCTACAATATACAGATCGAACTCTTGTAAAAGCAACACCCATCTAATAAGCCTAGGCTTAATGTCTTTATTTGTCATAAGGTACTTAATAGCAGCATGGTCAGTATGAATAGTAACCTTTGAATCAACAATATAGGTCTAAACTTATCACAGGCAAAGATTACAGCTAAGAAATCCTTTTCAGTAGTAGCATAATTCTTTTTAGAAGCATCTAGAGTCTTGCTAGCATAATGAATAATATTCAACTTTTTATCTATTCGTTGCCCAAGAACAGCACCCACAAAAAAATCACTAGCATGACACATAATTTCAAAAGGTAAATTCCAATCAGGTGGTTGAACAATAGGAGCAGTAGTCAAAGCTTTCTTCAAAGTTTCAAAAGGTTCCTTACAAGCATCATAAAAAACAAAAGGTACATCTTTTTGAAGAAGATTAGTAAGGGGCTTTGAAATTTTGGAAAAATCTTGAATAAACCTCCTATAGAAACCAGCATGACCAAGGATACTACAAATACCTTTTATATCCCTAGGGCAAGGCATCTTCTCAATTGCTTCAATTTTGGCTTTGTCTACTTCAATACCTCTTTTAGAAATTTTGTGTCAAAAAACAATCCCTTCATTAACCATGAAGTGGCATTTCTCCCAATTAAGAACAAGGTTAGTTTCTTCACATCTCTGCAAAACTTTAGCAAGGTTGTGCAAACAATTATCAAAAGAAGTTCCATAGACGGAGAAATTGTCCATGAAAACCTCCACAATTTCTTCACAAAAACCATGAAAGATAGCAGACATACATCTCTGAAAGGTATCAGGAGCATTACATAAACCAAAAGGCATACGCCTATAAGCATAAGTTCCATAGGGACAAGTGAAGTTGGTTTTCTCTTGGTCTTGTGCTCTCACATCAATTTGAGAGAACCCAGAATAACCATCAAGAAAACAGAAGTGAGTCTTTTTAGACAATCTTTCTAACATTTGATCAATAAAAAGGCAGAGTATAATGATCTTTCTTAGTAACTTTATTAACCTTTCTAAAATCAATGCACATCCTATAACCAACCACTACTCTTTGAGGTATAATCTCATTATTTTCATTAGGCACAACAGTGATTCCCCCTTTCTTTGGGACACAATGAACAGGGCTAACCCATTGACTATCAGCAATATGGTAAATAATACCAGCATCAAGGAGTTTTAATACCTCATTTCTTTACCACATCCTTCATATTAGGATTTAAGCGGCGTTGGTGTTCAACAACTGGTTTAGCATCAGGTTCTATATTAATAGCATGCTGACATATAGTAGGAGAAATCCCTTTTAAATAATCAAGAGTATATCCCATAGCTCCTCGGTGTTTCTTCAATATTTCCAATAATCTTTCCTCTTCCTTCCCTGAAAGTTTAGAACTAATAATAACAGGATATATTTTCTTATCGTCTAGATAAGAATATTTAAGATCATCAGGCAGAGGTTTTAATTCAAAATAGGGCCCCCCTTAGGTGGCAATGTGGTACCCAAATCTTCCACATGTAGGTTATGCTTAAGTAATTCAGGTTGACGAAAGAAAGCCTCGTCAATCTCATTTCTTTCCTTCATGAAGACTTCACTTTCATGATCTTCCATATACTGCTGCAAGGCATTGTTAGGAGAAAGAGAAATAGCAGAAAGTTGTTCAACCGTGAAATCCTCATTAGGCAATTCATTTTCATAAGGAGTTTTAGCAAATTTGAAAAATTTAAACTCATAAGACTCTCCATCAAACTTAGTCAAAACTTTCTCCTTCTTACAATCTATGATAGCCCCGCAAGTATTCAAGAAAGGTGTACCAAAGATAATAGGACAAGTTTTACTAGCTTTGAACCAAGTACTAGAAAATCAGCAGGATATTTAATCTTACCACAAAGAACCTCCACATCTCTTACAATTCCGATTGGACAGACTGCCTCTCTATTAGCAAGGTGAACAACCACATATATGTCCTCAAGTTCACAAGGACCAATTTCATGCATAATTTTCCTGTAAAGCTCATAAGGAATAGCACTAGAACTAGCACCAATATCACATAAACCATAGTAGAAATGATCACCAATTCTAACAGAAAGCACAGGGACACTAGTTTTCCTAACTTTTTTAGGATGAGATACAATATTAGAAGTGTCTTCGCAGAAGACAATGTGTCCATCCTCTATATTTTTAGTGACAAGATCTTTCACAAGGGCTACTACAGGTTCAATGTTTATTTGCTCATCAGGCTCCACAGTTTTCTTTGCACTTTTGCTAACCACATTAGCTATAATAGAATGTTCCTTTACCTTAGCAGGAAAAGGGATTTTCTCAACATAAGGTTTAGGCAAAATTGGACCAACAGTACAAACTTCAATGCTAGCAGGAACATGGGTAACAATATCTTTATAAGGAGCATGGTACTTGTCCCACTCCTTTTGGGGAATTTCAATATAAGAGGCAAAGGCCTTAAAACATTTTGCAAGTACTTGAGAATCAAGACCATACTCATTACTAATATCACGGAAGTCATCAGTTTCCATAAAAGATTTAATGCATTCATAATCATAATTTATATCTGACTTTCTTCCTTTGTCATTCTCCCAAGCTTCAGTGTTCTTTTGAATACGGTTTAGGAGATCCCATTTAGCTTCTTCCTTCATACGTGTGAATGATCCAGCACAAGAAGAATCTAATAAATCTTTATCATGAAGAGAAAGCCTTGCATAAAAGTTATTGATAATAATATTATTAGGAAGTTCATGAATAGGACATTTAAGCATTAGTAACTTCAATATCCCCCAAGATTGATTTGTACTCTCTCCATCGCGAGGCCAAAAGTTATATATTTAATTCATATCCTTTCTCACTGGGAGGATAGAATTTAGAATAAAAGAGAGGTACTATTTCCTCCCGTTCCATGGATTGTCCATTCTTCAGCAGCTTATACCATTCTCCAGCTCTTCCTTTCAATGATATAGATAGTAACTTCTTCTTCACCTGTTCAGTTATGATACCTGCACACTTAAACAACCCGCATAATTCATGGATAAAAATCAAGTGATCACCAGGATGGACAGTTCCATCCCCTAAATAATAATTATCCATAACACGATCAACAATACTTGTAGGTATCTTAAAAGGATCTATCTCAATAGGTGGTGGTCCGTCTACTACCCTAACAGTGGTAGTAGTTTTCCCAAACATAAAACCAAGTGGGTTATCCATATTGGAAACAAAGTAACAAACATAAATACAAATGATACTCATAGTAGAAGTTTCTTTTACCAGTTCCACTCCTCAATAGCGTTTCACTCCCTAGCAACGACGCCGAAAAATAGTCTTGATGACCCACAAGTATAGGGGGTGTATCATAGTACTTCTGATAAATAGGAGTGTCGATCCCAATGAGGAGCAAAAGGTGTTTACTAGTGGTATGGAGCAGGAAATATCTGTAAATACTTAGCAAACGGATTTTTAGTTTTTTTATAAAGCAAGGAAATAAAATGCAAGTAAATAAAGACAGCAAATAATTGCAGCAAGTGTCCCAATCCTTTCTTAGCAAAGGACAAGCCGGTGGAAATACTAATGAGGACCAAACGTTTTCGAGGAAACATGGGAATACTGTCAAGTGCTTTCGTTTCATATAGCCGATTAATCTTCTTTGGTTTTATAAGTGTTGTGTGGGTGATACTGGAAATTAAGGTGCTCCTTTTAATAGAGCACCAGAGCAAAGCATTAACACTCCGTGAACACATGTGATCCTCACACCACAGCCATCCCCTCCGGTTGTCCCAATTATTGTCACTTTGGGGACTTTGGATCCGGACAATGATATGTGTACACAACTTGCGGATAAGATCACAAAAAATACTATCATAATGATTCAATAATAAGTTCAGATCTGAGATCATGGCACTCGGGCCTAGTGACAAGCATTAAGCACAACAAGTTGTAACAAAGTCAAATAGCACACTAATAGAGATACTAGGCACTATGCCCTAACAAATCTTATTCGGTTACATGATAGAACTCATCCAATCCCTACCATACCCAGGCCTACATCGGGGGATTACTCACTCATGGATGAGGGAAACATCGGTGGTTGATGGAGATGTGTTGGTGATGACGATGGCGATGATCCTCTCCAAATTCCCCATCCCGGCAGGGTGCTAGAATGGAGTTTCTGGATCTGAATCTTAGTTTCTGATAGCAGCGGCGGAGCGGAACTCTTTCTGGAAAACTATCGCCCCCCCCCCGTTTTTTAGGTCAAAAGGTAACTTATAGGCGTAGAGGGAGGCCGAGGAGCTGCCTGGGGTGGCCAAACCCCCTCCTGGAGCGGGGTCAGGTGGGCCCGTGCCTGGGTGGGTCTGCCCCCCCCCCCCAGGCCTCCCCTCCATCTCTTCTTCTGGCTTCGTGGATCTTCTGGTGAAATATAATTTTTGGCATATTTTCCGGGATTTTTCCTCATAGTTCATTTTCTGCACAAAAACAAGACACCAAGGTAATTCTGCTAAAAACAGCGTCAGTCCGTGTTAATTGTATCTAAATCACACAAGTTTAGAGAAGAAACAATAGCAAAGTGTTCGAGAAAAAGTAGATACGTTTTGGACGTATCACACCTATACGGCCGCAACTATCCCGATATATAGTTGGTCGTTAAACCTTCTGTATCCTGGCATAAAAATTAGGAGATGGGGTATACGACCGCAACTATACGGCTAGAAATTTAATTCCTGCCATATAGTTGATCGTTAAGGTTACTGTATACATAAAAATTATCTGTTTCTTTGGGATTTCTTTCGTAATCTGAAACTTAATGAAATACCAAATTTTGACAGAAAAATGACAGCTTAAATTTCGAACAACATTAACATTCATTGAACGAGATTTTTAGCATAACCATATTTCTTCTATTTCACTAGAGCTTTCAAGTGTTCCTTTATTCAATCACAAACTTAACTAAGCTTACTTGAAAATTTAAAACTTACTCAACCCTTTATTCACATGGGTTGCTGATACGTCCATAATGTATCTATAATTTTTTATGGTTTTATGCTATTATTATGCTTTTGACACTTCTTTTTATATAAAGTTCATGAGTTATTTGGACCAACCTACTAATAGTTGCAAAAGTGCATAATGTTCTTGTTTTACACTTTGATGTGTAGGAATTATCAAGAATACAAGTGGAACCCTTGTTGGAGTCAAATTGAGATTTTCTAGAAATCTGTCTCAGAACTCTTTTCAAAGATGGTCACGTTTCAGATCGAAGACAGCGTCAAACAGAAAACTCTTCAACTACAAAGTTGTACTCCCTCCGTCTCAAAATAGATGTCTTAGATTTTTTAAATTTTGAATGAATCTATATACTAAATGGTGTCTAGATTTATCCAAATTTTGATAAATTTAAGACATCTATTTGGAGACGGAGGGAGTAGGAAATTTCACGACAAACCTTCTGGACATAAAATTTAGCTGATTATGTGCCCAGACAGGCCCTCTAGGCCCGATTTACTGCAGCCCAAGATGGGGTGACGGAAATCCGAGAAGCTATATAAAGGGAGGAAACCTAATTCGTGGAAGACACCTTCAACCACGAATTTGCAGCCACCAAAGCCATGTTTTTGCCTCCCCCATATATCCCATCTCCATGGGGGAGGGCTCCCAAGAAGCCATGAAGGAAGGGGCTAAGGGGCGGTGCTCCCCCACGATACCGGCGGCGAGGAAGGAGTCTCCCACACCGCCACCCTCTTCACCATCTTCACCGCCATCTCCATCACCTAATCCTCCTAGTATGCAGTGGTTCATCCTCTCACACACCTCTGTACCGTCCTATGTAAATATGGTGTTTGATGCTATAAGTTATAATCCTATGATCTATGTCATATTTGTGTAGTTTGTTCTTAGATTGAATGGTTGAACGTCTCTGGTTCATTAGAGTTATATGTTGATATGGTACAGTCCTTTGTTGTATATTATATTTGTGTGCGTATGGATTAAACATCATAGGGTTTGTAGTATGTGTAAGAGGAAGGGGGAAGTTCTGTCGGAGTGACAGAAACCTAAGGACGCGAACCGGAACATTGCACGTAATGGA
The DNA here is from genome assembly GCA_030063025.1 of Avena longiglumis. Taxonomy (NCBI): domain Eukaryota; kingdom Viridiplantae; phylum Streptophyta; class Magnoliopsida; order Poales; family Poaceae; genus Avena; species Avena longiglumis. Next base: position 84,391,398 of record CP125976.1, read on the forward strand.
GTAAGAGGACCATTAACTTAAGGCTATGGTTGGGGAAACCTTAATGCTTTGTTAGTAGTTACGGATATTTGCTAACAATCCAATCATATAGTACATGTAATTCTAAGTAGTGAAGCACGTGTATATTTAGCCTCTCCCACATAGAAAACTGCATCGAAGACAATAAACCTGATTTATTCGCCAATTAAACTTGGACAAAGCAACCACTATTCCACACTCATTGTTCTGTTAGTTTAGTATATTTTATTGTTGCATCAACTAGCTTTATTTTCTTGTCATTTATCATCTTGCAAAGCTTTCTCTAGTACTCGTATTATTACTCTAGTTTTATTTTCTAGATAAATTAAACGTATAGTATGCGTAGAGTTGTATCAGTGGTTGATAAAACTTGAGAGAACATTTATCCTACCTTTAGCTCCTCGTTGGGTTCGACACTCTTACTTATCGAAAAGGCTACACACGATCTCCTATACTTGTGGGATATCAGTTGCCTCCCATGAAACGCTCTTTCATGGTCTATAGCTTGACCATAGTGTTGCTCACTTCGTCTCGATTTTATCCTTCTTCCAGTTGCCATTCCTTCCATACTTTTTCTCAATAAATTCTTCTAGGGTAATCACCCGTAAGGTGATTGCACTTATATCTTATTTTGCTCGATAATGCTTCAAACGTTGTCCATTCACCACCCATGAAAGAGAGGGTGTTTCCCCTGAAGCTTCACTACTCCTGATGCATAAGCTTCTTCAACTATATAGGGACCTTCCCACTTTGATCTGAGCTTTCCTGGAAACAACTTAAGATGAGAATTATAGAGCAAAACCTTATCTCCATTTTTAAATACCTTATTCTCTATTTTCCTATAAAAAATGGATCATACCAAAAGTAATATTTAATATCATTAACGAATTTCATTCTTTTATTTCTTGTCAAACCAAGAGATACAAATTTACCTGCAAGATAATTAGCATAATCTGCAAACCAAGGATCAGCGACTTCAATATTTGCTAAGTATTCTCCCGGAAATGACTCATTTATAGGTACAAGTCAGTAATTATTCCCTCCACCCTAGAGAGATGATCTGCTGCCGGATTTATCCTTACCCCTCCTATCTATTATTTGAAAATCATATTCTTATAGTAATAACACCCACCGAATCAACTTGGGCTTTGCATCCTTTTTCACAAGGAGGTGACACAAATCTTGCTGATCTGTATGAACTATTACCTTAGAATTAATGATGTAAGATCCAAATTTATCACAAGCAAAAATTATTGCTAGGAACTCTTTTTCTGTAGTAGCATTTTTTTAAAATCTTATTAAGAGTTCTACTAGCGTAATGAATAACATTTAAATTCTTTCCGTCCCGCTGTCCTAACACGGCTCCTAAAGCATAGTCACTAGCATCACACATGATTTCAAAAGGTTCATCCCTTTTTGGAGATTGCATGATAGGTGCTAAAACTAATTTGTTTTTAAGATTTTCAAAAGCTACAATGAAGTCATGGTCTAAGTAGAACGGGGTTTCTTTCTCAAGAAGGTTAGTGAGGGGCATAGCTAATTTAGCAAAATCTTTTATAAAACGCTTGTAAAAACCTGCATGTCCTAGAAACATTTTTAAGTTTTTAATGTCTTGGGGTATGGGAAGATTTTCTATAGCACTTATATCGGTGTTATCTATTTCTATACCTTTTTTTGAAACCTTATGTACAAAAACTTTACCTTCTCTTTCCATGAATCAACATTGCTTCCAATTCAAAACTAAATTTGATTGCCTGCATATTTGCAAAACCTTGGTTAAATTGTAAAGACAATTATCAAATGTTGTTCCATAAACAACGAAATCATTTGTCAGAACATCCATAGTCTCCTCAACAAGATCATCAAAGATTTTTTTAACACATTCTTGAAAGGCTGCAGCTGCATTACATAAGCCAAATGGAATTAATCTATAAGCATATGTACCATAAGGACATGTGAAAGTTGTTTTCTCTTGATCTTCGGGTTGTATAGCAATTTGAGAATAACTGGAATAACCATCAAGAAAACAAAAACAAGAGTTATTGCTTAGTCTTTCTAAAATTCTATCCATGAGCGGTATAGGTTTATGATTTTTCTGCGTCTCACAATTTAGTTTTTTAAAATCGATGCACATGTGATATCCAACAATAGGTCTTATAGTAACTAGCTCACCATCCTCATTCATAGCAGCATCAAGACCCCCTTGTGTCAACTACAGGTACATTATAGTATCCAACAATAGGTCTTATAGCATGCAATGAGCTGTGCTAACCCATTTACTATCAGAAATAGGATATATTATGCTGACACCTAATAAATGTATAACTTCTTTTCTTGTTACTTCCTTCATTTTCGGATTAAGCCTTCTCCGTGTGTCAACTACAGATACATCATCTTCAAGCATGGTAATCTTATGTGTCACAGTGGATGGATCTATTCCTTTAATAACACTAAGAGTATATCCAAATGCTTCACGATGCTTGATCAAGACCGAAAGAAGTTTATTCGTTTTATTTTCTGATAATGTTTTACTCATAATAACATGACATTTATTTTTATTATCTAAAAATTCATACCTCATATTGTCTTGGAGTCGTTTCAATTTAATTGACGGAGGTTCTTCGTCTCCTTTTGTTACCAGTTCTTCATAGTCATGTGGGTTTTGTGCTTCCGGGATGGAGTCAAGGTAATCATCCATGTCTTTTATTTCCTCATCATCTAGTGCCTCTTCACAATTAACTAAGCTCCTCTCTAATTCATCTTGCGGAGTGCTGAAATGGATTACGGCTAGCTCGGCAATTGTTTTCCCTTCCTTGATATCTTCCACTTCATATGGCCTCTTCTTTAGTTTGGCGAAGTGGAATGTCATTTACTCTTCTCCAAACATCATTGAAATAGTCTCATTCTTATTATCAATTTGAGCTTTGGTTATAGAGACAAAAGGCCTGCCTAAAATAATAGGACAAAAAGTATCTCGAGGCATATCAACAATATGAAAATCAAGAGGGTACATGAGTGATCCAATAAAGACATATACATTTCTAATAACACCTTCCGGTTTTATATTAGTTCTATTAGACAATTTAATAGTAGTGTCTACCGGTTCCATATCTGGATCATTTAAACTGTAGCGAAATTCCTCATAAAGTGACGAAGGCATAATATTTATAGTGGAAATCGTCTCACAAATTCCGTACAAGAAAGTTTCTCCATAATATATATGAGTCATAGGTTTAGAAATTTCTCTACCTCGTATCTTACATGTGATGAAGTCTGAAGTTTCAAAGTCTAGCATAACCACTTCATTCTCCATGGTTCGTGCCTCCATAAGGTCCTTAAATATAACAATATTTGCATTGGTAGCATCAAGGTTCTTCTCTGGCTTCTTTGGTCTTCTCCTTATGTGTTCTTACTTCCTGCACTTTTTCTTAATATTCTCTTTAATAGGTTCAGAGGAAAATTCTACCAATGATGTGTTCTCTCTTGCTCGTTTCTTTTTTTTTCGAGGGGTTTATAAGGTTCCCATTCTGTAGGTACCTGTGGATGCCTTGCATAATTCTCAATAATTTTCTTTACTGAATAAGAATCAATACCGAGGGTTTTAATCATCGCACAAGTCCTTTCATCTGCAAGAAATTCGTTAACACAAGCATATCCAGAAGAACTATTCATATTGCTCTCCTCATTTTCAAGACTTTCTGTTGTCTCCCTCATTTTTATTATTAATTTCCAGGCTTCATCATAGGTATAAGATAGAAAACTACCATTAGAAGCGGTATCTAAGCTTGCTCTATTTTTAGTATTAAGCCCTCCGTAAAAAGTATGAGTGATTAACCAATCAGGCAAATGGTGATGGGGGCAATTGTCTAGATAGACTTTATACCTTAGATAACTTTTATATAAAATCTCATCAGGATTATTTTTGAAACTGATAATAATGCATCTCATCCTGTGAGCTTTGCTTTTTGAATAATATTTTGACAGGAAATTGGCTGTCAAATCCGTTTAGCCAAGGATCTATACCAGTTGCAAACATTATTAGAGAGAGTTTGTCTAAACAACTGGATTTTAACTTTATTAAAAGTCAGAATCATCAAATATAAAGGAACCAAAAACATCTTCAAAGAATTGTACGTGTCCATATAGACTCTCTTAATTGGTTCATGCAAACTTCTTAGAGTTTAGTAATTCAAATTATAAAGGATGGATCTCAATACCATCGGGGTTTATGCTTTTATTGATAGTTATAAAAGCCTCCATTGGCGAACCCATATTCCTTACTACCTCAAGCTGGATTAAATGTTGAGTGTTTTCCATTGTTACGGTACTGCAACTCAAATAAAAAATTAGTACAAAGAAAGTAAATAACTAAAAGTAAAGTGACTTATAACACTAAGCTTCCCGGCAATGGCGCCAGAAAATAGCTTGATGACTGCAAGTACACATATTGTTTGTAGCTAGTTTCGAAATAAAGATATCGATCCCACAGGGAGCAGTAGGCGAAAGACTAAAATGCTTTTAACTAAAACTAAACGAAGTACTTAAGTAATAATTCTAAGATGGAAGAATTGTTTTTGGATTTTTGGTTGAGCAAAACAATAAAGTAAAGTGAAGTAAAACTTAATGCAGAAAGTAGTAATCATGTGCGTAAGAAAGCTTGGAACTACAAATAGGAAAAAGACGTTCTCGGGGAGTGCTGGATACACCGCTAGCAATTTAGACCGAGTGATCAAGATTATTATAACAGATATTTTCATGACATGTATGTTTGTGGGAGGAGCTCCATATATGGAATAATATGCAGCAACCATTGCTCATATTATCCTTCATAACCACAGCTGACTGATAAACGACATCAATCATATTATCTCGCTATTATGGGATTTCTCCCGCGGCATGGACATGACTCAGTGAGTTCTTCTTGCTTCACCAAGTTAGTACGTAAAGGATGACAACGAATTTACAGCCACAATAATTGCTATCACCCCTCTGTCTACCAACAAGTAATCCCCTTCATCAATTCCACGTGAGAGGCAAATATTAGGGAGGTGCACAACTCCCAACATCAATATGAAGACAATTAACATATATATAATGATATATAACATAATAATCTCTATTTCTTCTCAATCATATACTAGGGTTTCTCCATCATCCCAATAACTAATGATCTACTCAGACATGGAGGCAAACAACATCATGTCAATGGTAATGGAAACAATTATAGATAAATAGTTCTTGTATGAATCCACAACTAGTGCAAGAGTTATAAGAAGATCTAGATGAGATGGATGGAGGTGATGATGATGGTGGTGATGCAGCGGTTGATGAAGATGGAGATCGATGCCTTGGCCTCCCAGATCTGCTTAGGGCGAAGATGGATCCCTAGGACAAGTTTCCCCTCCAGATCCCTTCCGGAGGTGAGGTTTTCGGTGATTTCTGGGTGTTCTGTATGTCCTCTCCCCGATCTAGTTGCACATGGTGAAACTATTTGAGGAGGTGGTGTCGGTGCCAACATACGGCAGGAACTATACGACCAGAATATTTCTTCCCGCCGTATAGTTGGTCGTTAAACCTTCTGTGTCCTCCTATCGCTTTGGGTTTTCTTCTGGTATTATTGATATTTTCCAAATTTGCGATTTACGTTGTTTTTAGCTCCTTTTCACTCCAATATAACTGGTCCAAGAATTGTGTCCATTGGATCCATCATCTGTCCTGATCCTGGTGAAAATAAATAGAAGAGGTGCGTGCGAATGCCGTAAAATACCAAGATCCTACCGCTATAATACAAAATAATAATCTAAAACATGATACAAATATGCACTCATCACAGGCCGATGTGTTGATCTTAGTACCCCAATGCCCTTCACTAGCAAGTGTAGGCACTCTAAGAGGCATGAAGGGTTATCAGCAGTGGCATGAGGTTGTTGTTGCAGGTTATGGACGAGGCTCTAATGTTTCCCGTCAACTCGCATGTGGCATCACCATGAGAGGTGGATGGCTAGAATTGTGCCTAACGACACAAACCCTGTGACATATTATTATTGTATATAGAAGTAAGTTATGATATTAACTGAAGCATAGGCTATTTTATTTGGAAGCAAATTGTATCCTCTATAGGAAACAAATATTCGTTACATTCAAAGCAGATACTATTTCCTTTGGAAGGAAATTATATGCACTTATGGAACCAATGTTGATAGAACCTATTTGTTACATTGTCTACATACAATATTTTATTTGTAAGCAACATATATTCTTGTTGGAAGCAATGTTGGTACAAATGAATAATTGTATTTTCTATAGTGGGAATAAAATACTAGATGTTAACAACCTCCATTTTTCTTGAAAGCAATCAACCTGACCAACCGAAGCAAATTATTCTAGGTAGGAAGCCAAATTAAGTTACAATAGCAAGTATATTTTCCTGAAAAATGAAGTTTCCATCAATGAAAAAAATGGTTCCGTGGCAAAATTTCCAAAAAGAGTTACACAAGGCCGTTCATAATTGCTATTTTATATTAGTCGGAAATCATTCATAATTTCCAAAAATTAAGAAATGGTTTTTGATAGATAAGACGTGTATATTGGTATTGGTTACATGGAAGCTTGCAATTAATGCCTGAAATCACAAAAGAGTTACACAAGGCCGTTCAAAATCAAGCGACCGTGCTGCCTCTAATCATAGGGCCAGATACTCGTCCGATGAGAAGCAAATAATCGGCTTCCGTTTCTTAGATATTGCAAGACTCTTATCAACCGCAAATTTGTTGGTTGGACATGTCCACCTCTAGGCAGGTAAAAATAAATGTGTACGCAACTTTCAGTGCTGATCGAGGGTGTGAAAGTGCGTGTGTTGTCATAAGAGATTTTAAAGGCAAGGTTGTTTTTGTCCATAGTAAAGATCCGCCTTTTGTAGTAGATTCAAAGACTGTCGAAGTATATACTCTTCGGGAGGGCCTCTTTCTAGCCCAACATATGGGGTGCAACCGCTTTACTATACAATCTAATATTATGGAGGTGATTGAAACAATGAATGATGGGGGCTTTTTTACTACAGCCGCAACAAAAATCTTCTATGATTGTAAAATATTGGCTATGGGTTTCTCTTTGGTTAAATTTGAGTACTGTGCTTGTGAGGCTAATTCAGCGCCACGTGAACTTGCTAAGTCTAGTTTCCATTCTTCTAGTTCTTGTACCTAGGATGATGATCCTCCTAGGTTTATTTTTCTTTTTTGATACACGATATAAGCGTGTTTGATTATCAATAAATCTAGCGGGGATGGAGTCCCACTGGTTGTCTAAACAAGTCTAAAAAATATAACTTTAATGTCATGCACGTATGAGTCTTGTATGACTTTTCTTCGTAATGCTAAGAAGACGGATTCGGTCCGGTCGCACCATGGAGAAGAGGGTATAGGTCGATGATGATTTCGCAAAAGAAAACCTCCCAAACATATGCCTATCCTAATTAACCATCTATAGCCACATCGGCACATACATCGCTACATCGATATCACCAGCGTGACCGCGCATGACGCTCTGACGTGTCTTCAATAACCGTAAATTTGTATTAGCGATGCACAATGATTAAATTGATTTCCTAGGTCAAGTCCAATGACTAACGATGACTTTAACTCAAAATACAAAAGCATTTCTTAAGAAAAAGTACAGAAATTAGTATCCTTGATTAGCTTGTTAGATGTGGCTGCTGAAATAAATGTACATGGTTGCTAGAAAGACTATATTTGGTTGTCACATTTTAACCAAGGTAAAATCATAGTGAAAAAACATGTAATATACACTTGCCAGGTGATACGAGAATGCTTGCCATGGCTAGGGTCCTTTTTGTAACTTTGTCCACCGCGTAATGGAGCTTCTGGGGCCTTCGGGCCTATTCCCGTTAAAAAAAAAAGAGAATGCTTGCCAGATAAATTACACTAAATTGGTAGGTTGAAGTCATCAAGAAAATTAAAAGATACGCTTGCCAGCTAACGTATGAATTCTTGCCAGATAAAATACACATGATTGACATATAAATACGCATGGCTCTCAGATAAAACATACGAGACTTTTTTCGTTGAAAAAAAGACAAACTTGTTGGCTTGTCTACATATAAAATATTATTTGCTTAGAAAAAGGAGCAACGTGGTTAATTTTGAACACAACAAAAAATATGTTAATATAGCTACTAGATTGTTTAAATACACTTACAAAGTATTTTCGACATAGCTACCAAGTTCTTAAAAGATAGCTACCAGATTATTTTTACAAAGAGCTAAACACTAGTCTGGGCAACGAGGAAGGTGAGATGGATGCATCATGTTAAATGGACTTTCTCCTCGCCAAATTGAAGGGGTGTTTGTTTAGGCTTTTGATCACTTCTTTATTGAAAAAAGCTTAAAAAACGAAACAAACGGGCCAGCTGTACGTTAGCCTTTTGGCAAAGTACTCCTACGAAACAGCCTTCACGGACAAAGCACGTCGCTGGGTGCTTTTCGCAGCTTCCCGCAAATAAAAGCGAACAATTTTCTTATTTGGACGTAAATTCACCTCAATTTACAAGACAATGCCATCGGAAACTGATTCCCGTACGTGACCCCAGTTCCTCGAAAAAAAACGCCACGACCTGGGCCTCGTACGTGAACGGGTCCCCTGCCCTCCCTTCTCTCGCGATAGGGTTCGTCGCCCCGCGTGCCTTCTCTCGCCAGCGCCGCCGCTATCTCCCCTGCCTCCTCCCTGCCCTCTCCTCCCTGCCGCCACCGGCCTCCTTCCTCCCAGCCTCCTCCTCGCTGTCCTCCTCCCTGCCTCCTCCCGGCCGCCCTCCTCCCTGCCTCCTCCCCGCCGCTCTCCTCCCTGTCGCTAGCGGCCTTCCTCCTTCCCGTTGCTCTCCTCCCTTCCGTCGGACCTTGCACAGCCGCCGCCAAGACCGCCTACCTCTCCGGTGAGGCCACTCTCTACTTGATTATGGGGATGTTTACTTGATTCTTGTTGTTTGGTGTGGTATGAAATTTGATGTTGTTATATGTTAGATGTGGGCTGTGGTACAAGAATCAAGTGCTATGAAATTTGATGTTGTACTGCTATAAAATTCCATTCATGTGGTGCTGTTTGAAAATTTGATGTCACTTGTAAAACCGAATGACTAATTTGATGATGTTTGCGGCTAATAATATGTTGGTCTTGCTGAAATTATGTTGCTTGTTGTAGTATTGGTACGTGTTGGTCTTGCTGAAATGTCGAAGATGGTTTGGGATCCATACCACACTAGAGTTTTTTGTGACATTTGTATGGAGAAAGTGAACGACAATAATAGGGATGGGGGTTGCTTGAGTAGAAAGGGGTACAAGAATCTTGGAGACAAATTTGCCAAAAAAACAGGGGAAAGATTAATGCAGAGACAATTTAAGAACAAATGGGATGCTTTAAAGAAGGATTACACGGGGTGGATGGAACTGCAAAATGCGACCGGGCTTGGTTGGGATCCTATAACAAAAACTATGGATGCCTAGCTATGTTTCTATGGATGATTGGAGGACCACAATCATTTAGCCAAGTTGATAACCATTTTTGTCGTTCAACTGAAACAATTCATAGGAAGTTTTACATGGTTTTGGATTGCTTGTACAAGTTGGGTAAGGATAACATAAAGCCAATAGATCGAGAGTTCAAGGATGTGCATCCAAGACTTCAAGATGCACGTTTCTGGCCTCATTTCAAAGATGTCATTGGCGCCATAGATGGCTCGCACATTCCAGTTGAAGTACATGCAGAAGAGGTGGTTAACCATACAGGAAGGCATGATTACACATCACAAAATATTCTAGCGATATGTGACTTTGATTTGAGATTCACCTTTGTTGTTGCTAGATGGCCTGGTTCGGCGCATGATACACGCATTATACAATGCTTCATTGAGAAGTATCCAATAGAGTTTCAGACTCCTCCTGGTGGTAATATTCTATATCTTTGTCTACGTGGCACACACATAGTTACAAATGCATTGTCGTTGATGTTTGATTTTTCGTTCATGTGCAGATATATATTACTTTGTTGATTCTGGTTATCCAAATAGAAAATGGTTCTTAGCTCCTTACAAGCAGAACACATACCACATACCAGATTTTCGTCAAGAAGTGAGACGAACAAATAGGAAAGAGATTTTCAACTATCTACACTCATCGCTCCGGAATGCTATCGAGCGTGTCTTCGGTATATTGAAAAACAAGTGGCACATATTGAAGTATATTCCTTCTTATGGTCTGGTTACTCAGAAAAGAATTATTCTTGCTTGCATTTTTTTTGAACTGGGAAGGGACCGGAAGGTCCCAGATTCTGCATTAAGTCAACATCGGTGGGTACAATTTGCGGATAAGGCCCTAAAGAAGATAAAAATTATACATGGCCCTTGAAAACTTGCACTAAGCAACCTACAAACGATTGCCTGAAAGCAATCAAGCCCTTGACCGCCGATGAAGCGGCGCCACACCTGGCCACCTCTGCCTGCACCGGGGACAAGACCACTTGGGCCTGCAGAGGCGAAGATCGCCAGGACGACGACGGAGGAGATCCTCTCTGTGGAGGAAGATACAACCAGCCCTATGGACATGGATAGCGGCTGCCCACTGGTGCCGCTTGGAGAGCTCGAGATCTGCAGAATCGAGGCCCGCTACCGCAGGCCTTCCCATCCTCGTCCTAGAGCAGAAGCTTCAGCCAGCTCCTGTCGTCCCCCCTCGCCGCCACGGCCGGCCAGGGACATGTGGAGAAGAAAGGCTCCGTCCAGGATGAGGACCAGACACTTATTGAAGAAGCTCGCAGAGATCACCACCTCCTCCATCTTCCACCTCGGAAGCAGATCGATGAGATCCCGTGGCACCCGCCTAGCATCGCGCCCAAACGCCAGAGCGGTAAAGCTCCACAGCCAGACCTTATTGTACGAGATCTCCGACACCCTCACCACCGTCCACAACGCCTCCTGCCACCAGAGGAGTGCGACAGCGGGAAGGAATATCGGCACGCAACCAAGCCGGCCGGCAGGGCCTGGTGCTCTACTCCCACACTCACCCACGACGGGGGAAACAACCTACCACTACTACCTAAACCTAATCCGGCGCATCTCCTTCGCCCTCGCCGGCCGGCAACGCCGCCGCGAGCAGCTCGGGATCTGCCCGACGCCGCTTTAACGACTCTCAACAGAAGGCGGGTGGGAGGGGAGGGGAGAGGAAAGGGGCAGGATGGGAGGAGGTGCGCCTACTGGCCACCCTATTCTTGCTTGCATATCACTTCACAATTTCATTAGAGACTCCAACTTACGCGACAAACAGTTTGATCGGTGTGATGCAGATGAGGACTACCTTCCTAAGGTCCAAAGGCAATCAGTAACATCAGTCGGTGATACTGCTCCGAGTGGACTACACATAGTAGACATGAACTCAACGCGTGATCACATCGCTACTGCATTGTGCAATGCTAGAAGAAGATGATCGGGTTGATCGGTGCGGATGTATCTATATTCATTATGCCACTATCTTTATTTGTTTAATGGTTGGATATGTATTTTGGACAAACCAATATGTGACATATGGTATGTAATAATAACATATGTGTTTATGCACTTCAATAGTAAAGTTTACGTGTTATATTAATTACAGGGACATTATAGACAATTCCTTAGCACACAGCCAGACAGCCAGCCAAGTTGCCAAACAATCAAACTCAGAGAAGTAGCTTTTTCTACACAGCAGCTTTCCATGCACGACTGCACAGCCAGCCACAGCCAGCCAGCCATAGCCCAAACAAACAGGCCCTGAAGCGTGAGCTTAGCATCTTTCAGATGACAGTCCCTGCAGTAGCTAGAAAAGGTCTTCTTAAAATAATAGGCTCGCTCTTTCCAAAAACTAGCGAGAGGTTCCCCACTCTTCTTTGATCCTTCTGAGGGCCGAGTGGCAGCCTCAATCCGGGAATTAGTTAATTCAAGAAGAGAAAAAAGGAGACCAGGACTATATTTCGTTGCCTAAATAAATCCCATTCAATCGTTTACTCATGAAATGAGTCCGTTACAAAGTTCAAGGCCTAAGACAATTCCAAATAGAAAAACTTCAATCTAGTTTCCAACAATTAAAGATCCAGATCATGAAATTGCATTTCAATGGAGTTAGAGACGCATAAATTTGCGTCAAAGGTCCTAGGTACATAACCGCTTAAGATATCCAAAGTTTCATATCTGAAGCAAGTTTTCAAGAAACTGCTCGAGTTTTAGCAAAAGCTGCCCTCTGATGTCGCATTGATTGGTTGAAAGGGTTGAAAGAAAATGTCGTTTTGGGTGTGTGTGTGGTGGGGATTATACCCGTTGGTACCGGATTTCTAAAATTTGTGCATCGTTTTCCTTGAATCTTTATAGAGGACGATATCGAATAGCTTTTTGAGTTCAGGTTATTTACTATTAGTAACCAGATCCTCCGAGTCGTGCGGCACGCGTGGCAGGGAGAAAATCACAAAAAATATTATAATTTTATAGTTTATGAACTAGTCAACTTAATTTTTTGAACAAAAAAGTTATATGGTTATTGACATATACTTTGCTAGATTTCTAAACATATTTGATACTAATTCTGTTCTGCTATATAAGGCAACTACGTAATTCGAGATAATAGTTTGATCACAAATTTGGTCAACAAAATACAAACTATATATAACAAAAACTATACTATTAGATTCATATTTAAAATACGCTTTCAATGGTACAGTTTTGTGACATATAATTTATATATTGTTGACCAAATTTATGGCCAAACTATTTTTTCAAAGTACGTATTTGACTTATAAACTAGAATGGAGATAGTACCGTGGAAGAGAGAAAGAGGGTAACCGTTGCAAAGGTGTGTACTTTACTGGAGTAGTACTCCCTCCATCCCAGTTTAAAGGACACAATTTGCAATCATGCAATCCCAAAATACTTAGACACAAAAGTATTTAATCTCTATAATTACTGTAGTGTGAAAAAAATAAACTGTTTGCATGCACATGTGTTTTAACAAATGTGAACGCTTTCCTAACTCCTTTTCTCCTCATGCATGTTCTACTTCATGCTATTAAATGGACCAATTAGATGACATCTAAAGCCGAAAAAATTGCAAATTATGTCTTTAAACCGGGATGGAGGGAGTAGTATAGTCGACTCCATAAAGCATCGAGTGTCACTCTAACACCCTCCAGTCTTTAATATAGTGCATGCAATCTTTATTGCATTGGCATAAGTTTTTACCATAGCGTCCATTCAGCTTCCACTGTAAGTGGCTGCCTGCTATACCGTGATAGTTTGAACCATGCGCTACTGTCACACGAGAGAAAGCACCATACGAACGGCTATCCATAGGTCATTTCTCCTTTTATGCTAGGTTGATCCAAAATATTTATTGCTAATTTATACATATAAAGATACTAATTATAAAATAAACGCGACACACCACATTTGAACAACCGCGGCTGAATTTATGTAGGAAATTAACTAAAAAGCCGTCCAAAAAAGAAAAATTCTTATAGGATTCTAATCCTAGAGAATATTCCTATGGAAATCTTTCAATCAAATCAATAAAATAAGGGAAGCCCTCATATCGAGACGTTGCAACTGCGATTGCTAGAATTAATAATTGCCATAAGTCTACAATAGAAACAACACTTTTTTTTGGAAGTCAATAAAACCACACCTAATCCATCCATGGAACGTGACAAGAAACGTGACGCTGTCGAAAGAAAACAAAAACACACGGAACGTCAGGGTGGCAGACAAGAATCCGCCTGGCGGTCCGGCCAGCCCATCCCAATCCATCGGTCAAGGACGCCCAGGAGTACCGTTCTCGAGCCCACACGGCTCCACCAAAAGCCCGCTCGGACCCAAAGCCCACCACCGGAAGCACAACGCAACCCAACCCAGATGGCGAAGCCGTACGCGGACAACTGTCCACGGAAGAGAAGCAATCCCCCGTGGGATCGCGTCCCTCACGGACCCGGTCTTCATGCACCATCCGAACCGGAGCCAGGCTCCACCAGAAGCAGGAAGGAAGGCGGGTAGCGCAGGAACACCGAGCCCATCCCGGGTCGGGCCTAGCAACAAACCCTAAGCCGAAGCAACAACACAGGTGCGCTCCCAGTCCATATAACAACCTTCTCCCCCGTCGCGGCGTCTCCCCCGGTTGAGAGAGTCGTGCCCCCGCGTGTTCTCCGCCTACGGCCCCTCCTCTCTCTTTGTATCCCGCAACCAAAAAACTACCCCCAAAAAAACTCGCAAAACCAAAAAAATCCCCCCTGCCTCGGCGGGATCTACTCCTATCGCTATATACCAATCCGGCAGATAGGGTTTAGCGCCGATTTTTCGGGAAAAAAATTCGAAAAAAACAGGAGTTCGTCGCTAGAAGGAGGAGGCGATGGCAGCGGTGGTGGCGAACGGTGGGTCGGCGGCGGCGGTGGCGGCGGTTGTGCCCGCGGCGGCCCCGGCGGGAGGCGTCGGCGTCGCCGTCGCGCAGCCCCTCCCCACGACCTCGCTCTACGTCGGCGACCTGGAGGCGTCCGTCACGGACTCGCAGCTCTACGAGCTCTTCAGCCAGGCCGGCCAGGTCATGTCGGTACGCGTCTGCAGGGACGTCAACTCGCGCCGCTCCCTCGGATACGCCTACGTCAACTTCAACAACCCCATGGATGGTATGACGATCGAACCCCCCCTCCCCTCTCTCTCTCTCGGATATCCGTCTCCGTGGCGCGATTTGTGATTACGTGACTGGCAGGGGTTTAGATGTGGTTGAATTGCGGTACGATCAGATATGGTTTCGTTTCGGGGTTGAATAGATCCGATAGCATCTACTTTTGACTTGGTTGTTCAGTTACTCGGTTGTGGATTGTTTTTTTTTTCGTTGTAACAGTTTTGGTAGATAATGAAGCGATTATTATACTAGAAAAAAGGAACAACTTCTTCTGTACAGTCGGTTGATTTTTAGGATAGTAGTGGGGAGGATGTTAGGGTTCCCTGAATTTGTTAGTTTTGTTGATGATAATTGACTCTTATTGGTGGTATATTCTATAGAATACTGGAAGTTCTGAATTGCTAGGTTGATTTGCTGTATTTTAGGTATGTAGGAACATCACTGCCACTGGGGTATGTGCTGGAAGAATTGACGTCTCACTAATTTGATTATAATATGCAGTATTAGCTGGCCTTCAGCTGTTGATGAATTGTTGTTTAGATTAGCTGTTCTGTATATAGAATTGTAATAACACTGGGCAACCCTCTTATGTGTGCATGGTAAACAAATATAATGGGGGCACATTATGTGTGCTTCTTAGCAGAAGTTGTGTGGTCTAATGATATTTATGTATAGGTATATGTTCGGATGTTGAAAGCTGTCAGGTCAAGTAATGTTAGAATCCACTATTTTTCATTAAGTAGTTGTTAAAGCCTCATCAAACTACATCATCTGTCAGCATTGTTGTTGTTCTTTTCCTGTGCTGCTACTATGTTATTACTATGGTTAAATGTAGAGCATATTATGGTTCTTAATTAATTGATTATGATTCCATTTGGCAGCTGCAAGAGCAATGGAAGTGCTCAACTTTGCTCCTCTGAATGGCAAGGGCATTCGGGTGATGTACTCCAACCGTGACCCAAGCAGCCGCAGAAGTGGCTCTGCCAATATTTTTATCAAGGTACCGTAGCATCTTTTAATTTGCATTGCTACCTTAAGATAATCATTTTTTTTGACTTATCACTGATGAGAGCGCTTTAAACTTTCCTTTTTGCAGAACCTTGACAAAACTATTGACAACAAAACTCTTCATGATACATTTTCTGCGTTTGGTCCGATTCTCTCATGTAAGGTTGCCATGGATGATAGTGGCCAATCCAAAGGCTTTGGCTTTGTTCAGTATGAAAAAGAAGAGTCTGCACAGTCTGCCATGAAAAGCCTAAATGGTATGCTTATCAATGATAAGCCTGTTTATGTTGGACCTTTCCTTCAAGCAAGAGAGAGATAATTCTTTTGACAAGGCAAAATTCAACAATGTCTTTGTGAAGAATTTATCCGAGTCTACCACAAAGAGGATCTAGTCAAGATATTTAGTGAATATGGCAATATTACAAGTGCTGTTGTCATGATTGGCATGGATGGAAAATCAAGATGCTTTGGCTTCATCAATTTCGAGAGTCCAGAGGCTGCTGCTCGTGCTGTTGAGGAACTTAATGGAAAGAAGATTAATGACAAAGAGTGGTATGTTGGAAGAGCCCAGAAGAAATCTGAAAGAGAGATGGACTTGAAGAGAAGTTTTCAGCAAAGCATGAAAGATGCAGCTGATAAGTATCAAGGACAGAACTTGTACTTGAAGAATTTGGATGATGGCATTTCAGATGATCAGCTACGTGAACTGTTCTCTAGCTTTGGCAAAATTACCTCATGCAAGGTGTGTATATGTTGGGAATCATATTTTTTCTCTCCTTTGTTTTGTTATCCACTACTAGCACTGAAATTTATATTTATTAGGTAATGCGTGATCAAAATGGTGTCAGCAAGGGGTCTGGCCGTTGCATTTTCTACCCGTGAGGAAGCATCTCAGGCTGTAAGTATTGTTTCTTGAATGTCATATTGGCTGATGTGCCTCAGACGCTGACATGTTCTTTGTTTACACAGCTAACTGAAATGAATGGCAAAATGATATCTGGAAAGCCATTATATGTAGCATTTGCCCAACGTAAGGAAGACAGAAAAGCGATGTTACAGGTATCATTCCTAGAACCACCTTAGTTTGTTTTTAGTGATTTCAAGTTGTTATTAGTAGCTGCCGGTGTAGATAGACAATAGAAGGACACTAGATGCCATGCTAATTTCTACTTGTATCACTTGGAACAAAGTCAAGTTATGTTTATCTGTCTTTCTCTAACTAAATGTGATGATGATTGTAAACCTTTGTTCTTTATAATCTCAAGGGTTTGGATCAAAACTTTTTTGTTCACATTGGAGGCATAAGGGATGTGCAAGATCTCCAGTGTTCCCTATTTTTTCTTTGTAGCTGGCACTTGAAAAATGTGACTTTCATAGTCTGCACCATAAATTTAAATTATGGTTTGATATTGTTTCATGTAAAACTTAATTGATCAAGGCTCCTGTTTTTGATGAAATTTCTTGAGATTTGGAAGGCATCGTTGAATTATACTTGACCATCTATCATTAAATTGCTGATGGTATTATTCCATGTCATTCAGGCTCAATTCTCTCAAATGCGCCCTGTGCCAATGACACCTTCTATGACTCCACGACTTCCCATGTACCCTCCCATGGCTCCTCTTGGGCAGCAACTCTTCTATGGGCAAGCTCCACCTGCTATGATGCCCCCTCAGGTAGTGTTATAAGTCGTATGCTTTAATTCTGAACTTAGTATTACCTACTCCCTCCGACCCATATTAATTGACTCACATGTGTTAAAATTTGAATGAACCTATATTCTAAATGATGTCTAGATTCATCCAAATCTAGACAAATGTGAGTCAATTAATATGGACCGGAGGGAGTACATGTTTTCCCATGTAATAATTGTAATAAAGGAGAAGCAATATATTTCCATGGTAAATATAATTTGATAGCATCATATGTCATAATATTTGGGCAATTCTGTGTGTGTCAGTAGCTATTCTTCGGGGGTAATGGTTTATTACTTGTACACAAGGAAACAATATCAGTGTTCAGTTATCCAATTTATTCTTAATGCCATGTGTTTGGTTTGGTAGATATTCTGGAGTACAATTAAATGTAGCACTCTTCACTTACCAACACCATTGCATTAGTTCTTCTGGACTGCATGCTCAAAGTGAATACTCGGCATGTCTTGTTCATTTGACATTTCACTCAAAACTGTAGTCGTCCCTTCAAAAAAAATTGTAGTTGTGTATGCTCATTATGTTACATGATTTGTACCGTTGTTCAGTTTACCTAGATGAACTTAAATGAAAAATATGACTGCTGGATATTGATTCTATGTTTACTACCGTGTAGCCGGGATATGGTTTCCAGCAACAGCTTGTTCCAGGCATGAGGCCTGGCGGTGCCCATATGCCAAATTACTTTGTTCCAGTTGTCCAACAAGGTCAGCAGGGTCCGCGCCCAGGTATTAGGCGCTCTGGTGCTGGATCTGCCCAGGGACAGCAAACTCCTCAGCCATTTCAGCAACAGGTTAGCAACAATGCATTTCATGCCTATAATATCTCCTGCTATTATGTCAATTCTAGGATGTTAGGTGTTATTCGTATAATTGTAAACATAAATCAGGTAGTTGACTTTGTTTCATATAGCCTATGCCAAAAAGTATGTTGTGCTACTTTTCTTATTGTGCAATCCCTTGTTGTGTTGGAACTGTGCAATGCTAGGAGGTTTTTGCCGTATGGAGTACTGAAAGTGCAACGATATAACTTATCATTGCTTCTGTAACAGATGCTTCCGAGAGGACGTGTCTACCGGTACCCACCTGGACCTGTACGTAACATGCCTGAGGTTCAACCGATGCCAGGAGTTGGTGTTGGGGGTATGATTCAGCCATATGATATGGCAAGCTTCCCTGTGCGAGATGCTGGCTTGTCACCTGCTAATCCGTTGGGAACTCTAACATCTGCCCTTACAAATGCTACTCCAGACCAGCAAAGAACGGTATGTCTTAGTGTGTCATCATCCTCTACTCTATCTGGTGTTAAATTCTTACCCATTTCCATGCTAGGCAAATTTGCAGATGGTCACAGTGACACTAAACTAGATGCCAATGTTTTATTGTTGTTTGGAGACATGTACAGCATACACTAGATGCCCTATTTTACAAAATTCTATATGCTGCTTTTGTGCCTATTTGCACTGCCAGTTTTCTGATGTTTTTATTTTCATCCAGTTACTTGGAGAAAGCCTCTATCCACTTGTTGAGCAACTGGAACGCAACCAAGCTGCAAAGGTCACTGGCATGCTTCTGGAGATGGACCAGACAGAGGTTCTGCATCTGCTCGAGTCTCCGGAGGCTCTGAAGTCGAAGGTTGCTGAGGCAATGGATGTTCTCCGCAACGTGGCTCAGCAGCAGAATCCGAATGCCCCTGCCAGCCAACTTGCTGGGCTATCACTGGCCGACAACATTATCGCTTAGTTAGTCGTAGCAGTCGAATGATGCTATTCTTTTATCCCCTGTGGTTGAACTTGGGTGAGTTTGAGTTTTTGCGCCGGATGTTGGGCTTTATCTATCTGCCTGTCGCTGACTGGCCAGTTACCTGTTTCCGTGTTTGACTCTTGAGGCCTTGGTTGCGGACCTCTTATGTGCTTATGTGTTGCAGACTTTTGCTATTAAAAATGAGTGAGAACGACATTGCTGTCCCGCATTTACTTAAATTTTTAGTTCTCTTTGCATGGAATATATCTATCGTAGTAGGTTGCAAACGCACTGCTCTTTGTCAGTATTTGTTTTAGCAGTTTCTGTCTTTCGGGTATCTGCGTCATTATTTGTTTGGTTTCTTATTTGTTTGTACTCCCTCTGACCCATATTAGTTGGCTTTGATTCCGACCCATATTAGTTGGTTTAGATCCATCTAAATATGAATGTATCTAGTCAAATTCTAATGCTAGATACATCCATATCTAGATAGATTTGAGTCAAGTAATATGGGTCGGTGGAAATAATCCCTCCGATCCATATTAATTGACTTTGATTTGTTAAAATTTAAATGAACCTATATACTAAATTGTGTCTAGATTTATTTAAATTTAGAGAAATTTGAGTCAATTAATATGGACCGAAGGGAGTACATAATAGCAACTCTGCAAATTCGAGCATGTGGTGCACTGCAAATGTGATCGTAGTCGTGAAGAGCCTGCAAAATCGACCATGTCGGTGCACTGCAAATGCGAGTGATCGTAGTTCGTAAAGATTAGATACCACATCTACGGTGCACTGATCCTAGTCGTGAAGACTAGATACTGCATCTACTGAACACGCTTCGCTGGAGAATTTAAGCGCAAGATATTTAAATGCGAATGATCCAGAATTTAAGCGCAAGATATTTACATGCGAATGATCCTAGTCGTGTAGACTAGATACCGTATCTATCGAACACGTTTTGCCGGAGAATTTAAGCAATGATCCTAGTAGTGTAGACTAGATACCGTATCTCGCCGGAGAATTAAGCACAAGATGTTTAAGGTGGGTTCGCTTTTGGAATCAAGTGGAATAAAATGAAACTATTTCGTACATAGATCTAATTCTGATGTTTGGATGTGAAATGGAACGAACGGAACCAAGCAGTTTCGAAGGAATATTCTCACCATATGAAATATGGTGAAACGGCTGTTAATTAGCCTCAATTAATTACAAAGTACTCTAATAATCTAGCTGAAAAATAATTAGCCATTACGATTTTTAATTATTAAGATTAAAAAGGCTATTTTGCTACTGTTAATTACGATTTAGAGATATTCCTTTCTGCTCTTTAAATTCCCTCAACTTAACAAAAAATGATGTTCATTACGATTTTGAGATTAAAAAGGCCATTAGGCGAGTTAATTACGATTTTAAGATTAAAAATGTCATTTGCCACTGTTTACTACGATATTAAGACAAAATATTAACTTTAACCTCGTTCTATTCTGCTCTCTAATTCCGCCAACCGAAAAAAAGGAACCATTCCGTTCCTCCTTTTTATCCAGACCGAACACAGAAACAAAACCGACTCATTCCAGTGAAATGGAACCATGACATTTCATTCTACTTCGTTTTCAAACCAAACACATGCTAAAAGAACACACTTCGCAGGAGAATTTAAGCGTAAGACCAACTTTAGTGCAAGATGGATGGAACTGGTGAAGTTTGTACAACTTCTATTTACATTGCAACGCAAGGGCAGAGCTGGATGGAGTTCAAGACCGGTGCTAAATAGGCTTAATGATGCTAATTATCTATATTTTTTATATATTTTTCTTGAATATTAGCACATGCTCTTTGCGGTGCGGCCGCTTGGCCGGTGCTAGGGCACCGATAGCACCATGACTGGATCCGTCCTGACAACGTTGTTATCTTAATTTGTGATATCAAATTCAGACTTAGTATGAATTTCCTAGAGGGTAAAGTGGTGTATGCTCCTAGAATTTGGTAAGCCGGCTCATGGGCTTGCAGCTTTGGGTGTAGGTGAAGTTTATGGAGACCATGCATTATGGATGACTGATTTTCCTATTGATGTAACCCGTCTCGTGACCCGTGCTTATGGCGTGTCTTAATGGAATATGAGTGTTCTATATAAAAAAATGCAAAAACACAATTTACTACCTAATTTCGTCGCCAAGGCAACTATCTACCAAATGCGGCCTAGGAAACTTCACCAGTTCCTATTTGTCCTCGCAGAGAATTGGGCGGCTCAGTCGATCTTGGCCTGCATTGCCGCCTCCCGTCGCCAATCCTCGTCCTTATCAGCGGTGCGGCGGCTTGTCTCCAACACCAAGGCGAGGACAGTTCTGAGGTGGTCGTCGTCGATGAAGTCGCCGTGTGCGAAGCCCTCCTCCCCTTCGAGCATCGCATCGACCTTGTCGATATCCACGTCATCAACGTAGTCGCCTGACGCAAACACCGTGACATGTGTATGACCTATCGGGTCCCTATGATTAGTTACCCTAGGTGCATCAAAGTTCATGGCCCATGAAGACCCAACAGAGTCCAAGAGGCACCCGAAGAATAAAGACTTCCTTATCTATTAAGGACTAATCAAGAACCAACATAGAGTTCTTATTGTAAACATAAAGTTGTAACCTCTCTGACTACGGATCCAAGACCTACACTCTCATATAAAGGCTAGAGGACTCGACGGAGGGAGCACCTTAGATTTTCTACAACCCGCCATGAGCTAGAACACAACTAGCGAACCAACGACTTTGTAGCTGAGATTTTCAATAATCAGACTACATCGACTTCCTTGTTTGTCTGATCAGCCGACGAAATTTCCAACACTCTCTTTTCCACGAAATCCTAAGTCCATAATAATGGACATTGCAGAGGTTACCCCTCATCAATTGGCGCCTCGTCGACGCCGACCTCCTTCTTCACCGGAACCGGTGCATAGGAGATCGACGCAGACGGAGACGACGGGCATCGAGAGCTCAATGCGAACGCCGACGACGGGCGTCGGGAGCTCGATGGGGACGGGGTGCAGGCCTACCAGTATCGTGACTCCCGACGAGAGAACATGGGCGGCAGATTGGTGTAGCGGTATGAGCCGCGGATGCGCGCAGCGTCCGAGACCCTCCGGCGCCACTCCACCCTCTCGTCAGCGTCGAGCTCGTGGGTGGGATATCCACGGCCACATCGATCTCCAGCCGAGGACATGGTGGTGAGGCAGATGAGGATTTGCAGTGGGGGAGAGGGATTGCTTGCCGACGATGCGGTGGATGGGGGGTCGATGTGACGGAGGGGGATAGGGTTTTGACCCGCAGCGGTGGCTCCATGCCACAAATATACCACGTGATGCAGTGTGGAAGCAGGGCCCGATAAAAATTATGCGGGCCAGATCACCGATGCGGGGTCTAGATCGGCCCAAAATAATGTTGAAACCCATATATCAACCCAATATTTCGTTGCGGGCCGATATGCACAATATGCTAGAGTTGCTCTAAGTCGACAACCTGCAACAACTATTTTTAAAATGGTCTAGAGTACTAATAATTCCATAAAGCCCGAAGTTGTAGGCCTATACTGTAAATCAAACTTGAACAAATCATGCTCTAGTTTAGAATGTTCCATTGTGAAGCACGAGTGATGGGTGCCTGCACTATACACATGCTCCTTCTTCCACACATTGCGTTCTTGACGCATTACGACTTTATGCACCGCGGCATTCGCTCAAGTTTGTGCTTTGTTTATTGCTTGAAGCTTGCATTTTCGCTCGCCCAAAGAAGGAGCTTCTTGTTATTGTGGCTAGTGGTATTTGGTGGCACGGTGATGCTTGGCATTGAGGTGGTGTCGGTGGTTGGTGTGATGAAAGTCTGCACATCGATATGCACGCAGAGGATGGGTTGGCATATGGTTGATGAAGCGGCGATAGTCGAAGTGAGCGCGTTGGTGTCGTTTCGCGGATTTTCTGGGTAGATCTAAAGCCCCTGACTTGGCGATTGAGTGTTTTCCGGTTTTTTAGGGGAGCTAGTGATGGGCTGCTATTGTCATGCTCGACGGTTATGTTTTGGTGGATTTGGTTTATATGATTTATGTAATGGTTTTTGTCAGACTTTATTGCTTTAATAATAGACCGTGTGCATCACTACATTCAGAGACCAGGGCTCCCTTCTCCTTTTCGAAAAAAACACAAGCAGCATGGTGCCTTCTTATCATGCTCAATGTCTGTACTCTGGAATATTAACCTGTACAAGAATAGATTTAGCCGAATTAATTATTTCAGCCAGTGGCATGTCCAACTCTGCCGTATTTTAGGAAAGCATCGATGCTATCAGAACAATGGAGATCTGCCTCATTCACCAGGCGTGGATCACCACCACCAACTAGATCAATTAATGATCCATACAAGTACTAGCTAGATATTTCACGTCACCACCTACTAGAACAATTCGCTCTAATTTCATACTACCACCTACTAGAAGATGCCACTCAACTAGGAGTACTAGATGGTACAATCCCCACTCAACTATACTAGAAAAATCCCTACTCAACAAGTAGCTTTATAAGAGCAGCCCCACGGTCCACAACACCGGTCAGCGCCATGTCTAGCAGCAAACCAGCCAGACTAGGGGCAGCGAGCGTGATCCTTAGAGCAAGGGCGAGAGTTCCGCCCTCGTCGATAAGTGGGTCGAGCTGTGCCATAAGAGCGAGCGCCTCAGCGGTATCGAGTGGCACGATGTTTGCGCCACCGTCAACGCCCACCGAGCTGCTGCCAGACATCGCTTCGATCGCATCGTAGCCGAGTGACAGTTGTGCCTCAACGGCCTCAAGCCCAAGTATTACACGGGGGTCGACGACAAGGGGAAGGCCTAGCTCCAGGCCATCTCCGGCTTCACCGCCAAGATGCCGCCAACGTCCGTCAAGGAGAAGGGAGAGGCGAGTGAACCGATCGGTGGGAGGATATGATCCCGACGAAGCGCCGCCACTTATCCAGCCTCGAGTAGGTCGTGCTAGACTTTGTTGCTTTAATAATTAATAAAGACTGTATGCATCGCTGGATTTAGAGGAAGAGGCTCCGTTCCTTTTGAAAAAAGTAAGCGATCGATGCCTCCTTATCGGGCTCAATGTGTGTACTCTGAAATATTAACTTGTACAAGAATAAATTTAGCCGAATTAACTCTTCCAGCCATAGGCATCTCCAACTCTAACTGTCAGAACAATGGAGATCTGCCTCATCCACCACGCGCGAATCATTACCACCAAGCTATATTTAGACATCTTGAATGTGATTGTTTAGAGCAATGTCAATAGATCAATTAATAATCGACACAAGTACTAGCTAGATATTCCATCTCACCACTTTCTAGAATAATCGCTCTAATTCCATGCACTACCTACTAGAACACGCCACTCAACTAGGAATACTAGATAGTACAATCCCACTCAACTATACTAGGAAAATCCCTTAACTAGAAGCTTTATAAGAGCATACCCACAATCCACAACACCACTCCACAGTCCACAACACCAGCCACCGCCATGTCTAGCAGCAAACCCACCGTCTTGGGGCCAGGGAGCTCGATCCTTGGAGCAAGGGAGAGAGTTACGCCCTGGTCGACAAGTGGGCCGAGCTATGCCATAAGAGCGAGCGGCTCAGCGCTATCGAGTGGCGTGATGTTTGCGCCGTCGTCAATGCCCACCGTGCGCTGCCAGCACCGCCCGACCACCGTGGCCAAGTGCTAGCTGCTCAACGGCCTCAAGCCCAAGTATTACAAGGGTCGATGACAAGGGCAAACCTAGCTCGAGCTTTCTCGGCTTCCGCCAAGATGCCGCCAATGTCCAATCAAGAAAAAGGAGAGGCGAGTGGGCGGTCGGTGGGAGGATGGTCCCGGCGCCACTTATCCAGCCTCAAGTTGGTTGTGGTTGTGGACAAGGAGGATGATGTTGGGGAAGGACCCAACTCATGGGGCCATGAGAAACTGAGGCAGTGGTGATGAAGCCGGCAGAAGTGGTGATGTGTACGGAGCGTGGAGATGGAGAGGCGTGGAGAAGAAGCTGAAGTAGCTGGCTTGCTGTAGAAAGGGCTGAAGTAGTCTATATTTAATTATACATGTTTTAATTCTTGAAAGTAGTTGGCTTGATGTAGAAAGGGTTGAAGTAGTCTAAATATTAGTTCTTGGAAGTAGCTGGATGTGTGTTAAAAGGGCTGAAGTAGTCTAGATTTGATTATCTTATTAGCTCTTGAAAGTATCTAGCTTGGTGTAGTAAGTGCTGAAGTAGATTTAATTATTTAAGATTTAGTCCTTAGAAGTAGAGGGCTTGGTGTAGGAAAGGGCTGAGGTTTCTAGTGTTTTTAACACGTACTAGGGAAATTGGCACGGCCCGGCGACACGTTACGCCCGCGGTATTAATACAAAATAAATAATTGACGAATTGTAATCAAAATTACTAACCGACAAATAATTACCGAAAAATTAATACAACATGGCAACTTGTTGTTAGCCCGTTGGCAAAAAATAAGACATCTACGTTACATTGAGGGCATGAGGACGTGGGGCACGGAGGAGCCCCCAATCCTTCCATCCTTTATATGCGTAGATATTTCCCAGCACTGGAAGCATTTTTGTGAATGCAGTCCAGAGAAGCATCGCTTACTTCACCGCCACACCCTTGTGTACATCCATGAAACCAACTTTGGGGTTCACTGTGGCGTACGGTCTTGCTGGAAGCAGCATGGGGAACCTGTTGTCAACTTGTCATGCTGCTGCTGCTCAAGCAGGATGCACAGCCAAGTAGCTGCAGGTTGGCAGCACCAACTGCGTATGAACGGCAACCGGCCAATAGGCTGGACGTGAAGATGTCGTCGCAAGCAATTGTGGAGACCACGAGCATGGAAGACAGTGGTGCCCTCTATGGAGGAGTGTGGCTGGGAGCAAGGCAAGGATGATTCTCTGTTTGACCTGCTGGGTGAAGCATATATACCAACTAAAGCTAGAACGCAACAGAAAAGGCCACTTTCTTTGAAAGTTCTTTATTTGATTTGAATTTAGCTTCTCCATTTGTTAGACATGCAAGGTTACTTACATGAAAACTAACCCTGGACGCATGCCTCTGATGCTCCGAAAGCTATACATTGCACTAACAAGCAAAGTATCATGCTTGACTTACAAGCTGGAGGCGGGCAGGAAGGGCCCACGAACCATCCGCTTCTACTTCGCAATGAGAAATTTACTACTAGTTCACTCGATAGCAGGATGGCCGTTGACCGGATAGTTTAAACGCTCACGCAATGAACACCTGGATCCTATCTCCCATGCCGTCCTCAAAGTCGAGCAGTATCTGTCCGTTCTGGGGGTTGTCTGAGTCTATAGGTGCATCACGGAGCCTTTCCATGATATTTGCTCCAGCCAGTCCTGCAAGGCGTAGAAAGGAAATGGTCAAATGAAACATATACAGGCCACAAATTCTTCTCTATCTCAAAGATTATTTATGTTCCCCACAGGAACAGAAGTACAAACCTGGAATAACTTTTGTCATCCCTTCTAAGAATCCAGCCTGTTGCAGAGAAAGAGGCAATAGTAGTAAGAAAACTAGTGTTATAATGAACCCAGAATCAAGATGTTCCCTAGATTGGTGCCAATGTCAAAACTTCAAGTCACTGCTATATACTGAATCAAGAGTAGGCTTTGTAAATGAGCTCTTACAGGTATCCTGGCATCCATTTTCTGGACTCCGTCTCTTCCTGTAATCCTTAGTCGAAGCGTGCGGGACCACATCCCGCTTGAAGGACCTCTGCCTCCAGCGGAACCAGTATCATAGAGCTGAGGCAGTATGTCAATAATAGGTTCTTGTGATTTCTCAGTCCTTGACTCGGTGTCTCCTGATCTGCTTGCTTCACTTGTATAATCATAAAAACCTATAATTGTGATGTACCAGGATAAGAAAAACCTGTTCATATTCAACATAGTTTATGAGAGAGTAAATTCTCACCACTACCGTAGGATGATTGAGCTGGTGTCGCAATGTAGCGCTTTTCCTCTTCATAATAGTGGTTAAACCCCAGCGTATCCTTGATCTCCTCAAATGATGGCAAACTACCTGGAGGAGGTATGCGACCACCTTTTATAGCAACGAGTGCATCCTGCAGATCAGGGTTTCTTATACAGTTAATTATTGGCAGTGGAAATGTAACTCATCTGTGGCACCAAAGTGAACTACACAATTACTACCAGTTCACATACACAGAGGATCGGACCCACATGCCACTTCGCCATATTAAATAAGCACGCAATAACAGAAGATAATATGTGAGGGAGGACACATTTTGTTTGTTCGCCGAAAACTTCTAGGGAAAATCCATGCGCATAATCCTTTAGAACAGAACTACTACAGTTAGTGAAGAAAAAATATACACATGAGTTGTTTCTTAAGCATTTCATCTCTCTAAAGTCGGTGTAGAATCTGACACAAGCATTGTAGGCATACAAAGTATAAACAACAAACCTCCATTGCACGCATTGATACCCCAATTAGAGATAATGGGTAGGCTATGATTTTGTAACCAATTTCTTCAAGTTCAAGAGGGCTCAGTATAGGAGTTTTACCACCACCTTCTAACATGTTGGCCTGAAAAAGAAGTACGGAGTATGCTGAGGACAGAACTCTTTCAAGGTGATTAGAAATTATTCGAAAAAGAGCACTACTGCAGTGAGTAGATCTAACCATTTTTGGAACTCCAGGTGAAACTGCACAAAACGCCTTCATCTCTTCCCTTGAAGCAAGGGCATCAATAAATAGAACATCTGCTCCAGCATCAGCAAACGCACGTGCTCTCCATAATGCTTCATCAAGAGACAAAGCTTGACGAGAGTCTGTCCTTGCTACAATAACAATGTCAGAGCCACTCTCCTTCCTTGCATCTACAGCTGCTTTTATGTGCATAATTGCTTCCTCTCTTGAGACAACTTTCCTTCCTTGTGTATGTCCACATGCTTTTGGTGACACCTTCAGAATACTATACATCATATCACTAAAATAGGAACTAAACGAAAGGGAAAAGGAAGATTTATCACAAAAAACCCGTCAGTAAATTTTTAATAATCAATATAAAACGAAATAAAGTCTGCAAACTGCAATGGAAATGGAAAGAATGTATAGTTCAAATGAAATTACGGATAACTAAGAATGTGAGATGTCAACTAGGATCTAGAGCCCGGACTTATGCAAGGCAGTGGCAGGGGTTGGTATCCAACATTTAGTCAACATGAATCTGAATGGAAAACTAGGATGTTACAAAATATATATGACATAAAATGTGTGTAAGTTGACATTCAGGTGCAGCACTCTAGTCCAGTAATGTGATAGTTGTGCACACATAATAGGTTATAGAATCAAAACAGTAATACTCCCTCAGTTCCATAAAACTTGACTCGTATGTATGATACAGAGGGAAATTTAGTAAACATCACAACATGAGAGTATCAAGGTAACATAAGATTTCAAGAGCAAGGACCTTAACATAGCACTTATTTTGAACCGAAGGATGCGACATATACATATCCCGTGAAAATTATGTTTTTGCAAAATAATCTAGAGCCCTGACTGAATACCATGTTGACATGAAAGAATATAACATAGTCCCCTTATTGCTAAAATTCCAAGCACAAAAAAAAGAACCTAAGGGAGGTCATTCTAGGGATGGCAATGGGGCCCCGAAACCCACAAACCCGATGGATACCCGCCTTAAATGGGGAGGGTTTGGTAAAAAGTTAGACCCTCCAAGTTTAATGGGGCGGGTATGGGGGTGGCAAACCCATACCCGCAGACCCGCAGACCCGCTCTAAGCCTTAATCCTATCCCTAATAATCATATGACTAACCACACGTCCACGCGGGCCATGCACGCAGACAACACACATCACATGCACACGCTGGAATATGGAGTCCTGAAGACAGGACACGCACGCACGCGTCCATTTTCACCAAACCCATCCTACTATCCCATTGTTTTCTTCCCGCATGCGTCAGCGTCGCTCCCGTCTCATGCGCTGGTGGGTACCCGCCGGGGCCCCGAACCCGGCCGGGTCACGGGTATGGTAAGAAATGAAACCCGACAACTTAAATGGGGCGGGTATGGGGGGACCGGACCCGGCCCCAAACCCGGCGGGTGCCATCCCTAGGTCATTCACAGTCATTATTCCTTGAACTGCATACCTGATCTTCTAGAATAATTCCAGCAAAACCAGCATTGATGAATCCTTTCACAGTCCTCTTAACATTCATAGAGTTTCCATAACCATTATCAGCATCACCAATCACAGGTATCGATGCCGCTTCGGTGATCAAACGCCCTTGATCTATCATTTCACCATAGGACATGAGACCAACATCTGGCAATCCAAGCCTTGCAGCGGATATTGAGAACCCTGAAAGACAAAACTGAATTAAATTCTGCGCACTTCAAATGTCATAAACCTCATTTTACATAGCCCTGGGCTAGCACCATAAGCAAACTATTCCGTGGTTCCATTTCAAGAGTTCTGACAATGACTGCACAAAGTGAAACATGGCCTCCCGGTGATCTGATATGCAATGCCACTAAGCCACTTGATCAGAGTGCCCTCAACAGAACTTAAGAACCACAACCAATACAGACTAGCACAAGAGAAGATTCTCACGTGAGTCTAAGGTTTCATCGTCTTTATGACATATGGGGTGTAACAGGCAGTACGGCACCTTAACCACCCGGCACCACATTAGCGCGTGTGAGTATCTACGAGCAGGGAATCATAATCCAGTGAATCCAAAGAGACACGGTTACACAGCAAGCACCTGTCTCTATACTACTATGAGTGAGTGGCATGGAGTCCAGGAGAAGCAAAAGAGCGAACACGTACCGCTCGTGAAGCAGGCCCTGAACCCAGCGCGCTCGACGAGGCGCGCGCTGAGCGCGTCGTAGCAAGTGGGCGCCTGGTGGGCACCCGGCGTCTCCAGGATCCGCCTGAGCGCTGCTGCGGGCAGCTCCCCGGCACCGGCGCCCGCGCTCCCTCCGGCTGCGGCATAGGAGCAGCGCGGGGAGATCCGAGCGCTGGCAGAGGAGTGAAGGGCTCGTCGTTGGAGGAGCGGGGGCGGCCGGAAGCGGCAGGATCCGGCGCGGCTTGAGGTGCACGGGGACAGCGAGGCGGGCGGCTGGTGCAGGAGAGCGGCGTAGCACGCCATTTCCGCTGTCAGCTTGCTCTCTGTACTAAAATCTAGGATTGCCTCTTTCTCCAGTACTGCGCACTAGTCCCAGTCTCGCTGCCTCCCCGGTCCCACTTGACAGAGAACTCCACCCACAGCCACAGGCCCACACTCGGAGGCGGAGCTGGTTGAACCCAACCGTGTGAGCCTGTGAGTACTCTCTACTACCTGTGAGTGCAAGGTACACTCCTGTTGCTATCCCGGCAATTTCTTCTCCGTTTCCGGTCACAACCCTCGCCTCCACCGACCATGCCGCCGCCGCCGCGGGCGCTGCCGGAAGAGCTCCTAGAGGAGATCCTCCTCCGCCTCCCTCCAGATGATCCCGGCTGCCTCTTCCGCGCCTCCCTCGTCTGCAAGCCCTGGCGCAGCCGCCTCACCGGCTCCGCCTTTCCCCGTCGCTACCGCGAGTTCCACGGGACGCCTCCTTTGCTGGGATTCTTCGAGAACGACTTCTCGGTATGCTGCTGGTTCGCTCCCTTGTCCCCCACATCCCCTTTCCTCCCGGTCCACCCCGGCGGCCATGAACTCTTGGCGCACGACGCCCGCCACGGCCTCGTCCTCTTAAATGGCTCCTGGAAGGAAACGGTGGAACTCGTCGTGTTGGATCCCGTGCGCCACCGCCAGTGGGAATTGCCCTTCCCGGAGTTCGACCGGGTATCAGGCAGCGCGGCGGTGCTCTGTGCCGTCCATGGATGCGACCACCTCGATTGCTGTGGGGGGCCCTTCCTCGTGGTCTACGTGGGCACCGATCGAGAAGGGGTCGCACGCTCTTCCGTGTACTCTTCAGAGGCTCGTGCCTGGGGGCCAGTGACATCTTGTGAGCACCCTGACTTAGTAGTCATTAACGATTGGCCCAAAGCCGTTGTGGGAAATTCAGTTTATTTCTTGTGCACTTTGGGCTCGATTATCCTGCGGTACAACTTGCTCAGCCAGGAATTATCAATGGTTACTTGGCCGCCTACAAGTGGGAGCACGACAGTCGTATCCTTATGAGGATGGAGGACGGTGTGCTGGGATGTGCCAGTTTGCAGGAGTCCAGACTTGAACTATGGGCGATGGAGTTTGGCGCCCATGGAGCCGTGAAATGGGTGTTACACAGAGTAGTCGAGCTCGAGAACTGCCTGCCCTCTCGCTCCAGTTATGTGATTAATTTTGCGGAGGGAGTTGGTGTATTTTTTGTCTGGACAAATATTGGTATCTTCACAGTTGAGCTTAAGTCAGGCCGAATTAAGAAGATATCTAGCAGTACCAACAAAGCCATTCCATGCATCCGTTTTTACACTCCAGGTACTAGCACGTCAAACATGTACAAGCTTCTCTGTGTTTGCTTTGCTATGATTTGTGACCAAGTAGTATTTCTTTAGCGACATGAAGTTTGGTTGATGATACATAATGAGTGTGAAAAAGAATGGACATATTGGGATCACATAATAATACAGAGCATATGTTTTCAGATCAATCTGGGGGCATAACGCCTCCATCAACCATGGCCTCAGATAATGTTGGGACGGCCCGAGATGAGCACCGTGACGTGCTGCTGTCAAACTTAAGTGGGAGGTGGGCGATGACAAGGAGAAATGGGTAGAGAAGGTTGAGGAGGATTGCCAATGGGAGGAGGACGGGTGGGAGGACGAGGAGAAGTTCGAGGAGGAGAAGGGGCTCGGGAGAAGTATCAGGTGCAAGCAGAAAAACTTGCATGAGGATCATTTTGAGGATGGATCTGAGGCTATTGAGGAAGGGGAATTCGTCCGCCCAGATCTGCTTCCACAATGCCCTCTATTACATGTTAGGGTTTCTCCCTTCCACTTTCTTACTCCAAAGCC
Organism: Avena longiglumis; assembly: GCA_030063025.1. Lineage (NCBI taxonomy): Eukaryota > Viridiplantae > Streptophyta > Magnoliopsida > Poales > Poaceae > Avena > Avena longiglumis. The sequence continues at coordinate 84,423,634 of CP125976.1, forward strand.
TGCCACACGTGTACATACAGATGGAACATGGTCTTATGGATACAACTTCCAATTAGCGTTGTTACCTGTATTGGTATTTTCATATGTGCGTAGTTGCTTTGAGATTTTGACTTACATAGTCTTTGGAATGAGCTTAATTGGGTTTAGAAGGTTTTAACTGCTTATGCTCCAAAAATTGAGAATTGGAACCTTGCCTTTTTTTATGATGTGTGAATTGTGACGAGCCAAATCAATGTGCTTCAGGGATTAGTGTTTACCCATTTGAGAACTGTCCATATGTTTCTGAAGTACCGTTTATTTGAATGCTTGAGTAAATGGCACTTACCCAGCTAATACTACCACAGTGGCAGTTTGCAAAAAACTCAGTGAGTGGGATCAGAAAGTCTTACACTAAGTCACACTTTGGACCAACTGGGGTAAGAAATTAAGAATAACTGGCCTGTAGTGCAGTTTATTTATATGTTACTTAGAAATTGCACTTAATTATTACACTCCAGGTGGTTGTGTTATGGAAGGAAATAAACAACTGACATATTTAGCGCCTTACTGATAAACAAGTATGGCGTAATTTTAATTGTGATGTTCTATTTGAGGTTCATTACCTTTCACGGCCTTATGTTATACTCTTAACATTGATGTACTGATAAATTTAGTAATTACGCCTTGTTGTCACCTAGGGTGTTACATTACGGGAGACTTTCTACAATGTGTATCAGTGCATATTACAAGTATGCACTTGCTTTGTTGTACGAAGCTCAATCCAAGATTGCACCACATCAAAGGTTAGTGAAGGGTGTGGCCAGCAAAGATAATACCAGAAGCACAAAGGCGTCTGGTAGCAATATATGGGAAGGTGATACTAGAAAAGGTATATGGCATTACTACTTTACTCCATAAAATCATACTATGAGAGTTATTTTTATCTGCATATATGTAATTGATAACATTATAGTGGTTAGTAAACTGCTATTCTGTAAGGTACTTTTGCAAATTAAGAGCCATATTTGAAGATCAGAAATGTCTGGAATTATTTCTCAAATTGCCTCATCATTCTCTTGTAGACTGTTTCATGAAAGTGGTTTTTGGAGTACTATGCATTTTCGTGCTGTAAATTATAGAATGGCATGATATCTGGAACCTTCCGGTGGACGGTTAGTCAGGCGCAGGTGTCAACCCCTCAGTTGGTTCTGGGTTTGATCGTTTGAGTTCTGGGACTCCTCAAGTGCAAGTCAGGGCTCCTGGTGGAAAAAAATGGTGGATTATTTCGAAGACAACAAATTTGTTATTGCTCACTCGTACAAAAAGTCTATTCATGGTCGGCCATATTTTTGTTTTGAATGGGTGGGATCTGGTATCATATGTCCTCGGTTAGCCTTCTTGCTTGATTTTTTTATGTCATGCTTACTTGTACACTTGGAATTGCAATGCCTGATTAAACAATCATTGCCTTCATTCTATTTTGCAATTGGCTTTCTTCCAATGTTAGCCTTGGTTGATTTTTTAATGTCATGCTTACTTGTACACTTGGAATTGCAATGCCTGATTAAACAATCATTGCCTTCATTCTATTTTGCAATTGGCTTTCTTCCAATGTACTTGAACGAACTAGCTTTTATTACAATATACAAGCGCCTGTATTTTGTGCAATTAAACATGTTACAAATATTGTGCAACCCACAACTAATGTGAATAATTGGTTGCATTCTAAAAACACCAATTTTCTTAACGGTCCGACATTTTCCTTCTGATTCTTCTGGGATTTAGCATGGTTAAGAAAGGCGTGCACTGAAGCACAACTAGGCTCTAGGCGGCAGCAAAAGCCTTGCGTTTAATCATACTATGTGTGCGCTTAAGCGAGATAGGTGCTAGACAGAGGCAAAACTAGGAATTAACAACTAGCGCTTTTTTATCCTTGGGATTTAGAGGGTGACATGAGAGATAAGAGAAATTAGGGTAACTTCTAGTCTTCTTTATTCGGTACCTAGGGTCTCCTGGTCTCCTTATATACATGAGGACAACCTCAAATAAGGAAGTACAATCTAACTTTGGAAATGAAAAAGAGTCCTAACATTGGGGCCAAAAGGCAGGCTGGCTCTCCCTGCTATGGGCTGTGGCCTGAATCTAAGGGTGGCCCAGCCCCCTGTACTGTTGCGGTGTTGCCCTCACATAACACTACAATAATTGATGGCCATGTTCGATGTGCATTTCCTCATGTCACACTAAATACCAATATAACCACTTAATGAAGAATAACTCACAGGGCTAACGTGATTCTGATTTTATTCAGATTTGGACCTGGCCTGGAAAATGTTGCATATTGCGAGGACAATACTTGAGAAAAGACCTTGCATCCCTATGGAGAAAGTTGAGATCTTTTCTTCTCTTGCTGAAGTCTCTATGGAAAGAGGTAGTTTCAGCTATCTTACTTACAGTGAATGGTTTTGAACTTTTGATACTCATATTGCACATTTTTATTGCAGAAGATATAGACTACTCCCTCCGTGCTTGGCTCAAAGCTTTAGCCATCTTGGAGCATTTGGTTGAGCCTGACCATTGTCGAATTATCTTAATGTATCCTGCTTGTGGTAATAACAGTATCAATTGTGTGCCGTATAGTAGTATGAAACATCATGTTTGCAATTTGAGTCAGTTGGCTTGAAAATTTAGGTGGCTTAAGGTGTTGTTTTCATTGTATTATTCATGTTCTTTCAATTGATTTAGGCATACTGAAATCTTGCACGGGTATCTTCATTTGCATAAATCCACATGCTAGTATACGTGTGAGGATGAACTTTTCGCCGAAGAATAACTCAGATTATGCTGGCATATTGCAAATTTGGGTTGTGCTTTGTTAATTTCCTTAGTTTGTCGTAGAAACCTCCACATATTTCTGGCTTTCAACTCAGCATCCAAGATTGGGGATGCGATCCCATACGGTGTAAAGGTTATATCATTGTACAAGTCGCGTATGCAGAAGCTGAAAGTGGCCAAAGAAGCTCTTTTGGCTGATAAGGGTGATAATGCATCTGCTGCCGAAGTTGACTCGGAGAATTCTTTCCTAGACATCCTTACTAGCATATTCACTGTACTAGAGAAAAAGGTAAATGTGTCAGTTCCTTCATGTTATCTAAATGGTTTACACCATGAACATACTAATACATTAGTACCGGATGATGAACTTATAAGGAACAACAACATGTTTTCATTTTTTTGGATTCAGCTTGAAGACTTGGCGCAAGCGATGCTGACCCCAATCTCAAAGGCAAGTGGTGTGCATAATGTTGTCTATGCTGTGCCAGGAGCTGCATCTTTGACCTCTCAAATTGCTGGACCAAGTAATTCTATGTGTAGAGCAGCAACAATCGAGACTCCCAACCTTGGGACTGCATGCCATGCATGGAACAATCTAATATCAAGCAGATCTCTGCTGAACCTTGTCGCAAGAAACTTTGCATAGGATTCTTCACCTGTAAAAGGTGATAGCAGGTAGCGGCACATAAGGTGTTCATCCGCAGCACAGGGAGGGCGATGCCTCTGTACCAGAGTAGAGTACAGCTCGATTAAGCCTTACCTGTTAGTAAATTATGCCTTGAACCTTTTACTTTTAGCTGGCCATATGGTTCCATCTATTTAGGGTCTATATATATGGAACCATTTACTTGGATGCAAAATTGCAGAAGAATCTCTTCATGGCGTGTACTTACTGGTTTGAACTCTTGTTAAGCTTAAGTTCAGTGCAATTGAAGTGCGGATGGATTGATCCCGAGTGAACTGTTGTTGGTTCCAGGTTCCCGTAATGATCTGCATTATTATGTATCACTTGTACTCCCTCTGTCTAAGAATAGATGTTTTGGGTTTTTCAAATTTTGGATGAATCTATATACTAAATAGTGTTTAGATTCGTCAAAATTTTAACAAATTTGAGATATCTATTTTAGGACGGAGGGAGTAGTACTTTGGAATATCATCATCCTCCAGTTAAACTGGCCAAATGGGATGTAAATGGCATTTTCTTGTTCTTGTATACTAGCATCTATCATTGCATCCTGCTGTCGTGCATCTGTTATCTTACTCTGATTGTCTTTTTATACCTCTGCTGAAGGAGAAGTGAAGTCATTTCTGCTGTTGGTGATAAAAGGCTTTTTTTTTTGACAATATAAAAGGCTTTTGTATAAAAATAAATAAAAGGCTTTTGTATACGGAGGACAGTTGACTTGAAGGTGCTCCGTGCGCGCCAGGGCCAAGTTTCGCAGCCTCCCCGGTCCCCCACGAGCGGAGCTGGTCGAACGGACCCAACCGTGTGAGACTCCCAGTTGCTAACCCATCAGTTCATTCTTTCCGGCCCAACCCTCGCCTCCACCGGCCATGCCGCCGCCGCCGCCGGCGCTGCCGGACGAGCTCATCGAGGAGATCCTCCTCCGCCTCCCGCCAGAAGATCCAGGCTGCCTCTTCCGCGCCTCCCTCGTCTCCAAGCCCTGGCGCAGCCGCCTCACAGGCTCCGCCTTCGCTCGCCTCTACCGCGAGTTCCACGGGACGCCTCCCTTGCTGGGATTCTTCGAGAACGACGAGACGGTATTCTGCTGGTTCGCTCCTTTGTCCCCCACCTCCCCCTTCGCCCCTGTCCACCCCGACCACCGTAATCTCTTCGCTCTCGACTCCCGTCACGGCCTCGTCCTCTTAAATACTGTCGGCCCGGACGGCGAACCCCTGGACCTCGTCGTGTGGGATCCCGTCGGCCGCCGCAAGTGGGAATTGCCCTACCCGGAGTTCGCAGACTGGGGAACCGTCCCAGACAGCGCGGCGGTGCTCTGCGCCGTCGATGGCTGCGACCACCTCCACTGCCATGGCGACCCCTTCATCGTGGCCTACGTGGGCACCGATGAAGATGGGGCCGCGCACGCTTGCCTCTATTCTTCGGAGGCTCGTGCCTGGAGCCCCGTGACATCTTATGAGCACCCTGACTCCTTCCTCGAGGTAATTACCTCTTGGCCCGTAGCCCTTGTGGGAAATGCCCTCCATTTCCCTTGCAGTTCCAGTCCCAGGATTATCCTGCGGTATGACTTGTTCAACCAGGAACTATCAGTGATTACCTGGCCAGACATGTACAAGTGGGAGTACAATTATATCCTTATGAGGACGGAGGACGGTGTGCTGGGTTGTGCCAGTTTGCAGGAGTCCATGCTTGAACTATGGTCGATGGAGTCTGGCGCAGATGGAGCTGTGAAGTGGGTGCTAAGCAGAGTTGTCGAGCTCGAGAACTGGATACCCTCTTGCACATCTTTCGTGACTAGCTTTGCAGATGGAGTTGGTGTATTTTTCGTGCGGACAAATCTCGCTGTCTTCACAGTTGAGCTTAAATCAGGCCGAGTTAAGAAGGTCTCTAGCAGCGAGGACCGAGTCATTCCATACATGAGTTTCTACACTCCAGGTACTAGCACGTGAAACCTCTCTGTACTTGCTTATGTTTTGCTTGGCTATGATTTGCGAATAATTTAGTTAAAACTAAATAGATTTTCTATTAGCGATATGAAGTTTGGCTGATGGTACACAAGAATGAGTTCGTGAAATTGGATATGTTGCAATCTCATATATATATTTCAACTTTTCAGATCAATCTGGACGCCTAGCGCCTCCATCAACCATGACCTCCTCATCAGAGAAGAATGTTGAGACGGCCCGAGAAGAGCACGATGATCGGCTGCTTCTGCACTCAAGTGGGGAGGTGGCCGATGAGAAGGAGAAATGGGTAGAGAAGGCTGAGGAGGATTGCAAATGGGACGAAGGCGGATGGCATGAGGAGGGCTCGGTGGAGGATTGGGAATGGAAGGGGGAGAAAGCTTTGGAGCAGTTTCAGGAGGGGTCCAAGGCGTTCAAGGAAAGGCGATTTGGCCATGCCAGGAACTGTTTCCACTATGTCCTCACAGAAGAGTTAGTGTTTCTTTCTTCTACATGCTGCTCTTAGTTTAAAGCCTTGCTGAAGCATGCATACATATGGGTTACTGGATACAACTTCCATGTGATGAGCTTAACTGGGTTTAAGATGTCCTCATTTGTCAGGCAGCAATACCTGAGAATTTGGACCTACCTTTCTTTTGTCATGCTCTGTGAATTGTGACAAATGCCAGATCAATGTGCATTTGCTTCAGGGTTTGATGTTTACCCATTCGAGAAATGTACATATGTTTCTGAAGTGTCGGCTGTTTTAAATATTTGAGTAAATAGATCAACTATTCTTAGCAGAGTCGCAATTTAAAATTTGCAAAAGCCTCATCAACTTTGGTCCAAAATTCTTACACTACTAACTCACACTTTTAACGCACTGGTAAGAATAACTGGCCCAAAGAGCAGTTTTATACTCCGTTGCAGTTTATATGCTGATTAAAAATTGCTCGTAACTAAGAGTATCATACTCTTGGTGGTTGTTACAAAAGGTGACAACCAAGAGATAGAGTTAGCACATTCCTGATGAAATAATTGTTTGTAGTTTTGATTGTGTTCTATCTCAGGTTACATTAGCTTTCATGGCCTTATGTCATAGTCTTAACAATGATGGAGTGATAATTTTGTAATCAACGGCTTTGTTTTCACATAGGGTGTTCTATTGTGGGAGACTATCTCCAATATGTATTATGACATATTACAAATATGGTCATGCTTTGCTGTACGAAGCTAAAGCGAAGATTGCACAATACCAAGACTTAGTTGAGGGTTCAGCCAGCAGAGATGATATTGGAAGCTCAAAGGCCTCTTGTAGCAACGTTAGGGAAGATGATACTGAAAAAGGTATATGCCATTACTCCTTTACTCCATCCAACCATATGTACTACGAGATATACTACTACATATTAGCTGCATATATGTAGTTGATTAACGTTATATTGGTTACGATTATGAACTTGTCTCTTCATCGATTCATAAACACTGAGGAGTCTACATAGTAAAACTCTAGCCTGCAGTGAACTGCATGTGCAAATTAGTAGCCTTGTTCGGAACTAGGAAGTGACTAGAATCATCAATTATCTCATCATTCTGTAGTAGACTGTTTCATCAAAGTAGTTTTGGGAGTACTAAGCATTTTGTGCTATAAATTATTAAATATCAAATGATTTCAAGAATCGTCCAGTGGACGGTTGGTCAATAAGCTGTCAACCCCTCAGTTCACCTGGGTTTGATTCCTCGGATTCATCAGGTGCCTACTCTGTAGGTGCAAGCCAGGGCTCCTGCTGGAAAATATATAGTAATAGATTATTTTGGATACAACAGTTTTTCTTATGGCTCGCTCATAGAGAAGTCTGTTCTTGGTTGGCCATATTTTGGCTTTTGGGCGGGATGGGATCTGGTACCATATGTACGCTATTAGCCTTTTTTGTTTTGCTTCCATGCTTACTTGTACATTTGGAACTGCCTGATTAAACATAATATTGATATATATGAACCATTGGCTTCATTTGATTCTGCAATTGGCTATCTGTCCAATGTACTTGAAGCTTTTTTATTATACAAGCGCATGTCTTTTGTTCAAGTATGTCCTATAGATATTGTGCAACGATGTTAGGTAGATTAGTGACACCCTCAACTGAGGAAATACAGTCTGTAACTTTGGAAATGGAAAACTGCCCAAGGCAGGCATGGGTGCCTTTCCCCGTTGTGGCGTGCACCTAAGGGTGGCCTCGCCTCCTGCACTGTTGCCCCCACATCAAACTAATAATTGATGACCTTGTTCCATGTGCATTCCTTCATGTCACAACACGTAACAGTATAGCCACACATTGAAGAAAAACTCAGAGCAAGCATGATTCTGATTTTTGTTCAGATTTGGATCTGGCCTGGAAAATGTTACATATTGCGAGGGCAATACATGAGAAGTGTCCTTTCATCCCTATGGAGGGAGTTAAAATCTTCCGTGCTCTTGCTGAAGTCTCTTTGGAAAGAGGTAGTTCAGTTATCTTACCTACTCCTGCATCTAATTGGTCAGTTGTCTTGATACTTATGGCTCACATTTTAATTGCAGAAGACATAGACTACGACTCCGTTGTTGGTTCAAAGCTTTAGCCAACTTGGAGCATTTGGTTGAGCCTGACCATTGTCAAATTATCTTACTGTATCCTGCTTGTGCTAGCGATAGTATCAATTATGTGTTATATAGTAATAGTAGTGTGATTTGCAATCAATTATGTGCTGTATACTAGTACGAAGCATCATATTTGCAGCCCAACAATGGCTGCGCCTTCTAAAGCACGTGTCTTCAGGGTTTTAGGTATACATTTTAGTCAGTTAACTTGAAATCATGGGTGTTCTTTTTGTTGTAGTATTCCATGCACTTTCAATTGATTTGATCTTACTGAAATCTTGCACGGGTATCTCCATCTGCATAAATGCACATGCTAGTATATGTGTGTGGATGAACTTTTCGTTGAAGAACGATTCAGTTTGACAATGCTGGTATATTGTAGATTTTGGCCATTCTTTGTTAATTTCCTTAGTTGGTCCTAGAAACCTCCACATATTTCTGACTTTCAAGTCAGCATCCAAGATTGACGATGCAGTCGCACGCGCTGCAAAGGTTTTTTCATTGTACAAGTCACGCATGCAGAAACATATAAATGCCAACAAAACGTTGTTGGCTGTTAAAGGTGATAGTGCATCTGCCGCTGAAGTTGGTTCAGAAATTTCCTCGCTCGACAACGAGATAGAGCTCCTTTCTTGCATATTCACTGTACTAGTGGAGAAGGTAAATAAGTTAGTTGCTTCATGTTACCTAGATGGTTTACCTCATGAACCTACTAATACAGTAGTACTATATGAAGAAACTTACAGAAAATACATGTTTGAATATTTTGGTTTCAGTTTGAAGAACTGACGAAAGAAATGTTAACCCCAACCTCAAAGCCAAGTGGTGCGCGTAACGCTGTCTATGCTGCGCCCAGAGCTTCATCTTTGACTTCAGAAATTGCTGGACCAAGTAATTCTTTGTCTACAACAGCTACAATCGAGACTCCTGGTAGTACTGGAACCGACCTTGAGACTGCAGGCCAAGCTAATGTCAAGCAGATCGCTGCTGAATCTTCTCTCAGGAAACTTGCAGAGGATTCCTCATCACCTGTAAATGGTGATAGCAGCAACAAGTCAGATGTTCATCCTGCAGCACGGGATGGAACCTTTTAGCTGGATATATGGCCCCTTTTTAAGGGGATATATGGTCCCACTTGCTTAGATGTAAATTTCCGCATGTTGTTTTGTCAGAGCTGCTCTGCTTAATGCAGAAGAATATATTCATTTTGGCATGTATGAACTGGTATCAGCTCTTGCTAACCTGAAGTTAAATGCAATTGAAGTCGCAGATGGGTTGATTCCGAGTTAACAACTATGCTCGGTTCCAATTTGCTGCAATGCTCTGCATTATGCACAATGCATGGTATGATTAGAGGTCCATTGGGAACTGTCCTTGTCGAATTTCATCCTCCTGGTAGTTCAACTGCCCAGAGGGGATGGAAATTACATTTTCCTGTTCTTGCACTCTTGCAGCATTTTTATTCTGCCATGCTGTCGTGCATCCGTTTTGTTACTCTGTTCGCCTCTGGTATGTTTGGTTTTGTGCTATAAATGAACTGATATGTGAGCTCAAATATTGAGTCAGATACTTAAAATCAGGAGAGTACTTCGCAATGGATGAGATCTGTAGTATTGGGAAGGGGAAGGGGAAACCTCTTTGTTTCAAAACACACCGTAAGAACGGAGAGAACTCTATTCAACACATTATTGACCAGAGTAAATAACAGTAACAGTCAGTATTACTTACTAGTCCTTATACTCAGGATTTACTGCATTCTGCCCCTGAATTGGCTCAAGCGACTCGCTTTAGTCCAAAACATGGCCAAGAATGTAAACGATGCCGACGTGACGTTCCAGCGACGCAAGGCGTCAGCGAATCCAGCGTGTCAAAATGCATGCACGTGTCCCCAACATGATTTCACCCTGCTATATTAATATAGCAACCGCAAGGTACAACTTTGAAGCAAACAACATAATCAAGACTGTATTAGTGCAATTGATGGTATTCATGTGATGGCTAGAGAGCCAAAAGCTGAACAGACTGCATACACGGGGAGGAAGCACCACCCCAGCCAGAATGTGCTTGTGGCTATTGATTTCTACATGAAATTCACATATGTGTTTGCTGGCTGAGAATGATCTGTTGGAATTTTTGCCTAAATGGCTTAATCCATATTTCTATTTTAATAATTTCTGAAAATCCTAGAGGCTTACGTGGTTCATTCATGCATGACAAGGGGTGGGATAAATGTTTAGTCCCACATTGCTAGTTGAAGAAAGATTTCATCATCTTATAAGGGGGGCTCTTCCACCACTTGGTAAAAGGATGAGAAGGAGAGAAACATACACGCGTGCTCCTCCTCCGCTGCTTGCCTCGCCACGACGCGCGCGCCCTGGGTTGCGAGAATGCCTCGAGCCGAGGGCTTCTCTTTCTTTTTGCTGTGCATGAATGGATTAATAATCTGAACATTCTGCGTAAGTGGGTGTTTAATATGAATCCAGTGGAGATTTAATTCAAATTTAGTGGAGGTTGTTTGGCTTCTGTGAGGTCGCTCCTCTCCCCAGACACGGTTTAGTACATCGTCTCCAGTTCAAAAGCAATTGCGCTGCCGCTTCGTTCTTCCCCACCCCGTCTTGAGCGCTATTGGCGCGACTACTAGCTTCATCAAGGACTTCTTCACGGATAGTGATAGCGCCGACGTCTTTCCCAACGATGACTTCTTTCCCGACATCAAGAACCTCTTCCTCGACAACATGGCTGATGACGGTGCCAACGCCAACATTGGTGGTTCCTCTGCTGTGATGTACATCCTCTTCCTCAATCTTGTTTATCTTAGTCAGATAGTATGTCATTCCTTTTGGTTTATTGTAGACCTTTCTCTGATCTTATCTCAAGTTGTATGCTTTGCAATCCTCTTGGATTCCTGTCTTAATTTGTATCCGCTAATTCATATGATTAGTTTAATTTCTATTATTCTATTCATGTTTTATCTAGAGTTTATCTTGTGTAAATTTTTCTTATACTCAATAATCCAAAAACCTTATTATAGGAAATTTGCCGCCAAGTGGCTTTGCTGCATCCATGAATCCACCTGTGTTGGAAGGTGTCAATTAAAAAAGATGGCATGCGAGGGCAGTGCTCTGGTTTTAGACCATGAGCTGCTATAACATCATCTATGGCGCTCCCGAGAGAAATCTTAATCCTGCTCAGGTAGAGGCCTTTCAAAAACTTGATACCACTTTTAAGACTGCCTTGATCAACATTCTTGGCGATAATATTGTTGATTCATACCTGTCATTTAGCAATGGCAAGGATATGTGGAATGCACTCGAGAGAAAATTTGGAGTCTCCGATGCTTGCAGTGAACTATATGTCATGGAGCAATTCTATAACTATAAGATGGTTGATGACCGCCCCATTATGAAGCAGGCTCATAAAATACGATTAGTTGCCAGAGATCTTGAGCACTTCACTTGTGTGTTACCGGACAAGTTTGTTGCCGGAGGCATTATTGCCAAGCTTCCCTAGTCATGGAGGAATTTTTCTACCTCTCGAAAGCACAAGAGAAAAAATAGTTTTCTATGACGGATCTCATTGAGACTCTTGATATGGAAGAGAAGGCGAGAGCAAAAGACACACGTGCTCGAGGTACCAAGAGAGGTTCCAATTCCAATCTGGTATAGAAAAGGAAGTTCTAGCCTCACAAGTTCAAGAACAATGACAAGTTTGATGACAAAGGAAAATTCGATGAAAAGAATAAGGCCTCATAGTCTACCATTTTCAAGAAGAAGACTGATAAGAATAAAGGTGTTTGTCATGTGTGCGGTGATCTGACCATTGGGCTCTTTCTTGTCCCAACCACTTTGACAAGCGCTAGCATGAAAAGGGCAGCAAGACTGCTAATGTTGCCATGAGCGATGTTGAGATGAAAGATGTTGGGTATAATATATTACATAATATTCTTTCATTATGTGATTCTCCTGATTGTGGATTGACACGGACGCTAATGTACATGTATGTTTTGATATTTTCATGTTTTCTTCATATTAGGTCAGAGGGACTCAAACCGTACTGATGGGAAACGACTCGCATGCTTATGTTTATGGTGTTGGTACGGTCGATCTAAAGTTTCTTTTGGGAAATACCGTCCGCCTAAAGAACGTGCATCATGTCCCCTCGATAAATAAAAATCTTGTTAGCAGATATTTTCTGTGTCGAGACGGCTACAAGATTATATTCGAGTCCAATAAATTTGTAATTTCTAAGTATGGAACCTTTATTGGTAAAGGTTATGAGTGCAGAGGCTTGTTCTGCTTATTTCTGTCAGATGTTTGTAATAAAGTTTTTAATCATATTTACATGAATTTTGAATCAAATTTCTGGCATTCTCGTATTTTCCATATTAATTTTGGTTATATGACGCAACTAGCCAAAATGAATTTAATCCTTAATTTCACTACTGTTAAGGGATCTAAGTGCCAAGTCTCAAGGCAAGAAAAACAACCTCACAAGTCACATATGACCGTAGAAGTGAGAAATTTAACACCACTAGAGCTCATACATTCTGATCTTTGTGAGATGAATGATGTATTGGCAAAAGGTGGAAAGAAATATTTCATGATATTGATCGATGACTCTATGATATACTGTCATGTGTATCTTCTGAAATCAAAAGATGAGGCTTTGAGTTTCTTCAAAATTTATAAAGCTGAAGCAGAAAACCAACTTGATCGAAAAATTAAGAGCCTTAGGTCTTATCGTGGTGGAGAGTATTTTTTCTATGAGATTGATTCCTTTTGTGTGAAATATGGGATAATTCATGAGAGGACGCCTCCCTACTCACCCTAGTCAAACGGAGTATCCAAAAGAAAGAACCGTACTCTAACAGATTTGGTTAACTTTATATTAGACATATCAGGTCTCTTCGAGGAATGGTGGGGGGAGGCACTATTGACTGCGTGACATATCCTAAATCGAGTTCCCACAAAGAACAAATAAATTACTCCATTCAAAGAATGGGAGAAGAAATGGTTAAAACTCTCGTACTTACGTACTTGGGGTTGTTTTGCAAAATTTAACATACCAATCTCCAAGAAGCGCAAGGTTGGACCAAAAACCATTGATTGTGTTCTTCTGGGCTATGTTTTCCATAGTATTGGTCATAGATTTTTGATAGTAAAATCTGAATTACCTGTTGGCTATTGACGTGGAGCCTGTTGGGAACCCCAAGATCAAGGTGTGAAGAGCACAATAGCAAGTTTTCCCTCAGTAAGAAACTGAGGTTATCGAACCAGTAGGAGAAAGGAAACGCCACACAGGTGTTGTAAGCAATGCGGAGACCTGTACAACACAAACTCAAGACTTTTCCTCAACTAACAGTGAAGTTGTCAATCTCACCGGTTGCTGTAACAAAGGATTAAACATATGGTGTGGAAGGTAATGGCTTTGTAGGGGTCCCAATCTTAGATAAGATAGAGCCTCCTGTGTTTTACAATGCTAGTCCCTGGATCAATAGCTAGCATCCACAGTTTAGATGTAATATCAAGAAACAATGGTCATAATATAACTTTATAACCAGGAATAACATAAGTTTATTACATCAAACATAGCTCATTTGGCTATTACATTAAATTGCAGCGGAATAACTATTGTCATGGGGTCCTTCATCTTCAAAGTGCCACAGGCAGATGTTGGTTGTAGACTTTGTAATCCTAAACAATCAATCTTCACTAAAATCAATCAATCCTGCAACATACAAGTTACAGCCACAAAGGGTCAATACATTTGAATTGTATTGGCAAGTGATACTATGGTAGTATAGTGGAATCTATCATCTATATGCATTTGGCTAAGTGGAGTTGAGGCTTGCATTGCTCAAAATAGGTTTTACCTTAACATTTGAAAATACTAAGTTTTTGCTTTGACAAAATCATTCTTCTCAATCAAAGATTGAAGATCCTTTACAAGGCATCTCTCAATCAAAGATTGAAGTCTTCAAACATCCCTTGTTCAAACCACAAGATTTTAACTTAGAAATTTGAATGATGAGATTCTTGATTTCTTCCATGTCTTAATGCTCAAATTGTCCTTTACTGTGACATGGCTAAGTACTTAGGTTTTACACTGCAGAGGTGGTGCACTTTCCCCACAAGACTTGGTTTCCCAAGACAAGATCTTTCATAAGCCTTCCTTAGACCAAAATGGACGCTCCAACCTATCAAACACTACTACCCACTGTCCATATGGCTAAGTTCTTGCAACCTATATGATCATGGCAGAGCCCATATTGCCAAGTGGTTGCACTTGAAGCTTCTCAACATTTGACATCTCAAATCTCTTTGTTCTGGGTGGCATACCACAAGTGAGATACACAATCCAAGTCCATGGCCTTGTGAACCACTCAACCAATCACCACCAAGCTATCCCATTCCACCCAGGTGATTCATTAACTTAGTTGTTTTATTAGACAAAATCACAAGTCCTCAGACTTAGAATATTTTTCCATAGTGTGAATATATATTCCACCCATGTTTTCTATTAGCTAGGCTAAGCTTGGTAGTAGTAGGAATCTTAACTTAGGAAAATCCTACTAAGGATTCATCTACTAGGTTTTACTATAGCAAGGTCTATACTTAGCAAAATTTCCATGCAAGTTTTACTTAGCAAAATCACTAATGCATAGAGAAAGTAATGGGACAAAAAGCATGAAGCATCACTTGCCTTTTTGGTAGAGTATGGGTTTACTCCTTGTCCTTGCAACAATCACACTCTTCAAGTCAATACAAATCAATCAAGCAAGTCACAAACTCAATCTACCAAACAAGCAAAACATCACATAAAATAACAAGGTCAAAGTAATGCATGCAAGCATGCAAAAGATGGTTATAATTGCAAAGGTGGTTTCCACTAGGCTTCTAAACTTTGTAGGTTCCAAATTGGTCATTCACCAAAATGGAAAAGTCAATTGCAAAAGGGTTTTACCTCAAAACCATTTTTAAAATCCATTCATCATTTTATGTAGTGAAAAATGTTTTTATCAAAACAAAACTTTTAAGTTTTTCACCAAATGATTTGCTATTGCAAAAATTGGTGTTTTGGGTTAGTAGGTTTGGTCTAAACCATTTTTCCCAAAGTTTTTACTCAAAATCATTTTCATAACAAAACTCATTATTTTATTTGGCTAGAAATTGGCTAAGTCAAATAATTCAACCTAAATTTTACCAAAATCATTTTTAACACCAAGGGTTGGTTCCTAGGGTCAGTAAGGTCACATCAAACTATTTTGAAAAAGTTTTAACCCTAAAATCAATTTTAAACAATTTTTATACTCTAAACAATCTCACAAAAGAATCTGCAAAAACAAACAAACTAACAAATACTATTTGCTAAACTAAGGGCGTGGTTGGCTAGGGCTTGTTCTCCTGAATCCATTGATATAAAATTTATAATTTTTGGACGTGTGTTTTGAAAGTTACAAAGGTTTGAAGTTTGTAAATAAATCTGATTCAAAAATCTGTTTTAACTCAAACACTGGCCACGCGTCGCTATCTCACTGGCTGATACCGGTTCGGCCGGATCGGCATCGTGGTGCGTTGGATCAAGTCAAATCACGCGGTCCAGAGAACGTACCTCTTCGTGACTAAGTGATCTAATCTTGCTCGTTCAAACTAAATCGAACGGCTCTCAGTGCTTTGCCAAAAGCTGGCGGCGCGACGACGGTGGATAGCGGCGGAGCGGCCAGTCGATGACGGCGCCGGCAGTACAGGAAGCAAAGGAGGGCGGGGAGATGCTCACCGGAATCGCTGACGCTCGCTGATGCTCAACGTGGTACTGGTTGGTGAAGGCGCGGGTTATCCTTGATTGCTCGCCGGAGACGAGCTGGGCTTCGGGCGGTTCAGGAGGTCGTAGAGGGCGAGGATAGAGGGCGTCCTAGGACAAACGGAAGATGCTGTTAGGTTCGCACGATCCTGGAGATCATCATCGTGTCCACGGGGAAAGGAGGGGAGGTCAGGTACTACCTGGGGACGTCGTCGGAGAAGAGGGCAGACGGCCGTGCTGCAGGTCATTGACGTTGCCGACGCTCTGGAGTGCTCGGGGGCGAGCTGGCGCTACGGGATGATCGCCAGGAGGTGGGGATCACGTGAGTATGGTTGAGGAGGCAAAGGGTGGCGAGGGGCTGCCGGAATCGGTCGAGAACCTCGTCGGGGCAGAGGATGCTCGGGGAGAAATTGAGACGGCCTGGGGGCGTGCTTTGGGGAGGAGGCAGAGGGGAAATGAAGAAGGAATACTGGCGTTTTATCGAGCTTGGTCAAGGTGAGGTAAAGGCCCGGCATTATGATGAATTGAAGCCGCGGGATTACTGCAGGAAACGGCAACGAGGGGGAAGAAGGGGTCGTGCGGGTGGGGAGGAAGAACAGGAGGAGTGGGGTCCGCTGGTCAGTGGGAAAAGAAACGAAGAGGAGGTCCACCTGTCAGTGGCTTTGCGGGTCAGGGAATTGGTGCCAAACGTTTTCTTCGGGGGAAAGAAGTTGGGCTGGTTGGTGGGCTTCCTGGGCTGCTGGGTTGGGTCAGATCCACTTCCATTTTTTTTATTCTGTATTCTTTTCTTTTTCTGAATCTAATTTCTGCTTTGAATTTCCAAACAAACAAATATCAACCAAATCAATTCAAACAACACCACACTTCATAATTTGAACTTGGTTCTGTTTATCAGCATAAACCTAAATTCCAAAATAAAATAATAATTTTTATTCTTTTGAGGATTCATTCATTAATTAAAAAAAATGGCCCTTTAGTTATTTAATCAAATAAGGTTTGATTTAATTAATAAAATTTCCATTTGAAATCCAAATATTTTCAAAACCAAATCAGTAGGTTTTATTTGGAAATAAAAGATATTTGGAAATCTGTTTAAAACAAAATAACCTTTTATTTTAGGGTCCAATAATAATTAAATGAATATACCTTATTCATTTAATTCAAATAGGTTTTGTTTTATTAAAATCTTTATTTTGAAAATCTAAAATAAAACCAAAACACTTCAGTAAGTTTTATTTGAGAATATAAAATATTTGGAAAACTTATTTAAAATAAAATAACATCTTTATTTTTGGTCCATTAACAATTAAATAAAATGGGCCTTATTCATTTAATTCAAATAGGATTTGTTTTATTGAAATCTTTATTTTGAAACTAAAATAGTACCAAAACCATTCAATAGGTTTTAATTAAGAAAATAAAGTACTTAGAAAACTTATTTAAAATAATTTAATAAGTTTTGATGTTTCAATTAAAATGGTAAAACCTTTTATTTAGATAAATTTGGATATTAAATCCTTATTAATTTATTTAAATAAATTTTTACTATTTTTATTCAAAACTAAATGTTTTAATTCGAAAGCTTGGCCAAGGTTTAATTTGGCTTTACAGAATAATCTTTATTCACAAATCCACCTTTTCTTTTGAAAACCAAATCTTTTTATTTAAAAGATCCAAAATAGTTATTTTAATTATTTTTTATTTTCCTTTAATACAAGTTTATCTTTTTAAATCCCTTTAGGATTTATTTGATTCAAATTGGTTTGAAGTTTCTAATTAAATTCAAAAAGTTTCTTCTGGCTCTGAAAATCAAACAAAGTTTTATTTTATTCATTTATTTTCACATTACAAGATTTGGAAAATCTTGGGATGTGACAGGCTTGCAGCAAGTAAACAGGTAATAGTGGAAGATGTATCAATGGTAAAGATTGGACCGGGGTCCATAGTTCACTAAAGGTGCTCTCCTTAGATAAACAACATGGCATGAAGGGTAAACAAATTACTGCAGGACAATTGACAGGAACTGAGCAAGGCATAACAATGCAATACCAGACAAAAAGATCCTATGAGATTCGATTGGGCAATACAACAATATACATAGACCGTCATCTAACTGCATCTATGATACAAGTCAACCTTTAGGTTATCATCCGAACCCCCTCCAGTATTAAGTTGCAAGCAACAGACAACTACTTTAAGCAAAGTGTGTAATGTAAACAGTCCACTTGTTTTATGAACAAGAGACCGTTGTTTTCTCCCTAGTAGTAACATCACATCTACAACCGAAGAGATTTCTGTCACATCCCTTGGAAACTAGAGGCATGAACCCACTATCGAGCATAAATACCCCCTCTTGAAGTCACTAGCAACTACTTGGCCAAGATAGCTACTAACAACAGAGAGCATGCAAGATCACAAACAACACAAACATGATAGTATCAAATAGAGAAAACCATTAATCAATCTGACATAGTAATCTCAATATCCATCGGATCCCCGCAAACACGACATGCATGATTACAAATAGATTAGATCTTGATCATGAACGGAGCTCACAAGATCTATACATGAAAGCACAACGGAGGAGATACAACCATCTAGCTACTACATGGACCCATAGTCTAAGGTGGAACTACTCACGCATCATACCGGAGAAGAAGGCCTCCGGGATGATCTCCCCTCTGGTAGGGTGCTAGGAAGAACTTCAGACCCTCCCGATCTAGGGACGATGGTGGCAACGACTACAGAAGGTTTCGTGGAGTTTTTATCGGGCGCCTAGGGTTTCTGCATCGGGCGCTTCTTATAGGCGAAGAGGCGAGGCTGGGAGGAGGCCAGGGGGCCCACACCCTACCCAGGCGCGGGGTATGGCCCACCCGCGCCTAGGGGGCTGTAGCCTCTCCTCTGGACTTCGTGTCTCCTACGGTAAAATATTGACTTTGTTTTTGTCTCGTCCAATTTCAAGAATATTGATTTTCTGCCTTTCTGGAACCAAAAACAAAAGAAAACATGCAACTGGCACTGTGGAAACTTGTTAAATAGGTTAGTTCCAGAAAAGATATAAAAACACCTCAAAGTGTAGACAAAGCAAAGCAAAGTAGATACTAGAAAAGCATGGAGCATCAAAAATTATAGATACGTTTCTGACGTATCAAGCATCCCCAAGCTTAACTCCTGCTCGTCCTCGAGTAGGTAAGTGATAAAAGA